>CM069857.1:285482682-286082682 GCA_036172795.1 Pelodytes ibericus
AGAGAAAAAGAGAAAAAGAGAAAAGGAGAGAGAGAGAAAAAGAGAAAAAGGAGAGAGAGAGAGATTGAAAGCTTGCCATCAAACTCTCAGTTATGTCATCAGCAGGGGTAGACACTTGATCATTAACTGGGGTCTGTGATGGACAATTTAATGATGTTCTAAGGAACCTTCACTGACCTACACATGGATTATCCCCTTCATTACATTCTTCAGACAGTTTGTCCCAGGTACTTACCCTCCTTGTTACCGGTCTCCGCAGGGTCGGGAAGAGAGGCGTTGTGCTGTCCGGCAGAGTTTGCGATAGCATTGGCCGTGGCTGTGAAAGCCGTCTGTGGGACTAGCCGTGGCATCAGAGGTACTAACCGCCGCCCCTCGATTGACCACTCCGAAGAGCTGTTCGGACCAGACATGCTGGAAAAAACAACAGTTCCTTCTTTACAAAATCTGTTCAAGAACATCTGTGTCAACCTCTAACTGCCAATAGCCACAAACCATTGTATATGTGGCTTAGTGATAAACAATACAAAATCCAAGCAAACATTTGACATGTACATTGCAGGATGGAACACCCACAATGCAGTGGGCCCAACGCCAAATGAGTTACAGTAACCAGGTACTTACCGGAGTCAATAGTTCTACAGATGGGCCTTCTAAAAAGTACAAAAGAAATTACACACATTTCTTACACACATTTAGAGACTCAGCTAGACCAAGAATGAGAAGTTTTACATACATTTAATTCAAAAGGTTTATATGGAGGGAAAGTACAGGTTAAAAAGAAAAATACATGTATATTGCCCATGTTGAAATCTACAGACCTTTGCACCACTGTACCCCCTACGTCAATAAAGCACTGTTACAGACAAGCTACTACACTAATAATTATGGAATATATAATGATGTCAGGAGGCAGATATTATTCTGCCTCTTTATAGGTCCATGGTAAGACCTCACCTTGAATATGTGGTTCAATTCTGGGCACCTTTGTTTTAAAAAAAAAAATAGACTAGAGAGAGTGCAGAGGAGGGCTACAAAACTAATCAGGGAAATGGAAAGTTTTAGTTATAAAGAAAGGCTGGAAAAGTTAAATCTGAACACACTAGAGAAACGGTGGCTTAGAGGGAGTATTATAATGTGATATAAATATGTACAGGGCCCATACAAAGGGCTTTCTAAAGACCTGTCCAATAACAGAACAGAACAAAAGGACAAGAGATCACCCGCTAAGACTTGAAGAAAGGAGATTTAGTCTACGACAGCGGAAGGAATTATTTTACAGTAAGGACAATTAAGATACGGAATTCACTGCCTGAAGAAGTGGTTCTACGAATACCAGATGCCTTTAAAAGCGGCCTTTTTAATTAGCCGGAGCATAGAGGGCTAAGCCTGTTAGTATAGGCATTAAAGTCAGGAAGGAATTTTTCCCCACTGAACACAGATTTCCAAATTGCTGAAGGGGTTTTAATTTGCCTTCTTTTGGATCAACAGCAGTAAGTAAACGTGATAAGAAAAGGGCTGAACTTGATGGACGCAAGTCTCTTTTTCAACCTAAACTACTGTAACTATGTAACTGTGTAACCATGTCAAGACCCCTCTGACGTTTGATCTATGCATCTGCTTGCTCATGCAGTATACTGGTCTCTTAACCAGCGGCCCTCCATATGTTGTAGAACTACATGTCCCATACTCCTCTGCCAGCCTCATTCAGCCTTTAGCTGGTTCCCCACCCATGTCTTACTGGTGCAGTAGGGGTATCACTACTTACTTGTGCGCAATGGTTGTGAGGCGTTCATCGTTCACGGCTCTGCGGACCTCTGCTCGATGCCGTTCTGTTGAAATGCTTATCAAAGAGCAAGACAGTATGATCATTAGAGGGTGCTTAATAATAACAATAATACAAGACTAATGAACAGAATTTATTTTCTTTGCAAGGACAATTTTTTTTTTTTTTATAAAGAGTAGTAGATGTTTCGAATAGCCTTCAGTTGGCAGTGGTAAATCCTAAAATGCTAATTTAATTCAATAATGCCTGAAATGTTTCAGCTGACTAGATTAGATTGGTCAGTCTTAAAGGGAATGTCTGGTGGCCAAAAAGCATTTTCTACGTCTTAATGCATATTTTGTACTGAAATAGTGCTTTAATATGCATTATTTTATCATTTTCATAACTTGATAAACTTACATTTAACAGCATTTTGCAAATCTTGAGGCTTTTGAAGAAATCAGGAACGCCCACTTTTACATTCCAAAAGTCTGACGATATTTTTTTGCTGCTTCAACCAATCATATTCATTCCCAATGACTACTGAGCATGCTACCCTATCACTGAGATCTCCCAAGCACCCCCTTGCTCTCAGTGAGCTGGGAAAGCTCCCGATTATGATTGACTATATAAAATTAACTATACTTCAAAGTTTAAAGTTTCTCTCTCTCGTCAGTTGCTCAGTATTCCTGTTGCCATGGAGGCGCTCGTGAACACGCATCTCCAACAGGAAGCGTGGGGAACCTGGGAGATCATTCATGCCAGATGGGTAAATCATCAACTGGACTTGCGCAAGACCAGTGCAGCCGCACTGTTGCAGTACCGAGGACGGACACTGTGTGGTGCACTTACAAAACGTAAGTATAGTATCGTTTCTACAGAGATTAAAACAGAACAAAAATCAACAAATGAAAAGTGACAGCCTAGTCTTCCCTGTGGTGCCTACAACTTGCACCAAAGATAAAAGGGTGACTAGACTGTCCCTGTAATTGCCATCGCTGTGTAAATCCCCCCACAAAAAAAAAAAAAAAAATCCATAGTGTAACAATCTATTAACTTGCACAGCATTGACTTTTTTTCTGCCTGCTGAATTCATATAAGCTAAGGTGATGGAGCCCCTTTAAATATGTCAAATAAGTGAAAAGCATGTTACCTTAATACTTTGGACAGTTCCCCGAGCAGGTCTTTTTTCTCTTTACTCAGGTCACCTTGGGCTCGGAGAGCGCTAATAACCCCAGCATACGCCTCCAATTCTGAAAGAGAGAGACCGCTGGTTTCACCAGTGCAGCTAACACGCAATCAGCACTGCAAAAGCCATGGGGTGTCAAACTGCGGCGGACATCTTCCATACTCCCCTGCCAATCTCTTCGCTTGCAGAGTATCATGGGAGATGTAGGCCGTCAGCAGATGTTTGACAACTTTGCACTAGACCATACACTTTTTTTTTTAATATTAAAAGTAACTGCTTCAGGACTGGTACGTGGTGATTGGGGGGGTCGCCCCAATTTCTGGGACCTTTCTGGCTACAGGAAACACACTCGTGGGGGGGTTATATAAATAGTGAGGCCGTTTCAAAGGATAAATATGATTCCTTTAAGTCAGCTCTTTGCTGCGGTGTCTAAATGACAGGAATAGATGATAACAAAATGCACTTTTATCGGATAAAAAAAAAAATTATAATTAAAGAGACAAAATTATACTTTTTAAAGAGCCAGTTTGGCATTTTAAACACTACAAAAAAAGCCAAAGCAGAATGGTGGACAATTGGAGTAGAACGAATTAATCTAGAATTAACACTCTTTTATGGTTATGTTTATACATAATTCTCATAGAACTATTATTGTATACAACAAAAAAACAGGGGAGAACCCAGATAGGATTCCTTGCTGAGCAGCTGGCAGTCCATACAATCTGTGCCATACTGCGATGTATCCACCGCTGTTTTAAAATTAAAAATTCAAAAGATATTTTAATAAAAAGAGACAGTTACACCTACCATGTACAAAACAATATATTAAGTGTTGAAGAATTCTCCTATCAAAAAAACTGCAAATAAAGTCTAAAAGAGTCATTACTATAGAAAAGGTTCTGCCTCTCTCCAAGTCCTTCTTATTGGATGTCATTGACTTTCAAGGCCTGTGTGAAATTATTTTCTTTATAAAATTACAGGTGAACTATTTAATCGTAATATATATAGATGGCGTCAAGTGTAGGCTATAGCTCTACCAGGAGGCAGACATTTTGTTTAGAATCTTGGGTCAGATCTTTGTTCATCTGAACCAAGGTGAGTGGAGATCTGACCCAAGATTCTAAACAACATGTCTGCCCCCCTGAGAGAGCTATATGGAGTAAAGAAGGCTTAATAAAAGCACTTAATTTGTATTATTTCATTAAAGTATTTCTTTACAAATTATCAATTTAATTGAAACAATCTTTCAATTAAACAGAAGTATATATATTTTTTTTTTCTACAGTTATCCTTTAAGACTGACGAAGCTTGAGTGCCCAGTTTGTATGCTTTTATAAATATGCAATCTGCATGTCAGGAACCAAACACTTCCTGTTAAGGCCTTGGCCATAATCTAAACAGAGCAGCAGCGGAAACCACTGTAATGACATCACCAGCGTCAAGGAGACACGCAACTCAAAACACAGCATTAATCTCCCTGTCTGCCTTGCTGAGATCACTGTATTAGGGCAGTACAGCTCTGCTGGTAAATCTGGCATCGCGCCATCGCAGGGGGCCGTTTACTGGCACATCAAATAAAACGTAAATCAATGACCTACTGGTCCAGTGGTAGCTAAGCTCGGCACTGCAGATGTATGAGAACTACAAATGCCATGATGCTAAATCTGCCTTAAGGCTGAAGATGGCTTAGCTTGGCACTGCAGGGAATTACATATCCCATGATGCTCAGTCAGCTTTAAGGCTGGGAATCTAAAGCAGAGGCAGTGTGTGAGCCTTTGGTAAATAAAGGTAGTGCTTGAATCACACATGGTCATCATGGGATAATAAAACAGTGTTATACTGTAATCCCTACAAAAGGTTTAACTGCAAGATATTGTCTAAATAAATAGTGGGATATCCTTACAGAGGGGACTGTTATCCACACAAATGTGGACAATAGTGTCCCCTTCAGAGGAGAAAAGGGGGATTTATTTACTAAACAGAGAAATATGGTGAAGTTACATTAGAGTCTGCTCAATAAAGAGAGAATTGAGATGAGAATTTCAAACTGTTTCCATCTCATGGCCTATTCTCCAATGTAGTTGAATGGGAGAGTTTATCCAGCTCTGCTACATTGGACTTACGTTTGAAATTGTCATCTAAATTCCCTGCAATTCGCTCTTTCTTGAGCAGACCCTTCAGACCAAAAAAAAAGTTTGCCTTACACGCCTCAATTCATTGTTTGGTGGATAACCCCCATAATTATTAAAGATAAACAGCTATAATATGTGTAAATACAGAGATGTTTGCCCACAAGCAATCAGCAGGAATATTCCCTTGGTTTCCAAGAATATTGTCAAACTTTTCGAATTCTTGATTAATCGTAACCATGAATCTATACTGGAACTAAACATTAAAACAGAGTTTTATCTCACAATATGTCAGATTGGCTCAGGTTTTTCTTGCAAGTCCTGAAGTTGGGAAGGTATTGGTTGGTGTTCCAAACTCTCCATTAAAAGTGAAGTGTTTCTCTGCAATTTAAACACGTCACCACTATATAAAGTTTTGGACTGTACATAGACAAGCTGAGGATTCACGAGAGATACACATCTGTCAGCACCAGAGAATATGCAAAGGGAAGATATCAGACACGTACAATTTTATTGCTAGCTCCTAAATAAAAGCCTGGCTCTTATGTTCTGCTGGGAGAGGACAGCAAAAGGAAAAAAATACACATTAAAGCAAATTTTAAATAAACACAGAATCCAACACTATAGGCATACATAAGGCAAAGTGCTGCCCCAGCCCAAAATAACATGTAGATAATCTAAATATATCCACAGCCAATACCAGTCAACACCAGGTATAGAGAGCAAATCTTAAATAAAAAAAAATAAAAAAGTGGAGCAATGAACAGTAACATTCCATTGGTTTGCTCACAGAATCCTCAGCGGACATACAACTTCTGAAGCTCCAGCTCCTATGGATCATAATGCTCATTAAGTGGCTGAATGTTGTGGGAGTAGAATTCCACAAGCAGGTTGTCTCAAAGAGTTGACAATCTACAAGTTGATGTAGTGAGGGTAATAATTCTATAACATAGCAAGGAATAAGCCAATCCTGCACTTTTAAAAAACAAATGTACTTAAAAATATATATATATACCATTGCCTTTAGTTGAATTCAACTACACCAATTTAACCCAAATCATGGGCTGAACAGATCAGAGAGCTGTGATTGGCTCTCTCTGAATTGCCTAACCAGCAAAACAAAGGAAGGACTGCCCACATGTGACGTCAGTGGGCGGAGCTTTGAAAAGCAGCATATACAGAGACCATATAGAGAGCTAGGATGCAAATGTGTTTGCAGCACAAAAATGCCAATAGCCAGGAAATTTAAACAAACAAACAAACAAAAAAGTCCTTTCAAAACACTTAACATTATACCTGTATGTAACAAATGACAATAAATAGCATGACAACAACAACAACAACAAAAAATATATGTAATCAAATAAATTATAGGTTCCAGTTTTGCATTTGCTGCATTTATAAAAAGATCTGAATATAAATCTACTTTGCAGAAACCTTGGTATAGAGTCTCTCTACAGAGAGAAGGTCAGCAAACATGCTGCACATTGGTAGCAACCTTGAAGAAGAGGTGAGGGTAAGATGGGTAAAGGAGCAGGCCACTTACCCAGCTTGCGCAGGATCCTTTTGCATTCATCTCTGCTGAAATCCAGGAGAGTTGGCCACACCACAGGCATCTTTACTACACCCAATCCACTGACCGCCTTCCCTGCAAATCCAGGAAAAAATAATAACAACCAATGCTAAGAGAGGCCAATGGATGCACTCACAGCTCCTGCTGCTGGACTCTAACTCCCAGGACTCTTAACTCAGGAAGTCGGATTAGTGTTTTTGCAAAACAGACTCCTTGTTGTTATTGCAAAGGACATTTCTGCAGTTACAGTGCAAGGAACAGGACTGGAAACAGTGTGGTTGGCTTAACCCCTGGCACTGCACTTTCCATGATACACCTTGGGTGGTTGAGCATGATGGGAAGTGCAGTCCACAGCAGCTGGAGTGCCCAGAGGTAAGCCCATCTCTGCTGGAGGGAGCAGGCTAAGGATCCAGTAGGGGGAGATCTGGAGCAGAATGAGAGGCCGCAGCAATCAGAGGAGATAGGAGCAGGTTCTGGGGGGGAGGGGGGGTCTCGAGGATGCACGTCGAGCCACAGGGCAGTAACCCACCTCCTGGGGAAGGTTCGGTCCCGGAGAGCTCAGCCAGCTCGGGTCCGGCTCCCGCTGTCAAGATGGCGCGCCGGTGCCATGGCGCATGCGCGGGGACCGCTGGGAGTCGAAGCGGAGGGCGCTGATTGGCGGAGAGCTGAGTGAGGCGACTGGACGTCGCGATGACGCAGAGAGCGAGAGGAACGGATCCCGGCGAGGTACAATCAAGCGTAATATTTGACTACGGCGCCACCTGGAGGGCAGGAGGTAATATAGAAGGTTTGTATACAGGAATAGTCTGGGTCTGAACCATTGTCTCAGGGTTTGTAATTCTCTTACTTCCCAAGTGTCCCTCTTCCCTCCTTTATTGCCCCTTTATTGAGCCCCCCAACAATAAAACTCACAATAAAGTGACTTTAAACTGCAGTAAATGTGTTTTTATATTAATTTGTGTAAATATTCTTGTTCTAAAGGACCAATCAAATCACACAAATAGATGCCAATCGGACATAATGTCACTGACAAAAGTTCCACTACAGCCCAGTCCATAGTCACACCTTCAGCCACTCCCACAAAATAAAAGTGTCCCTCTTGGGTCATTTGAAATGTTTGAGAGGTATGGGTCAGTCCCTATACGTACCTAAGATCCCTCCGGCCCACCCAAAGCGGGACAGATGGGAGGCAAATGGGTTCACGTATGAGTTTTTGTAAATAAAATGCATTATTCTTATTCTAAATGAGTTATCAAGTTTCATAAATAGCTCTAACTTGGCCATAAAGTCACCTACAAATGCCGCCACCCCCTAGTCACACCATCAGACATTCCCCACAAAAACTAAAGTGTCCCTCTTTGTCCATTTGAAATTTGGGGAGGGATGCATATCAGTCCCTATCAACCATCTGAATGAGCTGAAACCAAAATATTACCTCTTTTGTAACCTATCATCAATATATGCTACATTTAAAGCAAATTATCAGTTACTAGACATTAAGCCCGTTAAATTAACAGGCGCTTGAACCCTAAAGCCGCATGACGTAGCCTGACATAGCCAGCTCTGCGCATAGCGTCCCTGTTGCCCTAGCCCCGTGCCAGAGCTGACCGAGCGGCTCTCGCTTGACATCCCTCGCCCGCCGCCACTTGTAACGGCCACTGCCGCTTAGAAGTAAGTCCACGCGAGCGCGCACCCGCCACGTGCCCGCGCACACCCGCCGCTTCAACAGTTTCGCCCGGCTGCCCGAAGTCTCTGCGCTACAAGTCCAACGGCTGTCCGTGGGGCACACGCGTAGTAGCGCAATTCCACGGACAAAGGACTGGACGCAGAGACACTTGTACTTTATTATATGTGATGGTAACCAAACAGTTATTGTAAGTACCCTATGGAACACCATTTCTGGGTTCAATCCCTCTATAAGCTTGCTTCCTATATATGCCTATTTGGATCCTTGAATCAACTACATGTATTTTGTCAGCCTGTGACATTTTTACCCAGGGGGAGGGCAAAATAATATCCAGACTGCAGAGCTGCCCATTCACCCTGTCAAGCTGAACAGTGACGATAGAAAGCTTGAGAGTACTTGGGCATTTTGCCTTTTTAGTCCATGTGCCTCTCACGCCCCAAGGATAAATGACAGTATAGGTTTATTACAAATCTTTTTTTCTGCCCCCATAATTGAGTTTTTATCTAATATTTTTTCTAAAACACATAACATTTTCTTACAAATACTTACTTTTCTAATAATTGAAGGGACTGAAAAGTGAAATTTTTTTATGCATTTTATAGTTAAATAATTATAAAAATGTATGTATTGATTATAATGTGAATATCTTATAAATATGTTTGTACTGTAGACAAATACAGTCTACAGTACAAATGTACTTAATAGGCAGGAAGGACCTCACCTAATAGGATGGACCTCACCTAGGGTTTCCACCTGGCCGGTATTTTACCGACAGGCTGGTAAAAAAAAATTGGCATTATGCCAATGTTAAGTCTATGGAGACAGTACCAAGGCCGGTATTTTTCTGAAGAAAAGGTGTTAACCCTAACCCCACCCGAGCCTGTAGTGGACCCACAAGGAGAAGTACTGTACAGTACTATACTGTATATAGCGTAGTCACAGTAGAGATGGCGCCACATCATTAAAATGGAGAAGCAAGAGTCCATAAATGATGCCTTTAAAAGAGGTCTGGATACTTTTTTAATGAGCCGGAGCATAGAGGGCTATGCATGTTAGTATAGGCATTAATATTTATTTCGTGTTTGTTGATCCGAGGAGAAATCTGATTGCCATTTGGAGTCAAGAAGGAATATTTTTCGAAATTGCTGAAGGGGTTTTTATTTGATTTTCTCTTGGATCAACAGCAGTAAACATGGGATAGGAAAAGAGTTGAACTTGATGGATGCAAGTCTTTTCTTCAACCTATCTTCAACCTTTCTTCAACTACTGTGTAACTGTGTGTGTGTAAATGGGAATGGCTGCGCTGTAACTACATTCTTACCCGCGAGTGTCCATATTGTACAGCTAGCATTTACAGGTCAACTAGTGTTTTTGCTGGATACATATAACTTTTACCTGCTCCCCTACAACCTGCATAGTTGCCAGCATCCGCCATGTTTCCAGGGACACATATTTGTTCCACATGCTGCAGAAAGAACATGCAAAGTGCAGCCCGGCAGTATGTAGGATGGATATACGCACAGACACAATCCAATTAATTAATCAGGGTGGAGATCTCATAGGACCTACCATGATTAATTAATTGGATTGTGTCTGTGCGTATATATCCATCCTACATACTGCTGGGCTGCACTTTGCATGCTCTTTCTGCAACATGTAGAACAAATATGTGTCGCTGGAAACATGGCCTGTAAAATTCAAGTGTATTCAGGGAGTCCAGCTATTGCCTATTCAGTGTTTAGGCCTCCAGATCTGTGCTCCAGATTCCAAAGTTACGGAAGCCCAGAAAGGCCTTGCATTAACAAGTTGTTATCTTGATAAATTAACTTGTTTGCTCAGGAAAACAAGTCATTAAAAAAAAAAAATACACAGTTTCTCTGGGTTTCCGGACTACTTAACAGTGATGGCTAATCTTGGCACTGCAGAAGAGATGTCAAGAGGGTCATTACCAAATATCTATAATGCCTAGGTTAGCTATCACTGATCTAGAAATACCAAAAAATGCCATCCCAATCCAAAAAAATATATATATTTTAAAAAAAGTAACGCTTAGAAAGTACTGCTGTTTGAAAGAGTTAAAGTATTTGTTTTCACACGTGTTGACAATTATCTGGCAACATGGGAAATCAAATAAAATGAACAAACATAACATTGTCAAGACAGAAGGCTGCCAAGAGCAGATATCTCTAATGGTCAGAACACCTGCTCCATACAAAAGGAAACGGCTTTGATCAGTACCAGGAATGAAAAAAGATGCAAAACATATGTACGTATACCTCAAAATCCAACTCCCCGAAAGCCCTTACAGAAAAGGCTAAGTATCTGTCTACGACAGTCAATCTGGAATGTTAGCTGGACAACTTGGACCATTTCTGTTCAAGATGATGGATGATTGTCCTCTCTGTCCAGATACGGCATCACGCACGAAGCTGACCTTCTGAAAGCTATTATGTCTTGACCGCAAGTTGTTTTCCCCGATTGTGAGTCTTTGTTTCCGTACTGTAATTTTACTAACAATTTTCTCAGCCGGGTCTCAAGGGGGCACTTTATGTCTGAAAAAAGAAGAGGGGTATGAAGGGTGGATTGGTGTTAGGTTAAAGGGATCCTGAGATGCGGTCTGTGTCATCATCGTGTGACGGGAAAAGCACATCAGAAAACTGTACCGGGAAGGGGAAACAATTATAAAAGAAAAGGTCAGAATATTTGCCTTCAATCTGGTGAAATTTGTCAGTGGTATTACTGTTAAATCCACATAGTGCTGCCTCTGGGCCAGTATGTTACTACAAGTCCAATATTTTTGTGCTGTCTCCTGGTTATGACATCACCTTCTAGCGTGACATGCAAATGGTACAATCTCCATTGAAGTAGTTGATTTGCATGCATTCAGGGTGATGTCATAAACACGAGACTGCAAAATGCTTGCAAATTTGCAAAAGCATTTATACATATATTATTCCCAACATTCAAGAATATTTTTAGGAGACATCATTTACTGTCCCTGGGGGGGCAGGGGTATGTCCTGGACGTGCAATGCGGTTGATGAGGCATGTCCTGGGGCACAGGGGTAAGTCCTGGATATGCAATGCGGGCGAAGAGGAATGTCCTGGGGCACAGGGGTAAGTCCTGGATGTGCAATGCGGTTTATGAGGCATGTGTTGGGGCACAGGGGTAAGTCCTGGATATGCAATGCGGGTGATGAGGCATGTCATGGGACACAGGGGTAAGTCCTGGATGTGCAATGCGGGCGATGAGGAATGTCCTGGGGCACAGGGGTAAGTCCTGGATGTGCAATGCGGGCGATGAGGAATGTCCTGGGGCACAGGGGTAAGTCCTGGATATGCAATGCGGGCGATGAGGAATGTCCTGGGGCACAGGGGTAAGTCCTGGATGTGCAATGCGGGCGATGAGGAATGTCCTGGGGCACAGGGGTAAGTCCTGGATGTGCAATGCGGGTGATGAGGCATGTCATGGGGCACAGGGGTAAGTCCTGGATGTGCAATGCGGGTGATGAGGAATGTCCTGGGGCACAGGGGTAAGTCCTGGATGTGCAATGCGGTTGATGAAGCATGTCCTGGGGCACAGGGGTAAGTCCTGGATGTGCAATGCGGGTGATGAGGCATGTCCTGGGGCACAGGGGTAAGTCCTGGATGTGCAGTGCGGGTGATGAGGCATGTGTTGGGGCACAGGGGTAAGTCCTGGATGTGCAATGCAGGTGATGAGGCATGTGTTGGGTCACAAGGGTAAGTCCTGGATGTGCAATGCGGGTGATGAGGCATGTCCTGGGGCACAGGGGTAAGTCCTGGATGTGCAATGTGGTTTATGAGGCATGTCATGGGGCACAGGGGTAAGTCCTGGATGTGCAATGCAGGTGATGAGGCATGTGTTGGGGCACAGTGGTAAGTCCTGGATGTGCAATGCGGGTGATGAAGCATGTCCTGGGGCACAGGGGTAAGTCCTGGATGTGCAATGCGGGTGATGAGGCATGTCCTGGGGCACAGGGGTAAGTCCTGGATGTGCAATGCGGGTGATGAGGCTTGTCCTGGGGCACAGGGGTAAGTACTGGATGTGCAATGCGGGTGATTAAGCTTGTCCTGGGGCACAGGGGTAAGTCCTGGATGTGCAATGCGGGTGATGCGGCATATCCTGTGGCACAGGGCTAAGTCCTGGACGTGCAATGCGGGTGATGAGGCATGTCCTGGGGCACAGGGGTAAGTCCTGGATGTGCAATGCAGGTGATGAGGCATGTGTTGGGTCACAGGGGTAAGTCCTGGATGTGCAATGCGGGTGATGAAGCATGTCCTGGGGCACAGGGGTAAGTCCTGGAAGTGCAATGCGGGTGATGAGGCATGTCCTGGGGCACAGGGGTAAGTCCTGGATGTGCAATGCGGGTGATGAGGCTTGTCCTGGGGCACAGGGGTAAGTACTGGATGTGCAATGCGGGTGATTAAGCTTGTCCTGGGGCACAGGGGTAAGTCCTGGATGTGCAATGCGGGTGATGCGGCATGTCCTGTGGCACAGGGCTAAGTCCTGGACGTACAATGCGGGTGATGAGGCATGTCCTGGGGCACAGGGGTAAGTCCTGGATGTGCAATGCGGGTGATGAGGCATGTGTTGGGTCACAGGGGTAAGTCCTGGATGTGCAATGCGGGTGATGAGGCATGTCCTGGGGCACAGGGGTAAGTCCTGGATGTGCAATGCGGGTGATGAGGCTTGTCCTGTGGCACAGGGGTAAGTCCTGTATGTGCAATGTGGGTGATGAGGCTTGTCCTGGGTCACAGGGGTAAGTCCTGGATGTGCAATGTGGTTTATGAGGCATGTGTTGGGTCACAGGGGTAAGTCCTGGATGTGCAATGCGGTTTATGAGGCATGTCATGGGGCACAGGGGTAAGTCCTGGATGTGCAATGCAGGTGATGAGGCATGTGTTGGGGCACAGGGGTAAGTCCTGGATGTGCAATGCGGGTGATGAAGCATGTCCTGGGGCACAGGGGTAAGTCCTGGATGTGCAATGTGGTTTATGAGGCATGTCATGGGGCACAGGGGTAAGTCCTGGATGTGCAATGCAGGTGATGAGGCATGTGTTGGGGCACAGGGGTTAGTCCTGGATGTGCAATGCGGGTGATGAGGCATGTCCTGCTGCACAGGGGTAAGTCCTGGATGTGCAATGCGGTTTATGAGGCATGTGTTGGGGCACAGGGGTAAGTCCTGGATGTGCAATGCGGGTGATGCGGTATGTCCTGTGGCACAGGGCTAAGTCCTGGACGTGCAATGCGGGTGATGAGGCATGTGTTGGGGCACAGGGGTAAGTCCTGGATGTGCAATGCGGGTGATGAAGCATGTCCTGGGGCACAGGGGTAAGTCCTGGATGTGCAATGCGGGTGATGAAGCATGTCCTGGGGCACAGGGGTAAGTCCTGGATGTGCAATGCGGGTGATGAGGCTTGTCCTGTGGCACAGGGCTAAGTCCTGGACGTGCAATGCGGGTGATGCGGCATGTCCTGTGGCACAGGGCTAAGTCCTGGACGTGCAATGCGGGTGATGAGGCATGTCCTGGGTCACAGGGGCTAAGTCCTGGATGTGCAATGCAGGTGATGAGGCATGTCCTGCTGCACAGGGGTAAGTCCTGGATGTGCAATGTGGTTTATGAGGCATGTCATGGGGCACAGGGGTAAGTCCTGGATGTGCAATGCAGGTGATGAGGCATGTGTTGGGGCACAGGGGTAAGTCCTGGATGTGCAATGCGGGTGATGAGGCATGTCCTGCTGCACAGGGGTAAGTCCTGGATGTGCAATGCGGGTGATGAGGCATGTCCTGGGGCACAGGGGTAAGTCCTGGATGTGCAATGCGGTTTATGAGGCATGTGTTGGGGCACAGGGGTAAGTCCTGGAAGTGCAATGCGGGTGATGCGGCATGTCCTGTGGCACAGGGCTAAGTCCTGGACGTGCAATGCGGGTGATGAGGCATGTCCTGGGTCACAGGGGGTAAGTCCTGGATGTGCAATGCGGGTGATGAGGCATGTCCTGCTGCACAGGGGTAAGTCCTGGATGTGCAATGCGGGTGATGAGGCTTGTCCTGGGGCACAGGGGTAAGTCCTGGATGTGCAATGCGGTTTATGAGGCATGTGTTGGGGCACAGGGGTAAGTCCTGTATGTGCAATGTGGGTGATGAGGCATGTCCTGGGGCACAGGGGTAAGTCCTGCATGTGCAATGTGGGTGATGAGGCATGTCCTGGGGCACAGGGGGTAAGTCCTAACTGTGCAATGCGGTTGATGAGGCATGTCCTGGGGCACAGGGGTAAGTCCTGGATATGCAATGCGGTTGATGAGGCATGTCCTGGGGCACAGGGGTAAGTCCTGGATATGCATTATGGGTGATGAGGCTTGTCCTGGGGTACATTTAATCCTCACTGGCATGATATACAAGGACCTGGATAAAATTACTTTGGGAGTGTAGGGGGGCAAGTATTGCACTTCTTCCACAATCATAAATAAAACAGCTTCACATTGTGCTACTCTTACACTGCCATTATCTCTCCCCCTAGCATGGATTTTATTTCTAAAGTAGTCCATAATATGTTACCTGTTTTTGATATTTCTTCCTGCCCCATCTCAGGAGAATTTTCTGTCTTGGCAATTCTGCTTGTGTCTATAGCAATGCAATTATACAGTGAAATTATGAAATCGGATCACATACTTCCTCCGAGCTGTCCTACAACAATTTGCAGCCCATCAAAAAAAAAACCAAAAGAAAGTGGCCGTCTTTTTACTATTATTACTTCCCGATCATTTTCGTTTCTCCAAATATAGAGAGGGGGGAAAAAAAATACGATATAAGAAGAACTCCCAGATGCAAAAATGTCTGGTAATGGTTTACCATCTACAAGAGTGAGATGCAATAAGAATCCTAGCTTCCTGGGCAATAAAAATAATTATATTCAGGGAACGTCACTGAGAATGTCGTAAATCCGAGCCAACAGTACTAAGATTGTCTGCAGGTATGAAAACATCCAGCTGTTTATGAAATCCACTAGAGATCTGCCAAGAGAGAGACATATCTGTGTATTGTGTGATCGGGGAGAATGATACACATGGGAAGTTATATATATATATAAAGAATCCTCCACATGAAAGTTTTGGAAAGTAAAAAAAAAAAACATGTATCAGTGCAGAACAGTCCCAGGTCGTCTGGCACCGGCACCCCTGCTGAGCTCCACCTCTGTCCCATGTTTCACGACGGAGGTAGAGCTTGGAAGATTTGGGACTGCAATCCCACAGTCCCAATCTCGTTCTCCGGTGTCTGGGAATGTCCCGGACTAGAATGGGACTGTTTCTTCGAGGCCGCTTCCACGCGGCAGTTACAGCGACAAACAGTTCAGCGCGGATGTATCGTCAAGGCGCTGGTCAAGGTTGGTTTTATGGAATGGTAAAAGAAAAGGATTCCTGTAAGGGAGTTGTCGGCTCCACCTGAGGATATTTAGAAAAGTTCTCCAATAATACCTTAAGCTGTGTGGTGCTCCGTCCGTGCTGTGAAAGCAGCGAATAACAGAAGATAAACAAGCGAATAGACATAGGCACTCACCAGTCCAAATGAGGTACAAAAGGTGATTTTAATGATGAAATAATAATTCCAATGTAACAAACAGGATGAATATGATAACATCAAACATGGGGAAGCAGAGGACCTGACTTACGCGTTTCGTGCCATTCGGCACTTAATCATAGGCTCATGATTTATGGAATGTTTATTCGTATTAGGGTTAGGGGTTAGTTTTAGGGTTAGCATTAGGAGGTACCTTTAGGGTTAGTACTAGTATTTGATTGCGGAATCAAATAACACTGGGGGGAAAAAAGCCTGTGTACTATACAAGCAGTAGTCTTCAACTTGCACTAAAGTGAGTTTGGGGACTATAATGTCCCTTTAAGGATAAAGGTAAAATTGGAAAAATTCTTCAATTTAGCGATACTTCAAACTTGCTATTTTGGAAGTCTACTATTCCATCTTTTACGAATAAAGTCCTACACAGACAGGAAAGTGTCCAAACTGTGGTTAAAAAAAAAAAAAATCATTATTTAAAAAAAAAAAAAATCATTATTTAAAAAAAAATGTTTCCAGTATTTTAATTATTTTATTTAAGTATTCTTTTACATTAAACTATTTTGGAGAATGGTACAGGCTATTATATATTATATAAGTAGGTGCTGTTAAAATGCTGTTCTTCAGTTAGTATTTCCTTGATTTCCCAGCAAGTAGCAATTTACGACTTAGCAGATTGGTAAAAAGTGGGATCATTGATGTGTGAAAAGCTGAAAGCGTGGTACAGATTTCAGTATTACCTTCTAGTGCCAGACACAAGCAACTCATAAATAATACCCAGGTCTGAGGACTCGCATCACTGTCTGGGTTACGTCTGTTTCCACCGCACTGGTTCAGGCTCAATTAAAAGAAGTGGATGTGCAGGGACACATAGCAGCCCATAAATCCACATAAAAAAAAGTGCTTGCAATACTGTATGTGTTAAGACCTTACACCAGGAGACATTCAGTAAATACATTTGCAACAAGGAGAGCTGCACTGGAACAAATTTGCCATTTATTGACTGGTGTATGAGGGTCTACCCAATATGCCTCGATCGGGCCCAATATTTGGCCCGCGGCCGCACTGCGGCAAACTCTGTAATTCGGTTACCTAGTATGGCTGATCTTTGTCCATGTTCAGTTCGGGGGAACTCGGCGGAGCTTACTCAAAAAGGGACAACTTTGGATACAATAGTCAAATTTCAGGAACCTTTAATTGTCTAGAAAAATAAATTAAAACTGTTGTAAACAACAATTTTTAAAAAAAAAAATTAGTAATATGTCACGGTTATATAGTGTAAGAATATATATTTATAACATTGATTTAAGCATTTTTACATTCTGTAGAATATTTATTTACTTTTAATATTTTTTTAATGTGTTTTTATCAATATTTTAAATTATTTTTATGTCTTAATTGTCTAGAAAAATAAATTAAAACTGTTGTAGACAACAACAAAAACTGTAAAAATTAGTAATATGTCAAGGTAATTTTTTTTTTTTTTTAGTATTTTATTTATACAGTTTTCAGAAACAAATTTAAATACAAGCAAGCACAATACGTTACAAACATTGCAGGACAACCATAAAAACATATAATCATCCTGCAGATACCTGACAGATCACAGTCTTAAACAATTGGGGCAGGATTATTTATTATACCATTTCCGCATGGCAAGCACGGGGGATTGGGTATATTAATATGTCAAGGTTATATATTGTAAGAATATATATTTATAACATTGATTTAAGCATCTTTACATTCTGTAGACTTTTATTTACTTTTAATATTTTTTTCATGCGTTTATCAATATTTTAAATTATTTGTAATTTATCATCATTTTTATTGATTTTATTTGGCTGTATAGCCAAAATATCCCCAAACATCACCTATCACAGGATCCGGTACCAAGGGGCGGAGCATAAAATTGGTCAAGGTTACGCGACGTCATGTGACATTGCACGACGCCTACCCGGTACAGATAGCGGATGTTTGGAGCTGATTTCAATGCCTTTTGGCTGACATCCGCAGTTTGCTATGCTGCTTGTGCACAGGTGAAAGATGAATGCTTCACTTCCCCAAAGAAGTATAACGGAGTGATCCACTGGGCATATCATGCTTAATTAACACTACCAGCTTGGTACACTCTACAAGGCGCACCAAGTCTCCATGACAAACACTCCATCACTCCAAGTTTCTGTCACACATTAGTACTATGTAGGGTTGCCACCTTTTCTCCAAAAAAATACCAGCCTTGCTATTGCCTCCATAGACTGAACATTGGCACCGGCCTGCCTGTAAAAAAAACGGCTGGGTGGCAACCCTAGTACTATGGGCATACCCAATCATTTCAGTGGGAGTCCTCTGATTGGTTCCCGTGAGATACTGGGGGCTGCCCAAAGCGGTCTTGTGAGGATCGATCCCTGTAAAAAGTTTGCAACAAAAAAAAAAAAAGGTAAGTATTGCAAAAAGTAAACTTCATTATTTTATATATTTTTTGGCAGCATTTTTCTGGTCCTGTAAAACTCTGGCAGTAATAAGCAATATACTGTCTGATGTTTGGCTCTGGTCTCACCACTAATTCGGCTTCCCATTCTCTGTGCAGCCCAGATGGTAATCCGATGTCCGACTATTGGTTACTGTTTTGGTCTTTATGTCAATCACCGGGTAGCAGAGATTAGTGTGCACTTCCTGACATGTTCTGCATGGTGACAGCACTCCTGGCTTGGGATGTGACTGCACATCTAAAGGAAATGAAACGTTTAGAAGGGTTATGTAAAACTGCATTTAGCTTAGAAATAAAAAAGGAACACAATGGGGAATTGAATGACAGGACAATTGAAATAATTCCTAGTGCTCATTTTTGCAGATGTTGCTGGCCACAGGCTGGATTCTACACCAAAGCTACCTACTCAAACACTGAAAGCGTCGCCTTATCCTAGTGCTTACAACAGGGGTTTAGCCAGTTAAGTAACTGGTGGCAAATTCAATGCAAATCCACAGATCAAAATTATAATGTGCCATCTCAAGTGTATGAAATCACTATATAGACAAGAAAATATATAGATATACTTACATCACATTGACTTATAAGTATAAGTTACAAACTTAGTGCCACTACTCTGGAGTAAACCGGACATGTTTATTTGCAGGGTTACTCTGAGCTCTGCCTCCCAGTTGAGGCACAGCTCTATGGCTGCTGGCCCGAGCTGATGAGTAGCCAATCAGAGGGGGGGGGGGGGGGGAGTCGATTCTGATCAGGGCCTGACTCTCATTGCTAGCGCAGAGAAAGACCTAGCTGGGGATCCCTCTGGCGTCTAGGACAGTTCATCGCTGCCAGCTCAGTGCGGCAGTTTGACCGCTGAACCGTCAGCAGTGAAAGGCCATGCGGGCGTTTCACCGCGGAAGTGTAAGCGCTTACAAACCCAGTAAACCCCACTAATAAATTAACCCCCCTTAAAGTAACACCGAACCCCCTCGAACCAAAGCACTTATACCCCTAACACTAACCCCCCCGAACCCTAATACTAACCCCTAATAATACTCACCATGTACGCAATCCCGCGAAAAACTACCCCATTGCGCCAGAGGTCGCGGTCAAGCGGCTGTGTTTAAGCAGCCGCGAAGAACCGTCCCGTCCGCTTCCCTCTGTTGGTGGCAGTCAAGAGAAAAAACTGTCCTGTACCGTAAAAAGTACACGCCAGTTTATCCTCATACTATGGCCACTCACATTTACGTGTGCAAACATTTTTTGTGGCAAACTAAACCGTCTTGTATCTGCAGCAAGCAGGGACTCTCCATGTGAAGGAGCAGCTGCCAGGGAGAGTAGCCAAGCCATCAGAGAGCAGAGAGAGACTAATAACAGTATGGCAGCTTGCCCATCAAGTAACCTCCAGTTCCCCCAGATAAACTTTGTTTTTAAGAGTTAGGGTTACGATGTCACAATAGGGAATACTAGAAAAAAAAAAAGTTAGGTGTAGCGGTAGCGCACCCAGCATGCTTTGCGGCACAAGGATGGCGCGCGACTAGGGTTCTGCGCAAGCAGGTTAGGTACTGACTGGTTAATTTTAGCGCTTGCATCGCACGGACAGTAATTTTTGCGGGAATTTGAAATAGCTGCGCTATGATTACTCAGTGCATGAAGGGAGCTGGTAAGAGCTCATAACTAAGCTATATAGCACTGGGCTATAATCACAATTTTTTTTAAATGTTATTTCATTTCCCAGTCATGGCCTTTTTTAAGGTGTTAAAAGTCGCCCTCCTGTAGGCAGGCGGAGGGATTGGTTGGTTGGCCTTTGGGGCGGAATGAATTTGGGTAATATGGGGTTGGTAAAATAAGTTATTTTGCAGGGCCGCTTTAACCAATGGGCAAACTGGGCATGCGGCTGCCAGCAGAAAAAAAAAAAAAAAATGATCTTGTCACCGGATTTGACATTACGTCATATCCAGTGACTGTATTTCCCTCCTCCGTGCAGGAGGGAAGACTGCACAGAGGAGACGACCAGGGACACGGAGCAGCCAGGAGGTGAGTACTTGGATGGTGGCATATTATTGGGCAAATTGGCTCTGGAGTATTAATGGCAAAATAATACTGGCATATTATTGGGCAAATTGGCTGTGGCTTATTAATGGCAAAACAATACTGGCATATTATTGGGCAAATCGGCTGTGGCTTATCAATGGCAAAATAATACTGGCAAATTATTGGGCAAATTGACTGGCATATTAATGGCAAAATAACACTGGCATATTAATGGGCAAGCTGTGGCATATTTAATTGACAAATGGTGGCAAACTGTTGCATATGTTAATGACAAAGTGACTGTGGCATGTTAATTGGTACTTGACAGTGTTTTTTTTTTTTTTTTTTTATTATAAAGATTTTTATTATGGCAAATATAAAATAACATCATATCGATCACTCATGAATCATCATCACCGTCAGTATTGCTACTTACAGAACTTCTCAGTATTTCACATTTGTTTGTACAAATTGCTCGTAGGGAACAAACTTTACAGTTCCTTTGTGATCTATTGAATATATCTTTTGCCAATTTTTTTCTTCCTCAACAACATTTAATAAAATAACATATCAATCTTAAACATAAAATAACTTTAGAGAAAAAGAAAATAAATAATTAGAACATAAAAATAATAAGGGATATAGATTTGGGGAGGGGAGGGGGGTAGATTGCGAGAAATACTTGAGAGAGAGAGACCAGGGTGTCAAATAGAATTTGAGTTTCCAATTTCTTTGTGTGTATTTTTTCCTTTTCCCGTAGAATATTTCTTCCATAAAGTCATTATTTCTTCATACAGTTGTGATTGGTTGTTCGAGGTGTAAAACATTCGCTCCATTTGCAAATTGTGTTCTATCAAATTAATTACTTCTTGGTGTGAAGGTGCTTGAACTTTTTTCCAGTTTCTGGCAATCAATGATTTGCTTGCTAATAGGATATGCCCCAAAGTAATTTTTTGTGTTTTCTTAAGACTAACTGGTAGAATATTCAGAATTGCTACTTCTGGATTGCGTTTTAGTTTGACATGCAAAGAGTTTGTTATAAGGTCATAAATTCTGTCCCAGAATGGTCGTATCACCGAGCACTCCCACCATATATGAAGCATGGAACCTGAAGTATTGCATTCCCTCCAGCATAAGTCCGAGGCTGATGGGAATATCTTAGATATTCTTGTGGGGACCATGTACCACCTATACAAGATTTTTTTAGTCGTTTCAATATGATTTGCATTGTGTGATATTGCTTTTGGGAAGTTTATTGCTTGTTTCCAAGCTGTTGGGGAGAGATTGTGTTGAAGGTCTTTCTCCCAAGCTGCTACGAAAGGTAATTCATTGACCAGATAGATGTCCTCTAATGATTTATAGCAGAGTGCAAGGGTTTTTCTTGCTTGGGATCCTTTCTGGCATGCGGTTGTAATTGTGTGTGGATTTTGGGGTGCCTCTGTGAGAGTAGGGGAGATTTTACTGAAGAGCTGTCGAATTTGCATGTATTTATGGAATTGTGTGTCTGTTAGGAGGAACTGTATTTTAAGATCTTCAAATGATTTTAATGCATCTTTGTACATCAGGTCCTGTAGTTGGACAATACCAGCTGTGACCCACGGATCGAGGCTCATGTCGGGTATTAATAATTCCAGACATTTAATATGAGAAGATTTTGTTAATTTTGTTAGTTCAGGGATTTTTTTTTGCATAGATGTTCCAAATTCATCTCGAGTTGATTGAGCTCGGCATCCATACACTAGTCCGGTGTTTGCTTTCAGCTGTGGAGTGCAGGGTTTCTGCAATACGGTGAGGAAACACTTGTGTGTCTTCAATATCAACCCATGCTATTTCATTCGGTGGGCTGTGGGCTAAGATGTTTTGACTCATTCGGGCTGCTTGATAATATTTTAGGACTGACGGTAGCCCCAGACCTCCCACGGTGGTTGGCAAGTTGATCCACTTGGTAGCTATACGGGATGGTTTGTTGGCGTTTACGAATTTCATAATATCTGATTGTATGTTGGCTATGATTTTTTGGGGGATAGAAATTGGAAGGGCTCTGAACAGATAAAGTAATTTGGGCATGACTGACATTTTTATGGCTGCGATCCTTCCTAACCATGTCAAGTAAAGCTTTGACCAGGAATCCAGATCCTGCTGTATCCCTTTCCATAATTTTAGTAGGTTAGTATCTAAGAGTTTTTTGTGGTCCTTAGTTATTTGTATACCTAGGTAAGATATATTGTCAGTTCTCCATTCGAATGTGTGAGTGGTCTTCAATTTTGAAACTAATTTATAAGGGATGCATATTGGTAGGGCTTGTGTTTTGGATTCGTTAACTTTGTGGTATGACACTTCTCCGAAATTTTTTAGTGTAGATTGTAAATGTGGAAGAGATTCTAATGGGTTTGATAATATCACTATTATATCATCTGCGAACAGACCTAGTTTTACTTCTTTTTTGGGGGTGTAGGGGATGCCCTTAATCGAATTGTTTACTCTTATAGCTTCGGCCAGGGGTTCTAGGGCTAGCACATACAACAGGGGGGACAGGGGGCAGCCTTGTCTCGACCCATTTGAGATTTGGAATGGTATTGATTGGAATCCTGCATATGTTACTTTCGCAGATGGAGTAGAATATAAAGCTAAAATTGCTTTAATAAATTTACATGGAAATTGGAATTTTAATAATACTTTTTCCAAATACAACCAGTGCAGACGATCAAAGGCCTTTTCGGCATCTATTGCTAGGATCAGGCTCGGAATGTTTTTCTTTTTAATTAATGACATTATGTCAATTATTTTTCTAGTATTATCAGTCCCTTGTCTGCCTTTAACAAACCCCACCTGGTCGTAATGTAGAAGTGATGGTAAAATAATTTTCATGCGATTTGCTAGTATTTTTGCATAAATTTTCACATCGGTATTTAATAAAGATATCGGGCGGAAAATGGGGCATACATTAGCTGGTTTTCCTGGTTTTGGAATGGTAATAATATGGGCCATCAACATAGAAGGTGGGAATGTGCCTTGGGAGCTGCAGGAATTAAATGTATTTACCAGATGCGGGGTTAATTGTTTAGTAAAGATTTGATAATATTTATTCGAAAAACCATCTGGCCCAGGTGCTTTATTTTTTGGGAGTGATTTGATAATTTCCGCTATTTCTAATTCAGTGATGGGGGCTGTGAGTTTTTGTTTATGTACAGGGTCTATTGAGGGAAGATTTATTGTGCTTAGGAATTTGTCTATCTTATTTGGGGTCGGTTGAGGTGTTATGGGGTCATCTTTCAAGTTATATAATGTTTCATAATATGATGCAAAAACATTTGGAATATTTGCTGGGTTTTGAACTTTGTTGCCTTGTTGGGAAATCATGTAGGGGATTGCTCTTTTTGCTTCTTCTTTTTTCAGTCGTTTAGCCATTAATTTAGTCGCTTTGTTGCAATTATTGTAAAAATTTTGCTTTAGTCTCTGAATCTGTCTTTGTGTGTGATGTAATTGTATGGTAGATATTTGGTGTTTTATATCTTTAATACTTGTATACACCTGTGGGTTGGGGTTTATTTTATGTATAGATTCCAGTTTCTTGAGGTTCATCATGTGGTCATTTAATTCCTTCTCCCTTTTTTTTTTTTCATGAACAGCTGCTGCGATCAAGTGACCTCTTACAACTGCCTTGTGCGCCTCCCAGACAACTGTTGGGGACATTTCTGGTAAGTCATTTAGTTTAAAATATTCTTCCATTATCTCTTTAGTTTTCCTCAGTATTGATTGGTCATTAAGGAGAGAGTCATTTATGCGCCACGAGTTCTGACCTTTATATTGGAATTTCTCCATAAGCGTTAAGTATATGGGAGCATGGTCCGACCACTGGATCTGACCGATTACACATTCCTGAACTCTTTGCAAAATATTTTTATCTGTTAGGAAATAATCGATTCTGGAGTATGAGGAATGGACTTGAGAATAAAAAGTGTAGTCTTTAGTCTGTCCATTTTGTATTCTCCATACATCATATAATTTATTATCTCGGATGGCTGTTCTGAATGTTTGGCTTTTTGTTTGTAGTGACTTTAAGTATTTTGTTGAGGGGGTTGTTGAGGAGTCCATAAATGGATCGGCTATTGTGTTGAAATCTCCACATACTACCACTGACGCCATCGGAGTGGAAACTAACTGGTTTAATACTTTTCTTACAAAAACTTCTGAATTCATATTTGGGGCATAAATATTTACTATAGTATATGGGAGATTGTTGATAGTCACTTCAGCTATCAGGATTCTCCCTTTTGGATCTGTTGTTAATTTTTGCAGTGAAAGGGCGAGGGAATTGTGGAACCACAGTGACACACCTGCCTTTTTATGGGGGGATGTAGAATGGTAAACTGTTGTATATTGGTTTGATAACATATTCGGTATTTTTCCTGTTGAGAAATGAGTCTCTTGCACACATATAATTTGCGCTTTAGCTTTGTTAGCTTCCTGAAAGAGTAACCTTCTCTTATGGGGTGTATTGAGTCCTTTTGCATTGATGCTTAGAAATTTAATTGACATTAAATTTAATGGGTAGTAGCTTATCTGGGTGTGTGTGTAGTTGTAATTTGGAGATTGCGGTGTGGTTTGCACTTACGGGAGCCACTTTCTTGCGTTGTGAGGTTTTCAGTATTTTCTGTTTTTTTTGTAGTAGTCTTTCTTTCTTAGTTTTGGTGCTTTGTAGGTTCACGGATGTATGCTGGATGATCTGGAACTCTTTGTTTTTGCTGCTTGACACCCAAGTCTTCTCGAAATTAAGGAAATAAAAAAATATCAAATAAGAAAAAAAATTAAATAATGCATACAAATATAGAGATTTAGTAGGAGGGGTAGGGGAACAAACGAAAGAAAATAAGTAAAGGTCTTTTTTGGACCCAAGAAAAAATAGTGCTGTTACTAACGTATAATACCATTGATATAGATTCATAAGCACTAATGTCATCACCAGATGAATGGGGGGTGTTAAAGCTAGATCTAGCTCCCTCTTCGTAGTGATTCTCGACTGCCTAGGGGTAGGCTCGGGTTGCGTGGGTAAACAATTTATCATTCTACAGAACTTTAACTTAACATATATGAACGTATTATCTCTGATAACATTCCTGCCTATTGTTCTTTTGATAAAACTTGAAAAATCTGGGGGTATAGTTATGGAGGATATTATATTCTTAGCTTAAACACTTATGCATCCTAGAACATAGTCTGTGCAAATTTTCTTTACTATTCCACCCGAAGTTGTCGAACACTTGGCAGGTTGTATGTTCTCTTAAACTTTTACAACGAACTATGCCGAAGTCTGTCAAAGGGGTGAAGGTCACACTCCTTGGTTAGACAACATGTAAGTTCTACTTCCCGGTGTTTTACTTTCTGCTATCTTCTCTGTGTCTTCCGGGATCCGGGGATTCTCGACCAGTCTTTGGTTAACCTCTTTCTTTTGTCTTGCACTTCTTGTTCTGCCAGTGTGATATTCCATCTTTTGAGGTACATTGCTCCCTCTTCCGGGGTTTGGAAAATCGTGGTGGATCCTTGCCTGGATACAGCCAATTTCACAGGGAATCCCCACTTGTATCTGATCTCCGATGCCCTAAGAGCTGTAGTGATGGGTTGGAAAAGTCTCAGTTTTTGTAATGTTTCTGGGGAGAGGTCCGCAAAAATTTTCACAGAAGCATAAGGGTCAGGTAACGTTACCATGTTGCGGCTGACTCTCATGATCATCTCCTTGAAGTGATAATAATGAAATCTGATTATAACGTCCCGTGGGATTGCTGGTGATAGATGTTGAGATTTAGGGAGTCTATGGATTCTGTCTATGAGTGCTTCTGAGCTGAGGCTGTCAGGCACTAGTTTGGTAAATAGGCCTTGCACCCACTCTTCTAGCTGTGCTGGCTGGACTTCTTCTGGGATGCCTCTCAGGCGCATATTGTTTCTGCGGGATCTGTCCTCCAAGTCACATACCTTCTCTCTCAGTGCTTTGACTTCCTCCATTAGGTGTGATTGTCGATCTGAGAGGCCATTTTGGTGATCCACCAGGTCATCCATTTTCGTTTCTACTTTGGTCGTTCTATCTCCCAGCTCCCTCAGCTCTCTAGCAAATTCAATAGTAAGATCTGATATATCCCCCGTGATCTGCGTTCTCAGTGTGGAAAAAATTGTTTTTATTTCCTCTGCAGTCACTGAATAGGGAGTGGACGACGTGGAGGCCGCATCATCTCCTTCATAGCCTTCTTCATCCTCAGGATCCGCCTGGGCGCCATCTTGGATTTCTGAAGTGGTAAGTTTGTTCGTCCTTTAATTTTCTTTTGGCGTCATAAACTTCAGTAGTTTCTCTTGTTTGCGGGTTGGGCGTTGTTGCGAAATCTTATTCAAGGTGAGAAGATGTTGTACACGTTCTGTTGCCGTCTGGATTCAGTTCTTTCTCCCCTGTCACCCGGGAGCTCCTCTACCACGCGTCCAGTCTCGGCTTCGGTCAGGACACGCGCCCTTTCTTCCTGTTTTGCCACGGATAACACAGTCCTCGACAGTGGTTTATTTTAATTGGCAAAGTGATGCTGTGGCATGTTCTGTGGGGCAAAATAACATGTACGATGGGGGAAAGTGACACTGTGGCTTGTTCTGCAGGGGCAGTTCTGTGGGACAATGTGACACTGTGATATGTTCTGTGGGGCAAATTGACACTGTTGACACAAATTGTGTGAAATATAGGTGCATGGCAAGTGCTGTGGGTACTGTATGGTGCTGTGTTAAGTCCTTTAGGTGCAATGTGGGTGCAGAAAAAGGGAATAAATACAAGAAATGTTATTTTTCAATAACATTTTTATTACTGCTGGGCTGCACTTTTCATGGTCTTTCTGCAAAATGTAGAACAAATATGGTACCCTGGAAACATGGCTGATGTTGGCAGCTATGGACAAGGTAAGTGCCGCCCTATGCACTTGCCTTATCTGCCTCACACTAAATACAGCGCTTGGTAAAATGTATATGTTTGCAGCAATATATAGCTGAATATAGGAAGGGAAAACTAATTTGCAGATGTGATGTTTGTAAGGTTCCTGTGCAATATATTTCCGCATTGCAAGTAAAGTTACTATTTGCGAGACTTCTTTTAACATGTTTGAAACACTTTAAAATATTGCTTTTTTTTTTCTTTTCTCACAGGCATCAGCCAAATACCAAGAGCTGAGTGGGAGCTATAGTGGGTCTATATAATGTGCAAACCTACACATTGTTTAGTGAATAAAAATAGAATACGGGTATGCTAATATAAATGAATGCACAACGGTATGCAAAATGTATATGTAGCGGGGGGGGGGGGGGGGTGGGGGGGAATGTTTGGCAGGATGGTGGCTAAGGTGGCAACAAGAACCATGCTGGGATAGACTCTGATTTGACAGGCAGAATATATATATATGTATGTGTGTATATATATTTATTTGTGTGTATATATATATGTGTGTATATATATATATATAGATATGTAAATATAAATGTATATAGATATATATATCTATATATCTATATATTAAAAAGCCAGGGTCCATTTAATACAGTAAAAGCACAAGTGAAAAGATAAATTCCACAGACCATTTCATCCTCCTGACAGAGAGGAGTTAATCACTACTGTGTATCAGTTTGTAACAGAAACACTAATGTTAAGTATGTCAAAGCCAGCGTGAGGCCCTTCCTGCCACATCATCTCTATGGTTAACGACGAGTATCGACGTACCATAGAGAGGGGGTGGGTCCGGGAACTGGGATAGAGCGGTAGCGCGGTGGACGCTGGGATCGCGTGGCGGTTCTAGGCGCTGACTCCTCCAGGCCGCTCACAGCAGTGTGGAGCCGACCAGGCCCATCTTTCTCCCGCCTTCGGCTCTCAGTGCCCCCCTCCGGGGCGAAGGGGCTATAAAGCCGGTATTGCCCGGCAAGATGCCTAATTTTTGCGCCGCCCCAAACTGTACCCGGAAAAGTACCCAGTCCGACCTGGCCTTTTTCCGGTTCCCGCGGGACCCCAGCAGGTAATACGGGGGGGGGGGGGGGGGTATTTGGAAGCATGCTCTATCATGTTGGGGTAAACCACTGTCTCCCAGTGACATAGTATTGGCAGGGCAGGCAGCACTGCGTTACTTGGACACGGCTCAGAACTCTTAGGGGGAGGGGGGACTCAGAGTTAGGGGGTCCCAAATGTTTTGGGTGCTGTGTGCAGTTTGCATGTCTGTATGTTGTGTGTAGTGTGCCAGGTTGCTTGGCTGCTCAATGTACTTTTTTTTTTTTTTTTTTTTGGAAGCTTGGATGTGATGTGCCCTGTGGCTGCTGATATGCATGGGGGTGTGTGTGATACACATGTTCTCTTTGACATGGGAGGGGGCGGGGTGCTACACATGTTCTCTTTGACATGGGGGGGAGCGGGGTGCTACACATGTTCTCTTTGACATGGGGGGGAGCGGGGTGCTACACATGTTCTCTTTGACATGGGGGGGGAGCGGGGTGCTACACATGTTCTCTTTGACATGGGGGGGGAGCGGGGTGCTACACATGTTCTCTTTGACATGGGGGGGAGCGGGGTGCTACACATGTTCTCTTTGACATGGGGGGGGAGCGGGGTGCTACACATGTTCTCTTTGACATGGGGGGGGAGCGGGGTGCTACACATGTTCTCTTTGACATGGGGGGGGAGCGGGGTGCTACACATGTTCTCTTTGACATGGGGGGGGAGCGGGGTGCTACACATGTTCTCTTTGACATGGGGGGGGAGCGGGGTGCTACACATGTTCTCTTTGACATGGGGGGGGAGCGGGGTGCTACACATGTTCTCTTTGACATGGGGGGGAGCGGGGTGCTACACATGTTCTCTTTGACATGGGGGGGGAGCGGGGTGCTACACATGTTCTCTTTGACATGGGGGGGGAGCGGGGTGCTACACATGTTCTCTTTGACATGGGGGGGGGAGCGGGGTGCTACACATGTTCTCTTTGACATGGGGGGGGGAGCGGGGTGCTACACATGTTCTCTTTGACATGGGGGGGGGAGCGGGGTGCTACACATGTTCTCTTTGACATGGGGGGGGGAGCGGGGTGCTACACATGTTCTCTTTGACATGGGGGGGGGGAGCGGGGTGCTACACATGTTCTCTTTGACATGGGGGGGGGGAGCGGGGTGCTACACATGTTCTCTTTGACATGGGGGGGGGGAGCGGGGTGCTACACATGTTCTCTTTGACATGGGGGGGGAGCGGGGTGCTACACATGTTCTCTTTGAAATGGGGGGGAGCGGGGTGCTACACATGTTCTCTTTGACATGGGGGGGGAGCGGGGTGCTACACATGTTCTCTTTGACATGGGGGGGGGAGCGGGGTGCTACACATGTTCTCTTTGACATGGGTGACCCTCAAAGTGTTCTAATCTGTTAGCTGGGATAGGTCAATCACCATAGTTCATTCCGGGGGGATTGATTTCTTTGATATTATGAAAGTTAGACTGTTTACCTGCACTCTAAAAATGCAATAAATATGTAATCTGGTGTAAAGAAAAAATAGGACACTAGGTTCACCACATCATTTTATTTGATATGAGTGATCATTATTTATCCTGAGAATTTTTTTTTTTTTTTTGCTTTTTTATTTCATATATCAGATGTCAGAAATGGGTTGAGAACTGCCGGAGAGCTGATCTGGAGCTTAAAACCCCTGATCTGTTGAACAAGCATTACCGACTATGTGCTCAACACTTTGAGGACTCCATGATCTGCAGAAGTGTAAGTACCTGGTCCATGATTCCAAGGGTTTCCATAAAGCTAAAAAAAAAAAAAAATACATATATATATATATATATATAACAAGTGCATTTCTCCTTAATGCCAAATGGTGCTTTTGTTCTTATAGGGACATTTTGTGTTTCGAGACCTTGATCAGAGTGATCAGGGACACAGAGTCAATAACCCGATCAGGCCCCAAAATAGGCGAGACTGCTCACTCGTGACATTGCGAAGACTTGCGATTTTGGTTAAATGTAACCATTGCTCGCTTTATGTGGCCTAATCTATCAGACAGAATCCTGCTGCAGCATCTGCAGTTTAGTTTATTACCGGGGGTCACGATGAGCTTCTGTTTAGAGGACGTTGTACTCCGACCTCCTGGTAATTTGGGCCGCGTATTTTAGGATGGCAAAGAATTTCCAGATGCGCCAAGGGGTTAAATAGTCTAATAAGTTGGCACTCCGCAATCTCTCCCTCCTGTCTCAGTGCTCTGGGAACTACATTTCCCATGAGTCCTGGCTTCAAATATATGGGATACTCAACCTGTATAAGCAATGCATATTTAAAAGTTTTTATGTTAAAATGACTTTTTTTTTTTTTTTTTTTGGAGGACATTTTTCCATGATTGAAATTTCCTCATAGAAGTGTAATTTGAGTTTACCAACTTTTAGGGATTCGGAGTCCCATCGTTGGTGCTGAGAGCAGCCTCCAGTAGAAACCCTGAGAGGTGCAGACCTAATCTGTTGGTAACCCTGGTTTAGCCTACATCATTTATCATAATTAATAAGATTGGGGAACTGGGGACTAATAAAAGTATTCAGAAAATTGGGCAGAGTAGATGGGCCGAATGGTTGGTTCTTATCTGCAGACACATTCTATGTTTCTATAATTTTATTTAATCTTTTTAGAGAAGGTGTATGTGGTGTCACAATGCGCTCCCCCCCTTGTGCTGTGATATGCAGGAAGATGTGTCCAGAAAATTATAAGAAAAATAAGTGGCTGGTGAACATATTTTGTGCTGGAATAGGACCTAGGGTATTTTATTTGAAGACGGACTGTTTTTAATATGATTTTTGTTATTCCAGAGTCCCTACCGGACAGTTCTCCGAGAAAACGCCATCCCAACTATATTTGACCTCACAAGTCATCTGAATAACCCTGGCAGGCGCAGGAAGAGGATAAAGGAACTGGTGTGTGATTGCTTTATATTTCTTTTTAATAATATACCGTATCACAAAGCTTGGCACTTGCTCTGAACATCATGCTTAGGGGGAAAAAGGTTTTCTTGAGCTCAGTACATTGATCGAGTCTGCGGTCGGATTAGCCTGATGTGTGTAGCCTGATGTCTGTAATAATCCTACAGATTTGTCCAGATGCTTGTCTGGTCTGCTGAGGTAGAGCTGATGTGGATCTGGAGGCCAGCAGGTGCTCAACTGATGAAAGCAGTCAGCTGCCCCTGCAGTCTTTCTGGTTCGATGGTCTCTCTGATAGTTTTCTCTCTATTGATGTAAAAACACTGGCCACTCTCTGAACTGGCAGTGACCATTGATGACTGGATCAGCTAGTCTGCTTCATAGGGAGAGCACAGTGGATGCTGTTCGGGACATGCCAGTCTTACTAAAACACTGGCAGCTTTACTAGTACTTCTATAAGCATATGGGGGGGCTTAATGGCTCCTTAAATGTGTTTTTGTTTTTTTAATTTGGATATACATTTGTAATATAGTAACCCTAGAGCTGAATAAGTGAAAAACATAATTGGGGAAGAAGGAAACAAACATTGTGTAGAAATGTCTGTTACTTTTACCTTTAGCAGAGTATACAAACAGTATATGTTACTGCCTTGCTCTATATAGTTACTCGGGCTGTAATCTGAATGAAGATACATTGTGCCAAATATGGTTATTAATCATTCTGGGGGCGTGGTCTAAACGTAGAACATTGTTTCCATGGTGTTGATCTGATTTAGCACTTGGCCCCAGAAATGTTCTGTAAAAATGTTGCTAATTTTGTATGTGATTCTACCGTTTTGTCTCCGTGAAAAAGCTCTGCAGGTAAAATGCCATAAAGTTCTATCTCTGAGGGCTGTTTATGTTCTGGTGCCCGTTAAAGGAACTGGCTACAAATAGTGTATATCCATAAATGTATTGGTTCAGAATGTCATTTTTACACAAGTCCCTCTAGTGGCCATGGCTTGTATTTCGGTGACCCATTGTATTAATGGTTTCCCTTTCTCTGTTTATCTAGACTGAAGATGAATTAAGAAAATTAAAGGAGAAAAGACGTAAGTGTTTATTGCACTGTGACCATATTCTCACTCCCCAGTGAGTTATTAGCCACTATTGTGCTGGGAAAACTCTCTCTATATGATAGCGCTAGATATATCAGTGCCATCATTATAATTGCAAAGAGGTTAATTAAATATTAATGCTGCAAAATCTCACCTGGTATCACCAGAAACCATCAGTAAATCAACTTGTGTTGAAAATGTTTGGCAAGCTCTCCTAAAAGAAAATTCCCCAATAAAGCCATAATTTAACACTTCAGTGGTTTATTAGAAAATTTCCTATTCATTTGGATAGTAGGTGAGGTTACCACAGGACGGTGGCAGAGTGCTTTACTAAATAAGACCTGTGTGCAAACAACTTCTTGCTGAGCTTGGATTGGAAAATGTACATATCTATGATGAGAGACTCCATATTTTAGAACACAATTGATTTTAAATCCGATATTTAACTTGAATTTTTATTTTTTTTTAGTTGCTGCAGATGTTCCAGACCAAGCAAACCACAAAACCAACAACGATGTGGATGTTCAAGTTGTCGTAATAGAAGAAGGGGAGGAAAGCGCGGTACTGACCAACGAAGAAAAGGAAAACAAAGACTATTTGAAGTCGCTCTTTGAAATTCTGATATTGATGGGCAGGCAAAACATATCTCTGGAAGTTCAGAGTTCTGAAGTACCGGAAGGCATCTTTACCCCAGACAATTTCCAAGCCCTTCTGGAATGCAGAATAAACTCCGGAGATGAGGTCCTCGGGAAGCGGTTTGAGATGACGGCAGTAAATCTGGAATACTGTCCTCAAAAGCAGCAGAGGCAAATGCTGGAGATCTGCGAGAGCTGCATACGGGAAGAGGTTGTCCGTGAGGTTCGGGATGCACCTTTCTTCTCCATACTTGCAGACGATGCCGTCGAGTTGGTGGAAGGAGAGCACTTGCCTCTATTTGTTAGGTTTATAGACGAGGGCAACAATCTCCGAGAAGAATTTCTGGGGTTTGTTCCATGTGAAATTGAAGCGGAAGTATTGGCCGTTAACTTCCACACGACGATCACAGAAAAATGGGGCCTCAACATGGAATATTGTCGCGGCCAAGCTTATGTCACGTCTAGTGGTCTTTCTACCAAAATGAAATATGTAGCGTCTCAGTTGTTGGAGAAATATCCCCGAGCGGTTTATACTCTGTGTTCTACATGTGCCTTAAATATTTGGTTGGTCAAGTCAACACCAGTGACTGGAGTCTCTGTTGTTTTGGGTACCCTGGAAGATATTTATTTGTTTTTTAAGAAGTCAAAGCTTTTGCAGGAAGAATTGGAATACACGATAACCCTTCAGTTTATCGATAACGAGGAAAAAGGGACAGAACTCAAAGAAATAATCCGGTCAGAGTGGATAAGCAGACACGATGCTTTCGAGATTATAGTTCACCTTCTTGAGTCCTTCGTCCTCTGCCTCGACAAAATCGCCTGTGATACGTCTTTTAGATGTAACTCCGAGATAACCAGTCATGCCTTTGTTCTCTCAAGTGCCTTGAGTGATTTCGACTTCATCATCAGCGTTGTGATATTGAAAAATTCCCTTTCGTTCACCAGAGCTTTTGGGAAGAATTTACAAGGGCAGACATCGGACGTCTACTCTGCGGCCAACAGCCTGACGGCGGTCTTGCATACCTTGAACGAGGTTATGGAGAACATCGAAGTCTACCACGAGTTTTGGTTCGAAGAGGCTACGACGCTTGCGTCCAAGCTGGACATTCCGGTAAAACTCCCAGGCAGGTTCCGTCGAATGCAGCACATCAACTTGCAAGCGGATTTGACGGCGGAAAGCTTTTACAAAGAGGCTCTTAGCATGCCGACAATTCAACACATCATCCAAGGATTGAAGGATATCTTCTCAGAACAGCATTTAAAAGCTCTCCGATGCTTGTCGCTGGTCCCGTCCGTGATGGGCCAGTTAAAATTTAGCACTAGCGAAGAACACAACACTGACCTGTACAAATGTGATCTCCCCAATCCGGACACACTCTCGGCAGAGCTACACTGCTGGCGCGTGAAATGGAAGCACCGCGGCAAAGACGTGGATCTTCCCTCGAACATATATGACTCTCTCCATTTGTCTGACATCAAGTATTTCCCCAACGTCTACGGACTGCTCAAAATCTTGTGTATCCTGCCGGTGATCAAAGTTGAAAATGAGAAATATGAAATCGGACGGAGGCGACTCAAGGTTTACCTTGAAAATACGTCCCTAAAACAGCGGTCTAGACACCTCGCTCTACTCAACATAAACTATAATGCGAAACATGACCTGGACTTAATGGTTGACACGTTTCTTAAAATATATGCGGAAAAGACTGAAACAGAAGTTGTTGCTGATAAAATGGAAATGTCTGAAGGCTGATCCTTCTTTTCTTTCCCTCCTCTCCTCCAATTTTAGGGCCTGTTATCACCACACATCATCTACACCTCTTCCTTTTTTTTAAATTTGACATCTTGCATTTTTGTTTTTTTCCTAGAGGTAAATCAAATCCATTTTTAATATAAAATATTATTTGGATTTTTGTTTTTTTTTCCAGGCATTGAGAAGTGGCTTTTCCCTTCATATAATTAGAGGAATTTAGTTTTGTCTGTCTAGTTTTTTAAATGTCTATCTGCAAACCATACCGTGTTCACCTATGTGAATTCCCAGGGTAAAATGTGTGGTAATAAGAAAACTTTAATGGATTTTTTTTTTTAAATTTAAAACCCAATGCTGTAAGTATATTAAGTTTATTTAAACATGGATTTTGTTACATTGTCAGTAGGAGGGGTGGAACACTTACATGAAGTAATGTATATAATAGTTATTGGTTTCGTTAGTTGTCTATTTCATAAGTCTTCTTGAGAAAGGAGAGTTGATCTTTCTGTGTAGGCCTTAAATGGTATAAGATGTACAAATTAAATTCATGTTTTGTATTTTTATACAGATTTTTTTTTTTTCTTTGTTGAATAAAACAAAAGTGCATTTTTTTTTCTTCTTCTACTTTAATAATAATTTAATTGTCTCCTGTCTCAAGAAGAGACACAACTGTTTTTTTTACACTTGTGCTATGGCTCTCCATCTGCCTGTAGACATACTCCCATATTTCTGCATCATTATGGGACGGTTAGGGAACAGCTCAAACACATAGGCCAAAAATGTGGCATCCTAAAAACTTTTAGGAAACCGTTCTCTTCTGCTGACATTTTAGGACAGGGGGGTTTGCTCAGTGCCTGGATGTCAGAAAGGTAGTTAAAGGAACTGTATCACCTAAACATTTTTACTTTTACAGGTTGAGAATTCACAATGATAGAAAATGATCTGTGCATTGTGTTAGAAGAATAACAAGCATATGCCTAAATTAGGTGAAAAATGAGTCTGCGGAGTCTCCTTCTTATGACATCACGTGTGGCACGGTATACAAATTACACATTTCCCATTGAAACCCAGTTCATTTGCATATACGGCGACAGGTGATGTCATAAACCGGAGATTCCACTGACACGTTTGAAATACATTTTTCTCCTAATTTAGGCATTTGCTTGCAGTTTTGCTAACATAATGTAAAGATCATTTTCAAGCATTTTTATTAATATAATCTATAGGTGCAGTAATAAATGTATTTTTTTTTTTTTTTTTTTTTAAATGCGTTCCCTGCAAGAAAAGTTACTATGATGCTGATCTTTCCTAAAGGGCCTCTGTCACCTATTTACAGCAAATGGCATTTTCTGCAGGTGGCCGTTTATCAGTTGCAAATCAGGAATATCAACATTATTTATTGCAATACAAAATCTCTGCTCTATCAAAGCAATATATTGGTTAGACTTCTTGCAATCCTAAATGCTGTATTAGGACGCATTTGTCCACTTATTACGGGGGATAGTCCGCTTGAGTCCGCAATTGGCACACACATTGAGTGGTGTGGTCCAGCTTCTACTAAATGTAGTGTTCAGGGCAGTGAGAGAGGCTTGCAACCATTACATTGTCAGTTTGGGAACTCTCATCCCTGCTAGATATGCCGCAGTCAGCTGTAACTAGTAGTATTGTAACGTGGAAACGTTTAGGGACAGCAGCAACGCACCCATGAAGCTGAAGACTGCAGAGTGGGGTCACTGAGTGCTGAGACGCATTGTGTGTAAAAGTTGCCAATGCGCTGCTGATTCCACAGCTAAAGATCCCACACAAAAACTGAGCGGCGGGAGCTTCATGGAATGGGTTTCCATGGCCGAGCAGCTGCATGCGAGCCTCGCCACCAAGTACAATGCCACGGGTATGCTTGAGTGGTGTAAAGGAAGCAAAGTAGAGATAAAGTAAGCTCCACTGAGGAGAAACTGATAAACACAAATATTACTAATGAAAGAAGCAAACAAGGAACAAGATAAAAAGATGATTCTATATGTGTTTTTTTGTTGTATGTGTTGTTAGAGATGCAGAGGGGATCGAACCAGAGAGTGAGAGGCAAATATGGTTAGGTTTGCATCAGTGAATGCACAGGGACTTAATACAATCCATAAAAGATCTAAGATATTTGCTTAGTTCAAGAAATGCACTGGCGTAAGGATGATAAACAGACCTGGGGAGGTAAAAGATTTGGAAACATTCTGCATGCATCATTGAATAGTAAAGAGGAGTAGCCATAATTTTTTTTCTAGCAAAATTCAAGTAGAAATTGAGTATCGGTTAGTTGACCCAGAGGGAAGATTTGTAATTATTGTTTGTAAAATCAACGAATACGAGATACACAATTGCAAAATATTTATCTACCCAACGATTACCCCGGTGACTACTCTAAAATAAAATCTTAGAGAAAATAGATCAAGGAAAGACTGGTATATGCATACTGGCTGGGGATTTTAATTGCGTGCTAGACCACACCCTAGATTAAAAAAAATATTAGGATTAGAGACAATACGTGGTCTGACCAAAGCATATCGCTCTTTGAGGTTTAGGATGGTTTTGCCCCAAAAAACAGAACTACCTGGCGATTTAACAATGTACGCCTACATAATAGAGATAATAAAGAACGACTAACAGAGACGATTGAGCGCTACTTTGAAGAAAATAATCCGGTAGACACTACTCCTGTTAACTACTGGTGCACCTTTAAATCAGTGTTGAGGGGTCATCTGATGCCATTAAATAGTATATATCAGAAAATGAGAGATACGAACCTACCATCATTATATGTCAGGTTGCAAAAAATCTCCAATGAAAATAAAAGATCCCACCCTAGATAAATTTAGAAAACTAAGAGACACCAGGGTGTCTCAGAATGTATGACAATAAATTTGGCGAAACTCAATGCAATTCTCTACCTTAAAAACAACAGAACTGATAAAATGATGACTGACAGGCTCAGAAAACATAAGGCAGCAAGCCAAATTATAATATTTTTTTTCTACCAAATTATAAAGTTTTTTTGTTTTTTTTTCAATGGTGACCTAGATAGAAACATAGAATGTGTCAGCAGATAAGAATCATTCGGCCCATCTAGTCTGCCCAATGTTCTAAATACTTTTATTAGTCCCCAGTTCCCTACCTTATATCAAGGAAAGCCTTGTGCCTTGAATGTGTTTACCTCTACCACTTCCGCTGGATGGCTATGCCATACATCCACTACCCTCTCAGTAAAGTAATACTTCCATAGATAGAACTAAAATTCCTAAATATCCCGCAGGAACATCAGATTACGTTAAATAGACCCATTGAAGTAATAGAGGTGAAAAGAGCCATTCAAGAATTGGAAAAGGATAAGACCCCTGGACCAGATGGGTTTACTAATCTATTTTATAAAACGTTTAACCATCAACTGAGCGCCCGATTAGCGATGACTTTCAATAGCTCCGTCCAGTCAGGTGCCTTTGCGGAAGAGATGGCAAGAGCAAACATTCTGCAAATCTTTAAACAAGATAAACCCCCAATGGATGTAACCAGAAATAGACCCATATCTTTTATTAATACGGATGTCAAGATATTTGCATCAATTCTTGCGGCTCGATTGAAAAAGTTCCTTAAGCGAATAATACATTCGCATCAAATAGGCTTTATACTTGGCAGAACATCATGCTATAATACAAGAAGAATAATAAATATCATGGACGTTGCTCAGAGAAAGGGTACACCTCAACAGGGTGAGTTGGACTTTTCTACAACAAGTCCTTATGTCTTTTGGTATCCAGGGTTGGATGTATGAAGCCATTATGTCTATGTATAAAAATTCATCAGCAAGAACAGTTGGGCAGAATGTTTGCTCTGAATTGTTCAAGTTCGGAAATGGTACAAGGCAAGGATGCCCGCTCTCACCATTGTGATATCAGCCATTGACAATAAATATTAGAAACATTCATATTATTTCAGGGCTGAATATATAAAATTTTGAAATGAAAATTTCATTATATATTAATTACATTACTAAACCCAAGATCATCTCGAGATGCTTTGATGAATGAATTTAAAAAATACAGCCAGATATCTAACCACAAAATTGAACATCAATAAAACCACTCTAATGGGAATGAACGTTGATCTGAAAGATATTCTAGAAATAAATTCCGAATATAATTTTATCTGGGCAAAAAAAAGCTATAACTATCTGGGTGTTACTATAACGAAGGCCTTACCGTAATTAATGGAAGTTAATTACCCGAAACTCCTAAGAGATACTAATCTTCTTCTGAAGCAGTGGAAGTATTTGGAAAGTTCATGCTGGGGGAGGATCCTTTGTCAAGAAGGGGAAAACACCAAGATTAAATGCACAAGTTTTATCTAAAAAACCAGACAGGGGTGGTTTGGGATACCCAATAATAAAAAGACATATCATAAAAAGATAATATCCCACATATATAGGGCCCAATTGACTTCAGCACAGGAAGAGGGTTGGTATAAAATAGAATGTGAAGCATTAGGGGTAGAAGATCTGAGGGCTAGTATTTGGAATGCCCGAAATTCGATGATAGATCAGCTAGATAAAAGAATGGAAGAGTATAAAATCAAAATTGGGCATTAACAATAAAAAACTGACCTTCAGGCTAAAAACACGGAGTAGACAAGGAATTGATTATGTAAAACAAATTGTAGAACAGGGAAGAATAAAAACTTTTGTAAATGTTTTGTGATGTCAAGGAGGGGCGGCCCTCGATCCCGGAAAGTTCGGGCACAGCGTGATTTAGTAAAATGCAGCCGGTGCTCACTTTGAACATCAGCTACATTATCCCCGTCAGTCTGAGGCCACTCAGCATCCCCGCAGCGGGATCCGTGTAGCCCAGATGCGCTGTTAAACGCAGGTCGTCCTTGCGTCTTTTGGGACCAGTAAAATAGGCCAGCAAAGAGCGTCCGAGTGTTGGGATTTTCATGCGATTCTGCTTCTGGTGTCTCCGTTTTATGATGTCACTTGTGGGCCAGTTATGCTAATGAACTCCTTTCAATGGGAAATGTGTAATTTACATATCAAGCTATTATGTAAAAGTTTGTATTTTTCCTCTTAATTCATGCATTTGAGTGTCATTCTGCTAACACAATGTTTCGATCATTTTGTATTCTCTGCATTCGTAGTATAAATGTATGTTTTGGTGACACAGTCCCTTTAAATCTGTATCGGTCCAGGCAAGTTCTTCGTGATCACTCGCGGTACATTTAAGACAATGCCCACAAATCTCCTGGTAGTACTCTTATTTCTCCGTCGTGTGTGTGTGTGTGGTGCCTTCGATGACTTTGGATGAGCGATTCCAAAGGTGAAACATTTCCAGGAGCTGACCCGAGGGTTAAATCGTTCCTACAAGAAGTCATTTGCTAAGATGGGCATTGGTCATAGCTTATTGTGTTTCACAGGCTACACAAACAGAACTGTGACTATTTTGTAAGAAATCAGTGCAGGTGGTCTTAATTTGACAAAAAAAAAAAATGATAGAATTTTTTTTGGGGGGGTTTGTTAAATTCCATTTTTAGGTTGTAGCATTCGAACATCTGGATTTTTAAAGAAATGTATACCAATTCTAAAGTTCCACTGAAAGATTTATAGCTTTTTCTTTCTTTTTTTTTTTTTCTTTCATTGTGTCTCAGACTTTTCTTTCTTCTGAAATCATGCAAAAAAAAAAAAAAAAAACCCGCAAAAAAAATAAACGTGCGTGTGTCTGCGAATATTTATCTGGGTGCATGTGTTACAAGAATGTTTTGTAACTTTTTATAGTGAAATGTGCATTTTGTACATTTTAAACTTCTATTTCAGCACTGTTTTGAGCAAATGACTCACAGAAAAGTGGGGGGGACGGGGGGCAGAGTGTGTGTGTGGGGGGGGGGGGGGCAGAGAGTTAGTGTGTACTCGAAAACTGTAAAAGTACATTGCATTGATGGTTTTAATATGGCACAAACAGTTTAGGTAACACTTGGCACAGAATGTTCCCCCATTGAAGTGGTATTACTGTGAATTGTTTCATGTTCTGTTTGTTCAGAAGGAAGGTGATTAATTGGTACTTTTTGCCCACATCTTAAAGGGACACTAAACTTTTTTTCCACTTGTGCTTCTAATAATGAAAAGTTAGTTGTCCCTAGTATGAGGATGACCTGGCGTGTACTTCTGATAGTACTTTTGATAGTACACGCCAGTTTATCCTCTGACCGACAGCTGCCATGTCTCCATAGGAAGCAGGCAGCCGTCTGGTCGGCAACTGGCTCTCTCTGCTAGCGCAGACAGAGACCCTCATTTTTGTATGAGATCAGCTAGGGGGACATTAACCTGCTGATCCCATGCAAAAACGAGGGTCTCTCACTGTGCTAGCAGCGAGAGACCCTCGCATGCGAGTCACTGCAGAAAGTAAACCCGCGTGTGTCTATTAAGATACACGTCGGGTCTACCGGCAGATGTATTTAAGGAAGCAAGGGTTCAACAAAGTTTAATTTCCCTTTAATTCTACAGAGCAGCGTGCAAAAGTTTTTCAGTAATAAAAATTAAAAATGGCTGAAATCGTGACCTTAGTTGTTAAAAAACGTAAGTGATTGTTAGTCTTTAATCGCTACCTTCTACCTACCACATTAGGTTTAAATTCCTGCACTTACACTCCTATGTTTGCGAACCTTGGCCTGTACCAATGAAGTATATATTGAATACACACGCTTGGGTTACTCATGTCCTTCCTCCCCTCGTCCTCCAGAGACATGGGATGAACCCAGATTGGTAAACGCTGAATTAGACAAATATAAAGCCCGCTGATTTATAAGGTTGTAGAGAGAGAACCTTTTTGCTCACAGTGAAGCATAACTTCTTTGTACAGGCTTTAAATGCTAAACCACATCCGTCTGTATTTTTTCCTTTATATCCTTGTATGTGATTGATTTACGATTGACCAATTTCTTATTGTACCCCTTTTTTGTGGTTGTTATTTAAAAGTCCATGTAGTAACTTTGTATTCCTGAAATATTAGGTTCTGGATGGAAAGCGTTATTTTTAGTGTTTGTAATTCTCCCGAGCGCCCCGTTCAAATCTTCTCTTGCGCCGTAATTATCCTTGTTTGGTCAATACAGTAAAACCTTAGTCGTACACGTAAAGCACCTGATGAAGAGCCAATTCTAAATAGATATATTGTCCATGAGCGATGCATGGATGTGACTATTGGCACCTACTGTGTTTCTGTAGAGAGGGCTCGGCGCTCAGGATACATGTATGTGCTCCTGCATACACCACTCATGTGTGACGCACACATCATGCATGTGGACGACATCATGCACGCCTAGTTCAGGTGACATTATTTACAAGGCAAGAATTTCGGAGCATGTGTCACTGTGAACGTACGACTGTATACGGTCAATCTGTAAAGCTTAAGCAAGGGGAGGAGCTTGCTATTTAAAGCATTTATGTATGGTAAAGAAAATGTAGAGTGTGCATTATGACATGGTTAAAACAATGATCAGTGGAAGAATATGGTGATTGCTCAACGCGTTTCACACAGTGAGACTCTCCATTAAAGTCATATGATTATATAATAATATGGTACAATCCATAGTCTCCGGTGTTTGGAAAGAAAGGGGAAGTTCAGATAAAATGATGGGCAGACAGATGTGTCCTGTAGACATCATAGGAGAGATAATAGATTTGATGATTTAGATGTCCCCGTTAGATGTAGGATTGTTCTGTTTTCAGTCTCAGTAGTACCCACGTGGTTGCTTCGTGGGACAAAACCGTACCTTATCCTGTTTGAGATGCAAGGCTTTTCATTATATCTCTTTGAGTGCATGTTCGTGTATAGTTATTGGGTTTCATACTATGACAGAAACAAAAGGTTTGCTGTACTTCACCTGGCCCTCGTTAACTTTTTAAACGGATAGAATGTTGGGTTCCCTTAGGATCTTAATTTTATATTCACTCGGACACAACTTTAATTCAGTCTGATGTTGCTTTTGATTTGTAGTCTGCCTGCTAAGTGATATCTTCCTCATAATGCCTTTAAAAAAAAAAAAAAAAAAATCTTTTCCTAATTGAGGATACTGGATTTCGGCCCATTACATTACTAAAGACCTCATACATCCCCAACCCTCTCCGAGAGCGATATCTCTCACTGACGGAGAATCTAAAAAAAAAAAAAACCCAAACCCCATTCTGTTTTGATTTTGATGAGTCTTATCAGCGGCAGCTGGTCAGGAACTGTGATACCGCAGGGCCAATCTCTATGTCATACCTAAACCATTTCCTTGTTTTGGTTCTCATGTGCCCTTTTCATGTCCCTACAGATATATATCTGGAACACGAAGCAAATTGGAAAACAAATTTGGGTGGTAATTGTAAGATGTCTAATGGGAAAAAAAGGGATTTCACAGATTCCACCAGCCGTAATCTGTTTCTCCTTGTCGGAGTGTATTAAATTCATTTGTTTACCTTGATGACATGAAAAATGAAAGGATTAAGCTGAATTTGGCAGACAACTCAGAGGGGGAGAGAGGCTTTGATCTCTTTGTAACAATGAAACACTATGAGAATATGTTATTTTGTTTATGAGAATAATTGTGAGGTGGGGGAGCGGTTTCGTTGTCCCTAACATAACAAGGAAGGAAGTGGGGAAAAAAAAGTTATTTTACCAAACCTCTGATTGGAACCTCACTATAGGTGGAAATGTGGACAGAGTTGGGGCCTGGGTGTTTCCCCCCCTTTAGGTATTGACTGTAGAGTAGAAGATGGCAGTCTAGATCAGAGGTTGGAATTGTGAGGAAGAATGCAAAAGACACACATTTTGGTAGAAACGTGTGGTAAAGTGTTGCGCAGAAAAATATATAAAAAAAAAACTTAACAGTAATAAATGTAGCATTCCAATTGGAGGTACATGTGAAAGAAGATAAAAAACAAAGATAAAAAACACAATGTGCAGTATTGACCAAGGATTGTAATGGTGACGAGTATATCCCCTTTAGGGTTAGACTGCTCTGAAAAAGCCCCTATAGGGCAAAACGTGTTGCGAGATTTGTGACGTCTCCAGCGAGAGTTGCTACCCGGAAGCTTTTTTTCTTCACCCTACGGACGATAACGGCGTCTGCTCGGCATAACCTAAAGTCGGCTCCTGCACACATCGTTGTCATCGGGAACTTTGCTGAACAGACCAGCCTGGGTGACTTTGCTTCCTGTTTGTTCTTATTCATTTTTTATTGGATGCTGCTTTTTATCGAATATTGTTTTTTTTTTTTTACTGTTTTACATGTAAGCTTCTACATTCCGGGGGGGCTATTAAAGAGTGTGTATATTTGATATATTACATTGTATTCCTCTGTCTGCATTTATCATTTACATCATCGTGACCCCCTGATGGACGAGCATTTTCAAGATCCCAGATACGTTTTGGGGGATTATAGGTTCATTTGCCTGACACACCCAGAGCCGGTTCCTTTGGCTCTGTATGGAGTGAGTATATTTCCAAAGGGGGAGATACTCGTCACCAATACAATCCTTGGTCAATACTGCACATTGTGTTTTTTATCTGTGTTTTTTTATCTTCTTTCACATGTACCTCAAATTGGAATGCTACATTTATTACTGTTAAGTATTTTTTATATATTTTTCTGTGCAACACTTTACCACACGTTTTTATTGATTTTTGTGTGCTCTGTAGAGGGAATGCACTAGTGTTTGCTGCACTTTATTTATTTGTCTATTCTACCACTTAGCGCTTATCACTTTTTTTACACATTTTGGTAGAGGTACCACTCTTACAGAGACTTCTTAGGATCTAGAGGTTAGTCATTAACTTGGAGGACAGATTTCCCAATGAAAAGGTATTAGAAGAAGTGAAGGCCATCCGAAGGTAGAGGATGAAAGAGGAAAGTCAATACCTGGCATATACTTCTGGTAGAAGTGGTAAAGGTTAACCTTGAAGAAGTAGAAAAAAAAGTATCAATGCCTGGGATGTGTATATATAGTTATCCTTAAGCCCAAGTATATGAGCAGACAAGATAGGACAATTGGTCCTTATTAGCTGTCTCTCTCTGAGTGGCAGTCACGTGAACAAAATCTAGCAAACAATTCTCGTGTTCGCTCCTCCGGAGCGTAGAGTGTTAAAACACCAGCTTGGATTTTTTTTTTTTTTTGACTTCACGATAAGATATGGACTAATCAGATCCCAACATTCTGCATTGATTTAGGAACTGTCAAGGAGAGTAAAAATCTACTACAGTTTCACGGAATGTTTTTATTCTCCGAACGTTCTACATGTTTATCTGTTATGTCAAGACTAATCTGGACAGTGTTCCTTTAATTGCGTTCAGATTTCTAGCTGTCCTAAAAAACAACATGCCACGCACGAAGGTTTCGGAGTTGATATGGGTCTCAGAAGTCAAATCACGATTGGTGATTACAACTGTCTGATTATTTTTTTTTTTTCTCAATTTCTTATTCTTTTTTTTTTTTTTTTTAAATAAACCATAGACAGACTGATCTGACCTGACATATTGCCTAACGGCAAAGAAACTATTTCTGCTCCGAATTATTCACAGCTCGAATTTTATGCTAAGATCGGGAAGATTGCGGAATGATATGACCGTAGCCCAAAATGTCTTAAGCGTTCAGCAAAACCAGATGTTAAATTTGACAGCATTAAAAGGCAATCATGATGCCAATGGCAATTTGATACGACGTAGACCAAATGCAGAGAGCGTCGATGGTTCCCGTAGGACTCCCTTGGGTATTGAAAATCAAAAATTGTGCTGAACAGATCAAGGAGTGGATTGATACGACTTGAAGTAGTACAGTTGTTTATTATTATTATTTTTCTTCAAATACACCCGCTATGCCTGTGCCCCCCCCACTTCTATTTTACTCCCTATCTCAGCTACCATTCCATTCTCTGCACTTTAGTTCCTCTCCCCCCCCCCCCCCACCTCAAGTGTAGGTTTCCAGTTCTGCCTTATATTACCCTTTTCCCTGGATAATAACCCTTGAACCCCTGCCCACTGTTCTTCACTGCCTCCCTCCACTTCATCTGACCTTTCACTCCAGCTTCACAGTCCCTGCACTCCTCACCACCCTCAGCATCAAGATCCCCAGTCTTCTTTCTCTGAAACATGCATGACTCCTCTCCCCAGCATTACAATCCTGATCCTTCTCTCCCCATAATCTCACCTCTCTTAAGAATCAGCATCCATAGTCTTTACGACCCTGACCTCCCGGCATTGCCTCTTCCATGTACCCTCAAGCATCACCGTTCCCTGTTTCCCATTCTCACAGACCCCAACATCATTCCTCCAGCATTACAAGCTGCACTCTTGCTATTGCTCTGCTATTCTCAGTAACAGTACTTTCTCTCTTGCCCTAGTTTAATCATCCCACCTCTCCTGCCCCTCCACCATAGCATTGCAGCCCACACTCTTACCCACACCACAGTAACTCAGTTTCCAAATAATCTTGCCCCTCCTCCCCTCCTTCTCCAAGCATTATTATTCCCACTATCTTCCTATCCAATGCCTGGAAATGAATCAGCTGCCCATTTTGCATGGAGCCAAAATGGCCATCGTTTTACAAAACACAAGTAGACACCTGGAATATCCTTCCAGTTGAAGAAGTATATAGTCTAACACAGCTATCACAAATACACAGACTGGTTCTTGTCAACAATCAAACCATTTGCTTAAACCCAGTGGATGGTATAGCCCAAGTTTATTTTATCATCAATTATCAATTTAAAATGGGGGCTTTAATAAAAAAAATCAATCCCCAAAAAAAGTTTAATCAAGATCTCTCCACATAGGACTATTGATATATCTGGTCCACGGGAAAGGATACGGCCTGGAAGAACGGTAAAGGGAACCGTTGACGAATATCCACGCTCCTGCCAGAATCCGGGCTTTTCATAGAGCTCATCCAGCCAAACCAGGATCTGAACGCGTCTGGAGGTCGCGTGTAAGGAGGGGGGGGGGGGGCTGTCAGGATACCAGCCTCCCCCACCCTTCTTCCAGGGGACACTCACCTTCCGCAGGGGCCCCCGTTACTCCTGCATCCTGCCGCGCTAGAGCTCCATCGAATAGTAGGCCACATTCTGGCCTCGAATAACGCAGGTGCCACATTCAGCGCGTACTTCCGCGTTGCACATGGTGTGTGTGTTTGTGTGTGTGGGGGGGGGGGGGGTGTCCTGGCATCTGGTCCTTATTGGAGGATGCAGAGGAGGTGGGGACAGAGGTTGAATCCTCTCTGCAAAGGTCCCATAGATTCCTGTGAAGGTGGGAGTAAACCTCTGGAGCTGAGGGGAGTAGCTGGTAATGGCAAACCATATAAAAACACCTCGCACTGTTCAATCCTTGCTTAATTATTGAGCTGCTAAGCATGGTGTTCCCTGCTTAGTTCCCTAGTTCCTGTGTTGCAGTGCATCCCGTGATTGACCTCCTGTAATTGACCCCCGGCTTGTTTTTGGACTTTCCTGAGCTCTCCAACCCTGACCCAGCTTGCCTGACCATTCTTACTCTGAGTTACCTACCTGGACACTTTGTTTGTCTATTGGACTTTCCTTACTTACCTGGTCCTCAGTGGCCCTTGCACTCACCCTGCTCTATGCTCCCCAGTCCCGCAGGCCCGAAACGCAGAGATTTGAACTGGGTCTTTAAGGGCCCCTTACGCCTCTGCCAAAATATCGCAAGACCGGAAGTTCGTGCAAGGTGTGACTTAGTTAAATGCAACAGGTGCTCACTTTGAGTGTCGGTTCCATTTCTCCTGTTCTCTGGCCACTTGAGTGACCTCAGTCTGAAAAAGCTACATGCTCTACTCAGTTTCAAACTTAAGGCCAAAGCTGGAAAAAGTTTGCCCATTTAGCGGCATTGGAGAATTTTCCCAACTCTGCTCCATTGGCCTGAAGTTTGGAATTCCCATTTCAGATCCCTTCCGTTCTCTTTTGAGTAGACTGTTCAGCTTTTCAGACCGAGGCCACTCAAGCGGTCTTTCCGGACATCACAGAACATCATTACACGCCATGGGGTTAAGAATGGTGTCAAATGATCTATACATTGTGTTGGCAGAACTGCAAGCAAACACATAGGATGAGAGAGAATTGTGTTTTAAAAAAGAATCCTTCTTATGACATCACACTATGTGTTGATATGAAAATTACATATTTCCCATTGAAGTTAATTTGCATATCAAGTCACAAGGTGCTGTCATCAGCAGGAGACAAAACAGACCTGTCTGAAACATATTTCTCTCTTATTTTATTCATTTTCATTCAATTCTGTCCATACAACGTATCATTTATTTTTCATATTGTTTTTATTTCCATTCATAGTATATGCAATGTTTAAATGTTAATCTAAACTCCTCAATCTTCCATGAGGTTCTGGCATGAAAGGTTCACCTATCTTTCCCTTACGTATTGTACCCTCGTAGTGTCCTCATATCTACCCTTGTGCCTCTGTGCTCCTGCCCATCTGTATTGTTGCCTAATGCATAGTTTCCATTCTTCTCCCCATTGGTTTGCTTCATGCCATGGCTAAAACGCTCAATATTTAGTTTGGCTCACGATAGAACGCGAAAAAAAAAATAACATGATCCTGATTAAGAAACACTTGTGGCTTTTGTCTCCGTCCGCGGATTGTTTCTTGTGATCAAGCTTCACTCTGATTGCCTCTTTTGAAACATCCCCAGCTATGTGTTCCTCTTGCCAGAGAATCTTTTCCTCATTGCTTTCCAAATATATCTCCTCATTGCAAGTGATTACTTTAAGGAGAATGAGCATCACACATAGCTAACTGCATTCCGATGCGACATTGTTTTTGGAATCCTACATTCCCAGAATAAAAAGAAAAAAAGGCATAACCGAATCAATCAAACGCAGACAATGGTGAGAATAAGATTCAGTACTCTGCCGGGATTGTGTTAAACCTGATAAAGGCAGATCAGACATTCTGAAACCCTGTTCATCAAGACCCTTTGTTGGGCTAATTTAAAAATGGCATTATTTTGCATGAAGATTACCTACATATACATAAAGAAGCAAAAAAAAACCCTGGAATATATATATAGGAGCCATATAAATTACACACCTCCCAAAGGTTAGGTAGGAGACCTAGTACGCCATATGCCTCACGCGTTTCGCACTTAGAGGCACTTAATCATATTTATTAAATCATTTTTCAGAGCGACTCTCTTTTTTTAGTTTTGATACCTACATGTATGCAATGTTAGATTTCTGCCTAGACTGACTAGGCCTACGACCAAGTCTGGGGATAGTGTGTTGGGGTCTCTTTACCTAATATAGGCTGACACTGTCTGGATACTTTCTGTGTTATCAGTTTTAACTTGTAGATTAAGTAAAATAAGTTCATGTTTTTATTCACGTGTATATTTGGTGAGCCAACTCGTCTTGGTTTGTACGCATTTTCACATGCCAATGAGCGAGCCTCAAAGACGGTGGTCTCTGGACTATACTGCACGTGGCATCCCCTATATACTGCCTGCAGCACAGACACCTGGGTCACCCAGACTAGATCACCATGTCACAAAATGGTGCCAAAGAAGGGGATGTCAAGGAAAGAGGCGCAGTGGAAAGGAATGTGGGGGCCACGTCTGGCACGTTGTAAGATATGTAGGAGCCATCTGGTTTACTGGAAAGATTATGTGAGGAGAAGAAGTGCTGGAGAGGAAGCAGTGTGACAAATGAAGGTGCTAGTGTGTGTGTGTGTGTGTGGGGGGGGGGGGGGGGGGGGGTATAGCACGAGCTTAGTCAGGCCTTAGGGGAGTGCGTATTAATATATGCTGTGGTGGGTCCACTAAGCCAAGTGGACAAGACCCAGGTAGCTTGACTAGTCCCCAGTTTAACCCCTTAATGACAGGTAGTTTTTTTGTCCCAAAGGAGATCAGTGGCCTGTCCTACCTGTGTGGTGCAGGGGTAACAAGGATGCCAGGAGCTATGGATCTGTTTAAGCCTTAGGTGGCATGATTATTCAACTGGAAGAGATAGATATTGTACAGGGGGACAACTCTGCAGCTTCATCAACAGCTTGGAAATAAAAGAAATGCATATGACCCACTGAAGACAGGGGATCCTGGTTCCTCGAACTCAAGTGTGGTCCTGCTCCTCTCATTCCATAGTAAGGGGGTGACTGAGTACTAACTGCTAACTCTGTAACACAACTATCTACATATAGGGTATATATAGCCTAGGCATTGATACTTCTCACTGTGGTTGTGAGATACTGGCAGTACTCCTGGTGGGTGCATGTATGACTACTTCATCCCCTGGTTTTCAGTTGCTCGGGGGGGGGGGGGGGGGCGTCTAACATTTACAAATGTTCCCTGCCCATTTATCATTTGCATACTGTGCCACAGGTGATGTCATAACCAGGAGACTCCACAGACACATTTAAAACACATTTTTCTCTTGATTTAGGCATTTGCTGGCAGTTTTGCTAACACAATGTATAGATGATTTTCCATAATCTGTTATGCTCTACATTCACCGTAAAAACAATGTTTAGGTGATACAGTCCCTTTAATTGTGTGCTTTTACCATTTTTTTGTATACTGTTCCATCTATCACTAGTGCTGTGCACTATATTGTCACATTTGTTTATTATATTGATACTGATTATATTGTAGCAATTAATTGGACATGTCACTGCCCCTCCATTTGACACGTGTGATTTGTTTACTTCACAAGTGTATATTAATTGGTGTTTTTTGAACATATAATTAGCTCAAAAAAGGATCCAGCAAAGCAGGGGTGGGCAACCTGAGGTCCTCCAGAACTACATTTCCCATACTCCTCTGCCAGCCTGAAAGAGAATTATGGGAGATGTAGTTCATCAGCAGCTGGAGGGCCGTAGGTTACCTACCCCCTGCTGCAAAGAATTGAAACATTGCTTCTTCTGGAATAAATCCTCTTCAGTGTGAGTGTTGGTCTCTGTGTGTAATTTTGTGTATTTGGATATCAGGGTGAAGACTGTGCACCCCTTAAGTCAGTGCGAACCTGCTACATGATTTTTTGTATATTACTGCTACCAAGGCTTTGCACTGTGCATTGGCAGCATTCCATTTACATTGAAGGGAATCTTAAATCTAACTCTTCTCTCAACCCAGGCGGTCACTGCAACTGGGAATCAGTACAATCAGTGTCTAGGTGGCAGGCTTCCTTTAAAGTTATTGGTGCTAATGAGATGCACAAACCATAACATGCAAATGGTTTACAAATTGCTGTACAGATACGTAGTTGACAACATCGGCCATGTTTCCAGGAACACAGATATGTTCCACATGCTGCAGAAAGAGCATGCAAAGTGCAGCCCGGCAGTATGTTATGGATATATACACACAGACACAATCCAATTAATTAATCATGGTAGGTCCTATGAGATCTCCACCCTGATTAATTAACTGGATTGTGTCTGTTGGTATATCCATCCTACATACTGCCGGGCTGCACTTTGCATGCTCTTTCTGCAGCATGTGGAACAAATATGTCTCCCTGGAAACATGGCCGATGTTGGCAAGAATGTACAGGTATAGAGACAAAAATACAAACACAAACACAACAACAAAAAACTCAAAACACAGCAAACCTCCCCCTAAACTAATCCGAATTTTACATGTCTATGTGTTGAATATATACAACGTTTTTAAGAGTTAAGAAATGAGGAGGTTTATTCAAGAGAGAGGGTGCGATGAGGGAATTTAACACTTTAGGCCAAAATAGCTGAGTGGATTTTTTTTCCCCCCAGCCGGGGACTAATAAAAGTATTTTTAAAATTGGGCAGACTAGATGGACCGAATTGTTCTTATCTGCCGACACATTCTATGTTTCTGTGACAGACTACTTTGGCCTTAAGTTTGCATTTCCCTTCTCAATTGCCTAAAACTCTCTGCTTCTACCTTTTTCATTAGTAATGCCCCGTGTAAGACACAGCTCTCCCCCCCCCCCACCCCACCCCTCGTGTCACTCAGTCTTTGCATGCTGTCCTGTATGTAGTTAGAAAGCTACGATTGTTTTCATTTCTAGAAAACTAATAAAATATAGATGGGATGGAAGGACTCAGGCTGCACATTTGGTGCTCCAGTCGGTTGCTCAATGGAAAAACTGACCTAGAAGCAGAACACAAATCCTCCTCCACATACAGCACATTTGTCTGTGTGTACTGATTGCCCCTTGCCACTAGTGGACAAGTATTAAAGGGTCAACCTACACATTGCTTGTATTGTGAATGTAGAATTAGCAGAAAAATAAGAATGTTTCTGTGGTGTCTGCTTTTGATGACTCCTGTGCGTTTGTTTGCAAATGAACATTTAAAAAAAAAAATCTGTTAAAATTATTTTATTAAAAAATAAATAAATAAATATATATATATATATATATATATATATATATATATATATATATATATATATATATATATATATATATATATATATTGCTTTCAGAGTTTGCTATTGAAAAATCCCCTAGTTCAGGTTGTCTTCCCTGTATCTGTGTCTAGCTCACAGGTTTTTTTTTATCAGCGGACAGAGGTTCACCATCTTTTTAAGCCATGAATTCATTTTTTAATGGGAAATTTGCATAGACACATTTATCTTTCAAGTGTTTTCATGCAATTTTGGTAACACGCGGTATAGATCTTGGTAAACACAATGTTTAAGCTGACAGAGTCCCTTTACTTAATCAATAATCTCAGTAATGAACATACAACTTTTTTTTTTTTACAGTCGCATGAATATTATCTGATCATTTATTTTTTTATTTTATAGACCAAGATTTTTGGAGGATTATACCCATTTTCACCACCAGGTGGCACTGTCACCATTACAGTGAAGACGTAAACACAGTCTTTTAACAATGTTGGCTTTGAGAGTAATCTGGTCAGATTCCGTATTTGTTTTGTTTAATTACATTTCATTTCTGTTTGCAGTTGCATTTCACGTATCATTTTTTTTTTTTCATAAAATGATAACCCGTAAAAGAAAATCTGGTTATGTTTGAGAAAGGTGTGCCTACAATAGCATCGACGGATTTAGGAAGACTTAAGGGTCAACTCAGTAAAGAGAGAACGGGGGGGGAATTCAGATGGGAATTTAAAACTTTAGGCCAATGTAGCCGAGTTGGAAAAATTACCCAAAGCAGCCGAATGGAAATTTTTTTTACAACTCAACTACTTTGGCCTTCAGTTTGAAATTCTTGTCTCAATTCCCTACAACTCTCTCTTTATTGAGTAGACCCTCTGAAATTACTTGAGCCAGCACTGTGCTATAACTCATAATAAAATAAGCTGCCTTTCCCTCCAGATATCAGACTACTCACTTTTTAACCCTTTGAATGACTTGGGCATGAGGAATCCATTAATTTACTATACTTATCTATACAGGAGGAGGATAATTTAAGTGTTTTGTTTACATCTCCATATTTTGAGACATATCTGCCAGAGGTGCATATTATATAATGCGTAGTATTATATTTATGTTTATAAAACTGATTAATGGCAAATGTTTTTAAGGTTTTTCCTTCACAATTGATCACGTTTAACACACCAACACTTTTTTCTTCAGATTTTTTTTTTTTAACTCTTATCGGCCTATTTTTTAAAGCTTGAATAAAAGTTAGGTTTTCTAAACATTTGTTTTTATAGTTTTATGTATTTATTTATTTGTTTTAAATTTCACCTCTCTCTCTTTTTTTGTTTAACTATTCCAGGCGCTCATTAAATAAATGTTATTTTGGGTAACCTCAAATTTGCCGAAAAGATTTTTTTCAGCAGAATTAACCCCTTAGTGACCGAGTGCTATGTTGCATTTGACGTGCCTTGAAGACCAGAATTCCATTATTTTTGTCATACGTTTACTGAATTGTGAATTTCTTTCTTTGTGTTCAGTCCACCCACACAAATTATATATCATTTTTTAAAGGACAGATAGGGCTTTCATTTGATACTATTATTTTCATCATATGATATCATTTACTATTAAAAAAATAGAAAATATGATGAAAATATGCCATAAAAAACACTTTTTCCAACTTTGACCTGATTTTTTTTTTACACAATTACAAATGGTAAAAAAGACCCCATCTATATATTTCTACTATTTGTCTTGAGTTTAGTAATATCAATGTTTCCTTGTTTGTCTATGTTTTATTTCACGTAATAGGGCAATAAACAATATTAGTGGTTTTTTTTTGTTTTCTAACCATTTTCTTCTACAGTGATTTTTTCCATTTATTTATTTATTTAATTTATTTATTTAATTAATTTTCTATTTTTAACTGTAATACCGCCTAACTGCCTGTAGGGGCAGTCAAGTAGCGGTTTCAGAGCGACGGAAGAGATTTTTTTTTTCTCTCTTCCGTCGCTCTCCTCTGGGCATGCTGTATCGGAGGAGCACACCCCCAGGAGGGCACAGATTGTGTTGCATGTTGCCACACTGCCTATGTGTGTTTGCGCGCATACGATCACATTCGCTGTGATCTTATGCGCGCGGGGGGGTCGAGGGGGGGGGGCTGAAAGCCCTCTCAGAGGCTGCTTCGGATCCGAAGCAGCCTCTGAGAGTAGCTGCAGGCATGTAGTGTTGCGCTAAGGAGCGCAACACTACATGAAAAAGGAGGACGTATACATACGTCCTCATGGTCCTTAAGGACCATGCTTTTCAGGACGTATATATACGTCCACATGCGTTAAGGGGTTAAAAGATAACATCCAATAGCATCAATGGATGGCTAAACGTCTAGACTTCATCATTCAGTTTCAATAACTTTATTCAATGTACATATAAGCGGTTAGGGTTGCCACCTGGCCGGTATTTTACCAGCAAGCCGGTAAAAAAATTGTCTTGACCCCAATGTTAGAGCTAGTAGCATGGCCGGTATATTTTTGAAGAAAAATAGGGTATAAGCAGGGACAGGAAAAATGTCACCCGTTTCTCACTCTATAAGCACCGTGGAGTCTTTTCACGAGTTGCTTGCTAGCTGAGATGAAAATTTCAGTTACACATAGGGTTGCCACCTTTTTTTTCCCCTCCAAAAATACCAGCCATGCGGTTCCCTCCAGGAGCTTTAACATTGGCCTCATGTTATCGACCTGTCTTTCGAACAAGACAGACGTCTACTTTTTTTTGTATATTTAAAGAGTGAGATGAGATCTGTATAGGTAGACATGGGTATAGTGTTATATTTTCCAATATAATATATATTTCAATTTTTTTTTCTGAAAGCATTACGGTTATTTGGAACATTCCATAGAAAAAAAAAACGACTGCAAAATGTATGAACCTGTTAAAGGACAATTGTAGGTCAAAAAAATGTACTTGCGTTTAATTGAAAGATTCCATCAAGTGTAAATTTTATAAATAGAAACGATAGAATACAAATAAAGTCTATGTAGCTCTATAAGAGGGGCGGACATGTTCAGAATCTTGGGTAGGATCTGTCCATTCTTCCTTCATCTGAGCCAAGATTCTAAACATGTCCGCCTTCTAAAAAGTGCTAATGGAGCAGAAAGGACTCAGTAAAGTACCTTTTTGTATTCTTTCATTAAAGCATTTCGATTTTAAATGCCTACAGTTGATGCAATCTTTCAATTAAACAAGGTCCATTTATTCCCTATTCCCTATGAGGTGAGCGGACACCTGGATGTTCGGGTTCGGCAGGTTCGGCCAAACTTCGAAAAAATGTCCGGGTCCGTGCTCGAACTTGACCCAGAACTTGACCCCGAACACCATTGAAGTCAATGGGGACACAAACTTTTGGCCAGTAAAATGCCTCTAAAAAAGTCCTGGAAAGGGCTAGAGGGCTGCAAAATGAAGTCAAATGTCGGTGAGTGTCCCCATTCATACGAATAGGTCAATTGACCTATTCTTATGAATGGGGACTCTATTTCGGTTTATAGAAAGCCAATAGCATTATATACAATGTAATCGCCGAACCCCAAACTCCAACATGGACATAAAGTGGAATGTCCGTGTTCGGGTCCGGGGTCCAAAAAACGGAATGTTCGTTACGAACCCGAACAGTGCGGTTCGCGTTCTCTCAACACTATTCCCTATAGTTGTCCTTTAATCTCAGATTGTAATATCAGTGGTATAAATACAAAACCAAATTTTATATATTTTTTTAACCCCTTTGTGACGCATTGTCATAGATGACGCAACTACCAAAATGTAACTTTTAGATCCTGGTCACTGATCATAAGCTGATTGGTAGCCAGGAACACAATGACAGAGACACAATAAGGGTCTTAATTGAACCTGTGGGTCCCTGCCAAGAGATCGTGATACCTGCTGACCTCATGTGTGACGTCACGGAGGCTTGCCCGAACCTTAAATTTTGGGTACAGCATGATTCGTAAAAAATGTTGCCGGTTTGGCCTCATCTGACAGGTAGGATCCCGCTGTAAAGCTCATCAGGAGGAGCCACGGAGAGCTGTTTAACACTAGGACATTTCTATGCCATCCTAGCGTCTTTTGGGACCATTAAATTGAGGACTGCATAGAATGTCCTAGGGGTTAAATGGCAGCGACCTTTGTGCATGTTTAACAGGAAGGGGCCTCCACTGCTATAATCCTGTAGCGCAATGCATTTTGAAGACCCATCTTCCAGCATGACACCCAGTGCTCTGACATACCGAGGTATGAGCAGCGTGTTTTTTGCCGAATGCACAGACCCCTTGCTACCCACTGAACCACCAGGGAACAACACATACTTCCTCTCCAAGGCCATGCTAAGAGGGAAGAATCTGGGGTGCTGGGGAGGGTAATGGAGATACTGAGAGGGAAGGGAACAGTAACCTGTAATTAAAAAAAGAAAATAGTTTCCATGTAAAATAAAAAAAAGTTTCCATGTAAAATAAGGATTCTATTTAAAAAAATATATATATCTTTACTGCACTCTAAAAAGTCTTCCAAGCTATTTCAGGAGTTTGTAACATATTATATATATATATATATATATATATATATATATATATATATATATATATATATATATATATATATATAATCTGATATTACATTTTGGTGATTGTGTTTCACACTCTATTTGATTTTACTTTTCGTTTCCTACTTATAAAATTCGAAATTTTATCGATTTTAAACAAAGCGAAGCAGGTGGATTTCTCAATAGATTCATTCATTTTGTGTGACTCCAAAGCCAGTTACCAACATGTGTGCATTGAATCAGGCTGTAAACGTCTGATTAATGTTTCTCATGGGCCTCCGGGGACCTCCTTTGTAACCCATTGGTCTATTTTATAGTCATGTGCAAGAACTATGGCCTATGATTAAGAGTTCTATCTGAGAAGCACTTTGCCCTCCCTGCGCTCTCCTGGGGTTATGTCAGATTAATTCATGCAAATTTCATCTGTCTGTTTCAGTTACTGCCTGGGATAAATTGATTTCGGGGAGCTGGAATGCCGGCTATCTGACAATAAACATTTTATTGCCTCGCCCCTGTTGTGTCTTTCTTTTATGGCTTCATTATTTCGGGAGAGGAATGTTTGGCTCATCTTGCTCCTAATCACAATTCTTCTAATTTCCCTTCCATCGCTTGTAGCAGCTCTGAGTATCTGTTTCTCATCTTTTATCTATAGCTTGCTGTAACCCTCCTGGGCTTCCCAGATATTGGTTTAATACAATAATTTGATTTATAATATGTTGAAATGGGGGCTCATAAAAAAAAACCAAAAAAAAACAAAACATTTTATTAAAAAAGTGTTGGTTCTGCTGTACTCTCAGAATATTCAAATCATATCGGCATGGACCAAAATTATTACACGTTGTGTAGGTATTTCAAAGCATATTTTTTTTATACATAGAATATCAAGGTTTAATGACAGAACGTGAATGCAGTAAATGTTTTAGCTTATTATCATATTCTTTCCTGGTATTTATTTTATTCTTTCTTTACTGCGGTTATGTCACCCCCCTCTACTCGTCTGGGGTTTCCAATAAAATAATCAAATCATCATGTAATATAATCACTGTATAATATAATCATATAAAAAAAATAATGTAATCATATCATCATATAATATAAAACAATAAATCATAAATAATATGATCACTGTATAATATAATCATATAAGAAAACCATTAAATCATATCATCATATAAATAAAATAATAAATCATATATAATATAATAATATAACCAAATCATCATATAATATAATCACTATATGATATAATCATATAAGAAAATCATATAAGAATATAATATAAAATAATAAATCATATAGGAAAATCAAATAATCATATCATCATATAAAACAAAATAATAAATCATGTAAAAGATAATAATATAATCAAATCATCATATAATATAATCACTATATAATATAATATTATATATAATATAATCAAGTAAGAAAATAATATAATCATATCATCATATAAAATATAAAACAATAAATCATATATGATATAATATAATAAATCATATCATATAATATAATCATATAAAATAATCACTATATAATATAATCATATATAATATAATATAATCATATAATACTTGTATAATAAATAATTTCATATACAATAATACTATCACATAATCATATAATTTAATAGATCATATAATGTAATAATCTAATATAATAAATCATATCAAATAATAATATATAATACATCAATTCACATAATGATATCATATAATCATATCAGAATTTAATATAATCATTTAAGATAGTAATATAATAAATCATATCATATAATATAATCATATTTGCATATAATATAAATCATATAATAAATCATATCATCATATAATATGGTCATGTCAGAATTTAATATAATGATATACAATGATAACAATTTAAATAATATTATCACAATATATATTCATAGCAGAATATAATATAATCATATAATAAATAAAATCATCAGATAATCAAAATCAGAGCTGAAATATAATATAATCACAAAACAAATCATATCATCAGATAATAAAATCAGAGGTGAAATAAATACATAGAATATACATAATATACATAATATATTCATAGCAGAATATAATATAATCATATAATAAATAAAATCATCAGATAATCAAAATCAGAGCTGAAATATAATATAATCACAAAACAAATCATATAATCAGATAATAAAATCAGAGGTGAAATAAATTACTTCAATGCTGAGAAATGTCATGTAAATAACATACTAATAAAATATATATAATAACACTACACATGTTCATAGGGGCTCTGCTCAACAAACTGTAACATGTAGTGCATTGGTTATAAAATTGCAAACAGGAGTGGGAACCACCAATGTTCATGGTGGGGCATTTCCTGCACTTTGTGCGGGACTTTCTAATAATGTTCTACGGAACTTTCACTGACCCTGCCACGGACAACGGTAACCTTGTACAGACACATTGTATCTACCTTTCTTGAAAAAAAATTGGACAATAATAGCTAAGCTGGAATAATTATCCAAATTGTCTGACTTTCCCTCTTAGCTATTAATTCCCCCCCCCCAACGTTTTTCAAATAGTCCCTATAAATAAATAAATACATATAAATAATGTATGTATATGAATACATGTATATGTATAGCTATATGTTTATATATGTGTTTGCCTGCGTGTTTGATTTACTTAATTGATTTCAGTAGAATATGAACGACATGCCACACATTCATATATGGATAACATTTAAAGGGTGTGAGCAATTCTGTGGTTTTCAAGAGTTTATTTTGTAATAACCACGTTAACCATTCCCCTTTGATGCTCATAGAACCACACAAAACACAAGTGGTACATTCCAATGAGCGGGTTACATTACTCCCCATTCAAAGCGCTCCGTAAGTGAAGTCACTTCTATATTGCATTCTGTGGGTACGAGCGCAGACAATGAGCCGTTTTTTTTTGTTCTTGGCTTTCATGTAACTTATCACATATGGTGCGGTCAGAGCCTGCTCGGGTCTATGGGGCGGGGGGCTTAACGTAGAGATATCAGGGGCAGAATAAGGACATCTGTGTACGTGGTGGATCTCACTGGGGTTCTATACATTTGTCAAGTCTATAAAGTCTGTGGAGTTTCACGTAAGGTTGTCCTTAGTTTTGTCCTAATGTCCACAGATGTGGGGTTTTCGGTTTGTGAAATTACTTCTTCTGAGTTCTGTTTTGAATTGCCTTTTTCCCCCTTCCTGCACAGAAATGGAAGCAGTTACACCAGTCTTTAGGTTTGACGTCTATAGGAAATGGGGCTGAGATTCCGTGGAGTGGTGTGGGTAATGCTAGTTTATGGTTCATCATTAGATGCACAGCGAAATCTTTTGTCTAAGTTATTGATTGAAGCACGGCTCACAGGATTACCTGAGACTCCACAGAGAAATGTAATGGACCCAAGAGTTCACCAGGGACACTTTGCCTATCCCTGCCCAGGAGGAGGTACAGTGGCCCAGTTCCTTCATTTATTCAAAAACTGGAGCCATCAGAACAGAATCTGTGGGGTTTGAAGTCAATTCAGGGGTCATGTTCAAAAGGTGGTCCCACTCACCATGCCTTGACAAAGCGCCACGGTTTTGGCGAAAAACGCGTAGGCTTGTTTGTCTTTTCCTCACCGGGTAGGAGCTCATCATTGCCTGTGTACTGCTGTATTTTGGATTAAACTACTGTACCTGTTGCAGTCACCCTGTGTCTGGCCATTTTCATCTTCTCTTGCTTGGAGCCTCCACCTACTCACCTCATAACTCCGTTCTCTTCATGTTTTTTTGCCCGACGGAAGCGCCGGGACAGCTGAGCGGCATCACTGCAGAGATTTGAATCCTATAGAATTTGGTTTATATTTGGATCTTTTTCTTTTTTCCACTCACCATGTAAACCAGTTGACTTGTTCCACTTTTAGAGCTTTGCCCAGTAAATTGACATTTATAAACCCCCATTGAGGTGATTACATTTAGATATGTGCGTTTACCGAGTTCGTCAACGCACTTCCGCTCTATGTCGGATTCCAATATGGCTCTGTCCTGTTGTTCGGTAAGAACTTTGGAAAGGAATCGGCTGCCTCTAGAGTCCGTCAGCCACATTACACTGAGAAAGAAAAGGCTAAGATCTAGGGTTAGAGTCTTCTTAGAATTTTATGGGTTCTATTGGACTCTTACTCCTAAGGCTGAGACAATCACTAACTGCGGTATTTCTATTAATCTTGGAAAGAACATGTACAAATCATATACCAGAGCCCACTTGACTTGGGGATCTTCTTATTTTACCTGTAAACTATCCCAGCAGCCTTCACTGTGAGCAAATACAAGAAGCATTACGGTCTTCTGTTGTTGTGACCCTATGAGAGGATGATTAAGCACAGAGTCCAATTAAACATCCTCCAAGTTGGTGTATAAGGTGATTTTAATCAGCAGGGAGAATACTCACTTTACTTTCCGAAACATTGCATTCTTGCTAGTAATATCATTGTACATATTCCTGTAGACCTAACTAATGCCACAATAAAGTATCTGCTTCACGGCGTAGTTATGTTTGTGTTGCAGTGTTTTGATCTACCTTTATATCTGTACCGGCAGAGGATGATGATGAGGATAACTGAGGACAATTCCAATGCTTAGATCACCTAGTTATGGGAAACGTGGCTGGCTTAGAGAGACGGGAGCTGTAGTTCTCAAGCACCGAGGGCTATAGGGTCTACTCAATATAGAGAGAATTCAGACGGGAATTTCAAAATTCAGGCCACAGTGGACAACTTGTAAAAATTCTCCAATGTAGCTGAATTGGAGAATTTTTCCAGCTTGGCTACTTTGGCGTTACATTTGAACTTCCCGCCTTAGTTTCCTTCAATTCTCTCTTTAGTGAGTAGATCCTTAAATGTCATATGCACTGGTCAAGGCTAGGTATCTTTCCTGTTAGGTGAGAAAATACCTACCAGGTAATTTACACTGGAAAGGCCTAATAGGAACACCGGACAGACCTGATCTGTAATCCTCGTGCACTTGAGGAGTGGCGGTCAGCCACCTTGAAGTGAGATATTGCCTTATAACTTGCAAAAAAACCAAAAAACAACAGAAAAACATGTAAACACTGACTATTTCTTAACTCAGGACAAATATTTGAATCTCTATAGTTGTTTTTTTATTAGCGTTTGTAGACGCGTAAAATAATTTTTCAAGTAAAATTTCGAAAAAAAAAATTTCTTTTTTTTTACATCATACTTTTATTATATTTTTTTTTATAGGACTTTAAATGATAAAAATAATATTATCTACATAAAGCCCTTGTTATGCCATAGAAATAAACTATGATTTGTCCCATACAACATTCCCAAAAATCAGTCATGTTCTCAGGGGGGGGGGGGGGGGGGGGGGGGGGTTAATAATGAAATGGATATATGGATCCCTAAAGGCACCATAAAAGTAATGGTGACCTGAGACAACACGCACACACACAAAAAATACACTCAAAAGGATGGAGGAACAACAGAAATATTGTACAAACTTATTACACACCAAAATACTAGATAAGTTGGGGAACATGAAAGAAACAGAGAGAAAGTACAGCCTATGGAAAGATTCTAGTAGCCAAAAGGGGGCACACTGCAATACACCATGCCTACAATAGATGGCACATTGCAATATGCTCTACGACCAATAGGGGGTGCATTAACAGAACAGTAAAACAGCGGATTCTGAATTGCCACGATACTTACCTGGACATGAGAAATGGGAGCCCAAACACTAGAATCCTTGAATTACCCTCCCATCCTACGACACATAATATCGGAAAGAGGAGATGGCATTATCTGGCCATCTATTGGGTTATATTATTACCCCCAATACATATTTTGGGGGAAGTGGGTGAATCACTTGCCTCCTCCCTCTGTTCAGAGTTTCTTCTGAAGATTTCAACTCTGATGGGGGACCCTGCCTCAGTATCCCTAGTTTTCCTGTCCATAAGGGACATGTTTGCATGGGGGAAGGAGTATCACCCTACAGAGCACTTCCCTATCTTTCACAGGCTCATTGAACGAGCTCTGAGTAGGAGGCAGTAAACATTTTAGTCAATGATTGTCTCTATTGATTGCCTAGAAGGTTTTGCACAACTTTCACTCCACATAGTCTTGTCTTGTATCCAGCTCCTCACATGGTCCTTGTTTTGTATGTCAAGCCTTATGGGTCCTAAACTCAGCTGGAAGTTCACTTTCTTTTTCGGAGCACAATGTGCATCTTTGTACTACCTCGTTGGTATTTTAATGTGCAATATGGCCATGGGTTTCAGACATGCGTGCACTTCAAAGGGGGATATTGTACAATCAGTTTTATGTGTGATAGCACATAGTTAGGAAGTAACATAAGATTTATGAGTGGAACTGGGTATGTACTTTCTCAGGCAGGATTTCTACCTTTTTTTTTATTATTTATTATTCCAAAGTGTGTTAACTGTTTTAGGGCTTTTAAATTCATATATCTAAAAAAAAAAAAAAAAAAAAAAAAAAAAACAACTAACACTCAAGAGTCTAAACAAAAAACACCCATTCTTTAGAGGCCACCCCGGCCTGTGACTATACACAGAATGTGCATCTGCTCTCTGTTGGAAGGTGTGAATGGCTGGTATCTCAGGGAATTACGTGGAGTCATAATTCTGCCATCGGACACAACTGATGGTAGATTTTGTAACAATTCGGCAAATGGAACAAGCATGGCTTTGTGTTCTGTTGAAGCTTTGATGGCTCCTTGACTGTTGATTTAGTGGCGCATTTGACCTGCCTCTCAACGGGAGTAAGAAAATGTAACAGTTTTGTGACGCTTTTGTAACAGAGATTTGCCGCTGTGCTTTTTTTTTTAGATGCCTCTGGTTCGAGGGCCTGTTTCCTGTGGTTAAAATATCTGAGTGGGTTACGCACACCATCAAAAACTAGAAGAGGCGTCAGAGTGAGCAGATGCTTTCATAAATGGGCCGACCTGCAGCAAAGTCCACAAAAGGAAAACCCCGACACATTCAAAGTAACAACAACAACAAAATATTTAATCTGTGAACCTGGCCGCCAACGTATCAGCCCGTCCCCTCCCCCCCCCCAAAAAAAACACAACAAACTTTTATCACAATATATAAACAAAAACAAAATATACCTGAATCATTATGTATTTTCTACGGCCTTGATGTAAAGCTGTTATCTTTTGGGTCTGATACGTTGAAAGGCATGCCCACAGAATAAATATTTTTTTGTTCCAACTTTGTGTTCTTTTTTGTGTGTTTTGTTTCACCTTTTTACTGGACTAACCCTGGGCCTGGGTTCTACTGACCATCATTTTTAGACTGCTGTAGGTCACAAGGTCGCCAATCATAAGAGTCTGTTCCAAACTTTAGGCCAATGTATCCGAGTTGGAATTCTTCTCTAGTGCAGCTGAAAGGGAGACTTTTTTTTTCAACTCAGCTACTTTGGCCTTAAGTTTGAAATTCTCATCTTAATTCCCTGCAAATTTTCTCTCTTTATTGAGTAGACTCTAAAGAGATTACAGTAGAGCGGTTGGAGTGACTCCATACTACCACAGCAATCTAGAAGCGATAGACAGTAAAAGGTGAGATTTAGGAAGGAAAAGACGGAATTCTGTCCATCTGGAACACAGATACAACAATATATTCTATTAGTAACATTTATGAGGTGTATCTTCCACAAGGCAAACAAGGCACTCGCCAGAGGGTGTTAGGCACTTTACAAGAGGGTGTTCTTCTGGTGCTTCAAACATTTTCGCTTCTTTCCCCACCCTTCAGGCGGTTTTTCTCCTTCCAATTAATCAGGGTGATGGAGGCATGCAATGAGGGTGATGGTGGCATGTAATGGGGTGATTGGGCATTTAATGTGTGTGCAGTGTGGGTGATGGGGCATGTAGTAGGTGTGCAATGTGGGTGATGGGGCATGTAGTAGTTGTGCAATGTGGGTGATGGGGCATGTAGTAGTTGTGCAATGTGGGTGATGGGGCATGTAGTAGGTGTGCAACGTGGGTGGGGGGTGAGGGCAAATATTGTCTGCCTATGGTAGCACAAAACCAAGATACACCACTGCATTGCTGTCCCTTTAAAGGTGCAGTTCCACCTAGCTTATATTCTTTTTGTTATATAAACATGTAAAATACACTTTTTTTATCTTTAAAACTATTTACGGTCTTCTTCTAGTTTGTCACCGGGGGCCTCTGATTAAATCCAATGATTATCCAATAAGAAGGGGCTTGGAGAGAAAACAACAGCAATACACTCATCACACCTTGTTTGCAGTTTTTAGAAGACAGGAAAAGTTGAGGACGAAAACGGACCAGACAAATCGGATTCTTTTCAGTTGCTTTCCGTGATGCAACTTTCTCGTGCACGGTTTCTGCATTTTAGCTTTTATTATTGTACCTTCGAAGTGTGTTAAAGGACAAAAAAATTAACTTAAGTGAACTTATTTATTGGTGGGGGGGGGGGGGGGGGGGGGGGGCTTACGTTAGCCCCTGCTAAGGACTCTATGTATGTCACATCCCAATTGCATTTCTGACAACGCGGAAGATCCCCAACTGGTGACCTGTGCGAGGGCACGTGACTGCGCAGTTATCTGTCTGGGGCATAACATCATTAAACAGATCCGTGAAGATTATAACTGAGTTCTGTTTAACCACACCGTCTATAAGAATTCCACTTAGTATGGCTGAGGATAATAAGAGTTGTTAGGTGCTGGACCAAGCCTCCCCTTTAGACTGGCTGTTCCATCGGATGCACACTGCTGTCTTGCCAGTAAATAAATCTACTTTTGTTCCTTTGCCCGGTATTAGTTGGAAACGTGATGGTCACTTTCCGTCTGCGTTACCTGTTGCTAATGCGTCTAACTGGGACTTGAAGGGTTAAACACTTACCCTTCGACCCACCTTTCAAACTGTATATCCCTTTATATATATAAATGTCTCTAAACAGAACCATACGGACATCTTCCAGCCAGAGACACTCGATAAGTGTGCTTTAGATATTTGTAGAGTTATAAACCCCAGTTGTCCTCACAATGGTCTCCACTGGGCTTTTAGGTGGACAATAAAAATAGCTATCCCTTGTTTTGTTTTTTTTTTGTTTTCTTTCTATCCTAATTACTAAACACAATGTGATTTGGGTCCATGTGTGTGTTGCGTGCGGATATCCTGGTGCACAGCTGTGCTGCGGCTTTTACGAGTCCTGTGGTATTCCTGAAGCAGAGGCCGCAGGATTGAAAGATTTATTAAAGCAAATCAGAGCAGGGAGCGAACTGAAGCAAAACACAGACAAAAGCAAGACTATATTTACAATCCAGCTATATTTAACTAACATGCATACGTTCAGGGACATTGGGGCAGATTAATATGACAGAACTAGAACAATTCCCCCAATAATACAGGGCTGGGGGGGTTATGTATAAAGGTCATTTCTGGGCCAAAGTTCTAAAATGGATGTAATCAACAGGAACATTCCATTGGTTTCCATGATGACTGAACCACTTTTAGAACCTTGCCCCACAATTGACTTTGATGGCTGATAGAACACAACATAGTATACCTTTTCCTAGATTCCTGCTTAGAGCCTGCCTATCCTTGGATGCTTTAGACACAAACGTGATCCTGGATGGCACAAGACTATGGGCGCCCAGATGCATGAGTCCAATTTGCGATATGTTGAAACACAGGGACTGGTGCCAGGTTAACTGCACTCCCCGGAAAGCTTGAGTCTCCAGGTTAGTGCAGCCACATTCCAAAACAGGTTGATAGCAGCTGTATCCAGTTTCAGACGAGGAGGGAAAACTGAGGAACCGATCAGGCAAGTCCCTAACACTGAAACTGAATAATAAACTAGCAAATGAATAACAAAATCTAAATCTACACAGACACACAAGACTGAAACTAAGCGGGTGTAATAACCCGGAATGGAATAAAAGAACAACAAACAGCAGGAAAACCAGAAATGAATCACAACAAGAGAATACAGGGACAGAAGCCTGAAATAGGGAGAGCTTTTAACAGGGTTCTAAGACAGGGCATAACTAAACTAAGATGAACCTGAGCCATGACAGTGCTGAGCTATGACAGTGCTGAGCCATGACAGTGCTGAGCCATGACAGTGCTGAGCTATGACAGTGCTGAGCTATGACAGTGCTGAGCCATGACAGTGCTGAGCCATGACAGTGCTGAGCCGTGACAGGGCTGAGCCGTGACAGTGCTGAGCTATGACAGTGCTGAGCTATGACAGTGCTGAGCTATGACAGTGCTGAGCCATGACAGTGCTGAGCCATGACAGTGCTGAGCCATGACAGTGCTGAGCCATGACAGTGCTGAGCCATGACAGTGCTGAGCCATGACAGTGCTGAGCCATGACAGTGCTGAGCCATGACAGTGCTGAGCCATGACAGTGCTGAGCTATGACAGTGCTGAGCTATGACAGTGCTGAGCCATGACAGTGCTGAGCCATGACAGTGCTGAGCCGTGACAGTGCTGAGCTGTGACAGTGCTGAGCTGTGACAGTGCTGATCTGTGACAGTGCTGATCTGTGACAGTGCTGATCTATGACAGTGCTGAGCTATGACAGTGCTGAGCTATGACAGTGCTGAGCCATGACAGTGCTGAGCTATGACAGGGCTGAGCTGTGACAGGGCTTTAGGATACAGTGTTTATCCATTGCAGCACTTCAGGATACAGGCCAGGCCCATTACAGAACTTCAGGATACGGTGCAGGGATACAAGGAACAGGGCAGGATATGGACTGTAGCCGAGTTTGTCAAGTGCCACGAAAATAACTAGATACATCATTATGTATGTCAACCTGTGCAATCACCTAGCGTACACTCAAACACTGTTCTTTTATCTGTAGCACTGTAGATTGCTAATGTGCTCACATTTTATAGGCTATATGTTCCATGTACGTATGGAGAAAATGAATTAAGAAATCATTAAGGTCATCATCTAGAATTTTATTGGGTGGTTTCTCCTTGGCAACAAGTGACTGCGACATGCAGGCAAAGAGCATGTTTTTTATGCTTAGAAAGGCATGTCGAATTGAGATGTGGCCAATGAAAAAAATGCTTGCGAGGCACAGATCTACCTGTAATCCTGACAGGCAAAGGGCATATCGTGCCCCTGAGTGACAGGGGTGCGCCAATCTGGCAGCACATCTGCACAAGATACATCAGAGGGGCCAATGGCAGCAGCAAATTCGCCAACAAAGTCACTCACTCTGTTGCCAATTTGACCAGCACGAACATTCGGATACTTTTCATGCTGGTCTAATTGCCAACAGAGTGAGTGCCGAATTCGCAGCTGCCGTCTGTCTCCCGGATGTACTTCCGGGGTTTGTGTGCTCTCTGTTCGGATCACGCAAACACACATGGAGCATACATACGCACCTGCTGACAGGAAAATATATATAGGACTTGCCTGGCTCTCAAGTGACTCAGTTTGATGTAAGTTCTGGTGTTCCATGAGTATATGTTCAGCAGTCACCAAGGTTCTGGTGATGGAGTACCACCAATGAGAACTGGACCATGGTTCACCTTTGTGAATATGCAAGGTGTTACTTGTCAGACTGTTACAGTAGTGGTAAATATGGAAACACATGCCCTTGAGTGGATACAATCCAGAGGTAGTACAATAGGGGAAGCAGCAGATGTAATGCACCTGTCCATCCCTTTAAGGGGGTCCATAAAAGACACTTTGACCCGTATAACAGTCACAGTGAGGCATGTGGGGATCCCAGATATTATTTCTGCTCTTAACTCTCTTGTTCGCCTATAATTTTACTGCTTAGCGCAGGAAGATAACCCCTCATGGCCTTCCCTTCGCACTCTACACAACTGTACAGATTGCACATTGCAAAGGGTGACTGTGTCAGCAAGTACAAACTTCAAATGGGTTCAAAGTCATGGCACAAGTGAGCGTTTCAGACTTAATACTAACGGAGTGACAAGTGAGGATTATATGGCCGCTAAACTCGTGCCAAGAATGTCAACAACATTTGTTCCATAAAAGTAGATTTTGGCACAGTAGCCTTTTGACACCCAATCAATTACTTCAGCACCAGATCCTAGCTGCGAGGTATGAGGGAAGTGATAATAGAACCCAATTAAATGAATTCATATTGACTCGTGTTTCTTCACAGGAACCTGCAGTTATTTTTGGCAAATTACGACTTGGTTCTGAGCGTAGCAACATTGAAAATGCTTTGAAGATGTAATTTCCCCCCTATATGTTTATTTATCAGTTAATTAATTAAAGGGGTTGCCTGGGGCTCAAAATGAATCTTCCAAATGTTAATGAATATTAATGTGCTTTCAAAGTACTTTAAAAGTGCATGTTTTACATTTTGCATTGCTTAAAATATAAAATACTTCCAGCTAGATGAAATTGTAAAATTGCTGCAGTTTTCAAGAAACCAGGACTGCCCACACTAGCTGAGTAAAAGTCAATTCCCTTTTTTTGCTGACACTACTGTGTACAAAAGCAAGTTTAGCACGATTCACACAATGTATTTTTTTCCAGCAGCACAGGAAGTGACTAAATGAAACAACACTTTATATCCCCAGTGTCTATAAAATCAGTGCTGCCGCACCTGCAGTAAACATGCAGAGTAATCACTGGGGAGGGCTTGAGTCAAATACTAAAAATGCGATTTACGCAGAATGCCTGCATCAAATCACACTGTAAAAAAAAGCCTGTGCACTATACAAGCAGTGATCTTCATCTTCCACCAAAGTGAGTTTGGGGACTAGGCTGTCCCTTTAAAGAAAAAAAGGGGAGGTTGTCAGGCTGGAAACTAGGTGCATGGTGGAACGTAGCATCAGACTGAACACCGCAATATATATAGGGACAGGCAGGCTCACTGAGACTGGACAGGTAGCATACACCACAACTGGCCCATTCTCATTCCCATTCCCATTCCCACACACCACCTTTTAAATCAAAAACAGAAATGCAATAATACATAGTGCAGACTGATATGACCAACATGGTGGTTCTGTGAAAATGATTTCCCCCTTCTGGTTCGCGTCCACGCGTTTTGCTGAGGTCAGCATCATCATAGGACGTGGGGAAAACTACCAGACCCATGATCATTCTTAATATTTTGGGTTTCCTCCTACTTTCTCTATCTCTCCTGCCTGGATATTTGGAGCATGTTACCCTAGTTAAGCATCGTATTGGTCAACGAACATACAAATACAACTTTTTGTATTCATTTAAATTGTGCGCACCATCATACTCAAGGTTCTTTATTAAGGGATTATTTCATCAAAGCGTTCCTCTTTAAAATGCCTATAATTGATGCCATTTTTCAATTAAACAGTTGTCTGCTAAGCCTCCTGCAGCCTCTAAAAAATTAAATAAAATAAAAAATAAAAAATTAAATTAATTCACCAGTTGGCTGAAACTTGTGAAGTAGATAAAAGCTTGGCCAGGGCTTTACAAGTCCAATGAGCAATGTTAGTTTTACTCCTTTGAAACTCATTTATTAAATTTATCATAACAAATCGGGACTTGCAAACACGGAATCTTATTTAATAAAAAAATGTCAGAAAAAATATCAAAAGGAAAAGTGTGAGGTTTTAATGACCTTGAAACGAGAAAGTCACACCAACCCGTCTCTCTTTAAATACGATGTAATGTGTAACTAGATTTATCCAAATAATCCGCTGCTGACACGGAGCCTTCATTCATTCCCTAACCCACACATTAAATATAAAAATAATGGGTACAAATGTGTTTTTATACAACTGCTCCTAGAGCAAGTCTGACTGATGACTGCAACAATTATGAATTAAATACGTTACTGCAAACACCCAGACTCACAGGGGCTTTATGTATTTTTATATATATATATATATATGTTCCTCTGCTCCGGTGTGGAGATCCTTGCCTCTGGTGGCACAGATCTCTACTGCACCCCCCTTCCTGCCCTGTGCTCCCCTGGAATCAGGGTTATATGGTATGCGATCCCAATCTGAAACTCTGCATGTGCTGCTGCTCAGCATTGCTGATAAGGAAGATCTGTGTCACAATACTCAGGATAATAATCAGCATGAGGGTGATGCTCTGTCTGACGGAACATCATGGGAATTGCAGTCCAAGGATAACCTTTGCCACTCCAGCTTCTTAGGTCTATACTTCTCAATTCTTTATGCAGCAGACGAAGATACATCCCATATGTATGGGGCTAGAATAATGATGCAATGCTATGGGGCTAGTATAAATATGTTATGCTATGTGGCTGGTATAATGATGTTATGCTATGGGGCTGGTATAATGATGTTATGCTGTGGGGCTGGTATAATGATGTTATGCTATGGGGCTGGTATAATGATGTTATGCTCTGGGGCTAGTATAATGATGTTATGCTATGGGGCTGGTAAAATGATGTTATGGGGCTGGAATATTGATGCAATACTATGGGGCTAGTATAAAGATGTTATGCTATGTGGCTGGTATAATGATGTTATGCTATGGGGCTGGTATAATGATGTTATGCTATGGGGCTGGAATAATGATGCAATGCTATGGGGCTAGTATAAAGATGTTATGCTATGGGGCTGGTATAATGATGTTATGGGGCTGGTATAATGATGTTATGCTCTGGGGCTAGTATAATGATGTTATGCTATGGGGCTGGTATAATGATGTTATGCTCTGGGGCTAGAATAATGATGTTATGCTATGGGGCTGGTATAATGATGTTATGGGGCTGGTGTAATGATGCTATGCTATGGGGCTGGTATAATGAAGCAATGCTATGGGGCTGGTATAATGAAGCAATGCTATGGGGCTGGTATAATGATGCAATACTATGGGGCTGGTATAATGATGCACTGCTATGGGGCTGGTATAATGACGCAATACTATGGGGCTGGTATAATGATGTTATGCTCTGGGGCTAGTATAATGATGTTATGCTATGGGGCTAGTATAATGATGTTATGCTATGGGGCTGGTATAATGATGTTATGGGGCTGGTATAATGATGCTATGCTATGGGGCTGGTATAATGAAGCAATGCTATGGGGCTGGTATAATGATGCACTGCTATGGGGCTGGAATAATGATGTTATGCTATGGGGCTGGTATAAGGATGCGATACTATGTGACTGGTCTAATGATGTTATGGGGCTGGTATAATGATACGTTCTATGGGGCTGGTATAATGATGTGATGCTATGGCGCTGGTATAATGATGTGATGCTACGGGGCTGGTATAATGATGCAATGCTATGGGGCTAGTATAATGATGCAATGCTATGGGGCTGGTATAATGATGCTATGATATGGGGCTGGTATAATGATGCAATCCTATGGGGCTGGTATAATGATGCAATGCTATGGCGCTGGTATAATGATGTGATGCTACGGGGCTGGTATAATGATGCAATGCTATGGGGCTAGTATAATTATGCAGTGCTATGGGGCTGGTATAATGATGCAATGCTATGGGGCTGGTATAATGATGTGATGCTACGGGGCTCGTATAATGTTGCAATTGCTATGGGGCTAGTATAATGATGTTATGGGGCTGGTGTAATGATGCTATGCTATGGGGCTGGTATAATGAAGCAATGCTATGGGGCTGGTATAATGAAGCAATGCTATGGGGCTGGTATAATGATGCAATACTATGGGGCTGGTATAATGATGCACTGCTATGGGGCTGGTATAATGACGCAATACTATGGGGCTGGTATAATGATGTTATGCTCTGGGGCTAGTATAATGATGTTATGCTATGGGGCTAGTATAATGATGTTATGCTATGGGGCTGGTATAATGATGTTATGGGGCTGGTGTAATGATGCTATGCTATGGGGCTGGTATAATGAAGCAATGCTATGGGGCTGGTATAATGAAGCAATGCTATGGGGCTGGTATAATGATGCAATACTATGGGGCTGGTATAATGATGCACTGCTATGGGGCTGGTATAATGACGCAATACTATGGGGCTGGTATAATGATGTTATGCTCTGGGGCTAGTATAATGATGTTATGCTATGGGGCTAGTATAATGATGTTATGCTATGGGGCTGGTATAATGATGTTATGGGGCTGGTATAATGATGCTATGCTATGGGGCTGGTATAATGAAGCAATGCTATGGGGCTGGTATAATGATGCACTGCTATGGGGCTGGAATAATGATGTTATGCTATGGGGCTGGTATAAGGATGCGATACTATGTGACTGGTCTAATGATGTTATGGGGCTGGTATAATGATACGTTCTATGGGGCTGGTATAATGATGTGATGCTATGGCGCTGGTATAATGATGTGATGCTACGGGGCTGGTATAATGATGCAATGCTATGGGGCTAGTATAATGATGCAATGCTATGGGGCTGGTATAATGATGCTATGATATGGGGCTGGTATAATGATGCAATCCTATGGGGCTGGTATAATGATGCAATGCTATGGCGCTGGTATAATGATGTGATGCTACGGGGCTGGTATAATGATGCAATGCTATGGGGCTAGTATAATTATGCAGTGCTATGGGGCTGGTATAATGATGCAATGCTATGGGGCTGGTATAATGATGTGATGCTACGGGGCTCGTATAATGTTGCAATTGCTATGGGGCTAGTATAATGATACAATGCTATGTGGCAGGTATAATGATGCAATGCTATGGGGATGGTATAATGATGTGATGCTATGGCGCTGGTATAATGATGTGATGCTACGGGGCTGGTATAATGATGTGCAATGCTATGGGGCTGTTATAATGATGCAATCCTATGGGGCTGGTATAATGATGCAATGCTATGGGGCTGGTATAATGATGTGATGCTATGGGGCTGGTATAATGATGCAATGCTACGGGGCTGGTATAATGATGCAATGCTATGGGGCTAGTATAATGATGCAATGCTATGGGGCTGGTATAATGATGCTATGATATGGGGCTGGTATAATGATGCAATCCTATGGGGCTGGTATAATGATGCAATGCTATGGCGCTGGTATAATGATGTGATGCTACGGGGCTGGTATAATGATGCAATGCTATGGGGCTAGTATAATTATGCAGTGCTATGGGGCTGGTATAATGATGCAATGCTATGGGGCTGGTATAATGATGTGATGCTACGGGGCTCGTATAATGATGCAATGCTATGGGGCTAGTATAATGATACAATGCTATGGGGCAGGTATAATGATGCAATGCTATGGGGATGGTATAATGATGTGATGCTATGGCGCTGGTATAATGATGTGATGCTACGGGGCTGGTATAATGATGCAATGCTATGGGGCTGGTATAATGATGCAATGCTGTGAGGCTGGTATAATGATGCAATCCTATGGGGCTGGTATAATGATGCAATGCTATGGGGCTGGTATAATGATGTGATGCTATGGCGCTGGTATAATGATGTGATGCTACGGGGCTGGTATAATGATGCAATGCTATGGGGCTAGTATAATGATGCAGTGCTATGGGGCTGGTATAATGATGCAATGCTATGGGGCTGGTATAATGATGTGATGCTATGGGGCTGGTATAATTATGCAGTGCTATGGGGCTGGTATATAATTGTTTCCAGGACTGGTTTGTATTTTCAGTCCGACCCAGGATAGGGAAATTATATGTGCTGGATGAGAGTTATTATCTGTTTACTGATAGTAACTATGCTGTACAATCTGTGGTTGGCTAACTATATACTGAAAATAACCATACTATACTCTTGCAGTTGGCAAAAATTATATCTCATCCTACAGCTCTGACGAAATGGTCAAGACACAGCTAATTACCAAACACGGGACGTCATGCAGCATCTCTTACTTACTCACCAGATCCTGTATGGTCTGCAGCTATTTACTCTATATAGTAACTGGGGGGATGTAGTATGTTAAGCTACTCCACAGAATTGTTAGTTGTCAGGATATTTTTTTTAAAAACATTATTCATGAATTTAGACTATTATTTGTCACTGTATCATGTCATTTACACATAGACACAAAAGTGTATATAAATCAAACAGCTGCTTAGGGCCCCCATCTGCTTGCCCCCCCCCTAATGGCTAGTAAAGGGGAAACCGCGCACATAGCTGACCCGGCGGGCTACCATCTGATAAACTGCTTAACAGAAGCCCTGGTAGGATGCGGTGGTAATAGTAATATAGTGCTATACATTCTGCATGTGCTGGTAATTATGCTGTTGTAGGTAGAAATCTGCATTTCCATGAGTGTTGCAACATCAGGGACTGGCTAAGTGACACCAGTGTCCTTGGCAAGGTCATCAATGGTCCATGGAACATCCTTAAATTTCCTGTAAATGTAAAAACCCACCATAAACACTACTGGTGGCTATCCTTGTACTATGCAGTGTTTCTCCGACTTCATAAATGTTCTGTGCCTTTTATAAAGCAAAATGCACACAATGGATGAGTCTAACAGCTCAATCAGTTGTGTGGCTGTGGACGATCGTCTGTTTAGAACTATTGCAAATTGACTTTCACAGCTATAACATGGCAGATCCCCCTTTAAAATAACTCTGGGCTTTGATGATGATGTTTTTCTTTGATCCCACAGATCCTCCCCGAAAACCCCCCCACGTCCTAAGCTTCAGAAAGACACAAATGCGTGATTTGGCTGATATCCCGGAATTGTCCGCAGTGGAACTGCAACAAATGTTTTTTTTTTAAAAAATATTCTTGCAGTTTTCAGGTGGATAATCCGACCATGTCTACAGCGAGTGAATGGAGAGTGAGAGGTGTTGGCAGGAGTTTCATGAAAATAATCACATTCTAACAATCCGTGGAGACCTAACCACCTGTGTGCACATCTCACCGGATCTTTCACTGGAGTACTTTCATTCTCATAGTTCTCCAAAAAATTGGGGCAGCAAAGTCTATCTCTTAATGCGTTGCAAGGGGTGGGGTCAGAGGTGAACTCATTCTGTTTATTTTGACACATTATTAATCACCGTGCATGTGTCAAGCACACTACTTATAATTTTTCACCGATATGAACAGCAGAAATTGGATTAAAAAAAAAAAAAACTATTTTTTTTTCAATTTCTATATTAAAATTATTTTCTACGAAAAATTAATTTTTCTTATAAAAAAATAATCATATATTGCGGTTAATTTATGAACAATTATTAATCACTTTTAGTTTTCTTTTTTTTTTTTTTCAGTTTTCCCAAATATATTTGGTCTGTCCTTAGTGCTGACACAATAAGACATTTTTAATAAATTCGCGACTACATTTTTGCAAAATTATTTTGACGTTGGTAAACATAACATAAATATTTTTTGATATTTTTTTGTTGGGGATAAAAAATATGAAACTAGACAATAAACTGCAAAAAAAAAAAAAAATAAAGAATAAAAAAAATCAATAGTTTCCTAGATGTAATTGTTTGCCATTAGATGTTTATTCTTTCTTTTATCTCCACAACAAAGAACTATAGGTTCTGAAATCGAAATCCTAGCTACAGACAGTAGGTAACATTTCCTACATGTATGTCTGAGCCTCACACTGTGCAAGACAAATCTAACCCTTTGAAATAGGCCAAGATCTAAGGGTAACTTCTTATTTTATTATCTTGGTATGTGGTGCATGCCAATTATATCCTCTGATGCCAATTACAAAGCTTCGCTAGCCCATATCCAGAATGAAAGAAACGCTCGATGCAAAAAAAAAAAAATCATCTTTGACCTCCGACCTTTTCATTTGGCTGCAGCCATTACCCTGTTAAAGAGACTATAAGTGAAAAGTGGGATTCAAATTTCAGATGATCTCTGACAAATATTGTAGCAGATGGAAGAAATCTAGCGGGGGAAACCAAACTAATATGGAGCACATTATTTCAGATGAAAGACACTGTGTCAAAAAGTCTATCGGCTTGTCTATTTCAGAAAGATTATCTTTCTGACTTACATAGTAACATAGTAATTTAAGTTGAAAAAAAAAAAGACTTAAAATGCTTCTTCCAAATGTTAATGCATTTTAATGTGCTTTCTTTTAAAGTACTTTAAAAGCATTGTTTTACAATTTGCATTGCTTAAAATAGAAAATACTTACACTTAGATGAAATTGTGAAATTAGAGCAGTTTGCAAGAAGCCAGGACTGGCCACACTAGCTGAGTAAACTTCCTTTTTTTCCCTGCAGGAACCATTGAGAATAATTTTATTCAATTAAATGGAATTTCCTATTTCTCTAGTGATGTGATCAGACAATTTGTTGCACTGTTAAGAGATCTTACTGTGTACAAGAGCAAGTTTATCACAGTCCACACAATATATTCTATTCCAGCAGCATAGGAAGTGACTAAATGAAACAAAACTTTATATGCTCAGTGTCTATATAATCAGTGCTGCCGCACCTGCAGTAAACATGCAGAGTAATCAAAGGGGGATGCTCATATATTAAAATTGTGATTTATGCAGAATGCTTTTTCTCAAAAAACAACATCCAGACCTTCTTTAAATGCATCTATTGTATTTGATAGCACCACCTCTCTTGGCAGTGAATTCCATATCTTTATTCTCCTTGCCATAAAGAATCTCTTCCTTTGTTTTCTATGAAATCTTTGCTCTTCTTGACATGGTGATGAAGACGATTGTTCTATTAATTTAATTTTAAATCAATTGCAATAATGAATTAAAAAAAAAAAATAGCATTTGTAATTTAAATAATTTGAGCACTTCAGAGTGTAATAAACTCATAGGGTAATTTCCGAATTTCAAGCCGGGATAAAAGTTATTACTGCTTTAATATAAGTGATTCTTCTATTAAATGATACACAGAAGAGACAAGATAATCCTGCATTTTAGAGGAGCAGTTACAGAAGAAGAAGAACAAAACAACAATGACCTTGCATACTTAAAGTAACACATTCGGTTTTATTGCCAGGGAATTGAGAAGGCCAATGTAGCCGAGTTGGAAAAATTCCCCAATGCAACTACTTTGGGCTTAAACACAGTAAAGGAAGAGTGTTTATTTAAAAGAAGAAAAACTACCACAACTAGAGGACATAGTCTTAAATTAGAGGGGCAACGATTTCAAAGTAATATCAGGAAGTATTACTTTACTGAGAGGGTAGTGGATGTATGGAATAGCCTTCCAGCAGAAGTGGTAGAGGTAAACACAGTCAAGGATTTTAAGCATGCGTGGGATAGACACAAGGCTATCCTAGCTATAAGACCGGGAACTGGGGACTAATAAAAGTATTAAAAAAAAATTGGGCAGACTAGATGGACCGAATGGTTCTTATCTGCCGACACATTCTATGTTTCTTTGTCTATGTTTCTATGTTTCTATGTTAAATGGCCGTATAACCTAAGCATTGCTTGTACATTGCTATTCCTGTCTCAGTTACCTGCAGTTATTTTATCGAGTAGACCCTTCAATCTCGGGTCGCCGGCCACAACACGCACAGATTCCCACAGGTAGACATATCCTTGGCACGCAGAGACAAAGTGACGTCAGTGTGCAGGGCAAGGTCTGTAAAGACAGCCTCATAAAACTGAATAATGTAGGTCGCCATTCCGTGGTCCCAACAGAGAGACATAACTTGGGGCAAGCTAGGCTTGCAGGCCTGTATTCTAGAAGTAGTGGGAAACATCTCTACAACGTTCGAAAAAAAAGCAGGAGTCCGTAAAGACAGTCTCATAAAACTGTCTGCCACAAAACCCAGAAAATGTCCGCCATGAGTAATGTAGGTCGCCATTCTGTGGTCCCAACAGAGAGACATAAGTTGGGGGCAAGCTATGCTTGCAGGCCTGTATTCTAGAGGTAGTGGGAAATTCACATAGACACACCTGCACTTATTTTATTCTCTCATTCATTGGCTGACAATATGTATGTAAGAACTCTGTGTTCACTTGTTACACACCTATGATGAAGCGTGGCAACAAGGTGGCCTTCCCTTACCCCAGCGTTTAGTCCGTGGATTACTATTGCTCTGTTTGTTTTTGCACCTAATAAAGCACGTTTTGAGTTACTACCCTTGGAGAGTGGAGCGCACAATCTCTTCCCTGCATGTAGTGGGAAACATCTCTACAGTGTTCGAAAAGGCAGGAGACGAAAGACGTAGATGGTGGGTCTATGTGAGCTGGGACAGGTGGAATCAGTAGAAATGTGTGGTAGGTTCCTGCTGTATAAATAAGAGACTTATATGATTAGGTAAGTTTTCAGGGGCATTTAATAATTTAAATATCACTTTGTTCCCTCAGTAATAGGGACGGACGTGCTAAACACAGTCGTTATCGACTACCTACAGATGCCCATCGTGGTCGAGGCCAAGACCTACAAATGCAAACGTAGGCCGGAAATTAGCTCCACTGAGGTTCGTCAGTAACACCTCATCACACCCACCCGTCTAAATAAAAGATTGTGGGACATGTCCCTGTCTCTGATTAAAGCATACGTTGTGTTTTTCCAGGGGCTCGTGGTGTGCATTGAGAAATCCTTTCCTGATGTAGGCCGGTTGCGTAAAGTTACGGGCCTGTTTGGGGCACAGATGTGGAGGAGATGGTTCAGTTTAATGGAGAATGTACCGGCCTACACCTGGTCTAGATCTAGCTGATAATGTAAGTTGGAAGCTCTGCGGATCAGGACGATCAATCTCTTGGCTTTCCCATTGTGTAAATTAGATTTTTTTTTTTTTTTTTTACCATGTTGTCAGTATGGGTTTTATAAACTAAATGAAACTAATAATTGATACAAGTGGAGGAATGAAGAGAGCGGATTTCTTCTTTGGTTCTAATTTACTGTAACAAGAGGATGTCATGATACGATGTAGCAGGGATCTCCACTGACAAACTGTGAACCATATGTTACCAGTTACACCCCATAAACACTTTAATACCTTCAAAGCATGATTTATACTGATTCAGAGGTAATATTCGTTCACATGGTTTTTATTTTTGTTTTTTTTAGAGTTACATAAATTCAATTTTGCAAAACCCTCTTGCTAAATAGACCCCCCCCTCCCCCCCTCCCCCCCCTCCCCCTCCCCCCCGGCATTGCATCTGGTGAGCTTCTTGGATGACTTCTGTTGGGTCTTTAATTAGTGGCACTTGTGGTATCTGCAAAACGTTTGTTAGGCACGGGCCTATGGATGCCAAATACATGCACACGTGTTATTGAATTGTGTGCTCTGTTTATGTACATGGGCTTTTTCTCTTTATCTCTTATACATTTTCTATGACATATATAATGCTTTTTTAATCCTGAAAAGACTTAATGGAGGTTCTGAAAAAGTTCTAAAAGTGCTGTAATCACTGTATATTTTCAGCTAGCCTATCACCCCCCAAAGCTCTCCGAATTTGGATAACATTTGCATCATTTTGATTGTAGCTGAAGAATTGAATAGAAAAGTTTAGAGGAATCAAAGTAAAGATGTTTTTAACACAAAAATATTTATATACAATTATAATATATTAATGTTGTATTTTATAGTAGTATATTTACATTAATATATTCATTTGTACATTTTAATAAAACTTATTTTATTAAAAAAAATTTTTTTATATTATTTTACATTCATTTACTTTATTTGTATGTACTTAATATATCATGCTTTTTGTTTTACATTTTTTTTATTACACTTCAGGCCATTTTGATAGGACTTTGGCTATTTCAGCTATAGGGAAAGTCCCCCCATTGACTTCTGTGAGAGCACTCTGACTATATTCATAATAACCGAAATAGTTTCGAAATAAGCAAAGTCATCCCCATAGTCTGTGATGGTGGTGCCGGGGGGGGGTCCCCCGAATCCGTCCGCAATTCAGACATACCATTTCAGGGATGATTATCGGTGCATATAAGTCTACCCTTTAGTCAAGTCAGCAGCAGGTTCTTAATTCTCATTTTATTGATCTTAGAACGATGAGAAGCTGAACTGCCAGGATTCAAACCTATAGTCAATAAAGCTTTGTGTCCTGGTTGTGTACCTACCAGTACTTACTTGGCTTGTACACTGACTACTCCGTCCTTCTCCACTCCTGACTCGGCTAGTACCTTGGCTTTTCTGTCCTTCTCCAGTCCTGACCTTTTGGCTTGTGACCCTGATTGCGTTTCATGGATTTGCCCTTTTGTTCCTGTTTGTCAAGATGCCCCAAAGAAAAGGCCCCAAACCCTGCACAGGGTATCCCACCTGCTCCTGTCCCGGCACCTGGACTCCAGCCAGAACTGGCATCCATGCCGGTGACAACAACAAACTGTCAGGAGAAGTTGAATTTAACAGTGAAATAGTCCAATAAAAATCAAAATCATACTAACAGGTGTTCAAATCTCCCCAGGACAAAATTAGTCTTAAAAGGTTCGGGATGATTAAAAGCATGCTGTTGTTGAAAGTTTACAAAAACATGGGGTGAGCAATGCCTCACGCGTTCTGCCCCGGAGCCTTGGTCTATGATATTTTTTTATCCTTTTATCTTGGAAATTTGCTAGAAAAACTAGACTTTTCTTTGATTTGGTTATGGAGGGAACATTAATTGGCACTCTGCATCTTATCAAGATCCACTTTTTTGCTAAGGTGTTCAGTGCCAGCTGTGATTCCTTAGTGGCGCATTCACTTTGGGCCTTTAGACTCTCATGCTTTATGGTGAATGCGTTGGACACTGCCTTGTTGCAGTGTGGTGTTCCCTCCTCATTTTACATCAACTCAACTCGGGGTGAACTAAGATTCGGTTACTGTGCTCGGCACCTGAAACAACCCATTTTGTGAATAAACCCCATAGAGTGTATTGTTTGTTTGTTCTTTTTCTTCTTTTTAATAATATTGCCATCCATAATCTTGCTAAAGCCACTGAAAAAATCCCAGGCGTTCTCACACAAAACTGAGCCTAACTGAGTGTGTAGGCCGAAGGGTTAAACTTACGACACTCATCAACCTCAGCCAGCATATGGAGGAGTGATATGGCTCAAGCAGGAAGTGGAAGGCGGCCATTTGTCCATCGCTGGCCTGGAATGTAGCACCAGGCATGTTGAGTAGACTTGACTGCTCATGAAAGGCCAGAGGTTCAATGGTTTATCCACATGAACTGAGCAGCAGAGATATTAATCAATGACAACTGTCGTCCGGGCCACTTGCTGAGGTAAACGTATTAATGTGGCGGGTAAAGCAAACAGACGCTCTTTGAAAGGTTGACGTCAGTCTCTTCAGGGCCTCCATTACTCAAGTAACAACCTTCTGTACAAACAAGGTCCTTTCAACCACAGGAGAACTATCCCCAATCTTGTTATGGGGGGGGGGGGGGGGGGGGGGGGGCCTGACGGGACTTGCCAACTGGCTCAGCTGGTTACCTTTTTGAACAGTAGACATTCCCACGAAAAACACAGGCCAAGGGGCAACCAGAAAAAAAAAAAAACACAAGTGTTGAAGTTATTTAATCTTCAGATAAATAATATTGCATTGTCTGTTGCTTGGGACACTTGTATTTGTAATTAAACAGATCTACTGTGTTACGGTGGGCCCATGAGATGAAAGGCAGCCATAATCAGGTCATGAGACAGCTTTTGTATCATTCTTTCCTTCTTAGCTAAATGGATAGGTATCCTATGTATGGTAATCTTATTCCTACACTCATACTCATGCCTACTTCGACGATGTTTGGTACTGACTATAGTGCAGTGTTCATTCCCCAATCACCCAGAATGAACAGCGCCCCCAAATCAAGACTAATATGGTTAAGATATGTAATATAACATGATTAATATTCTGGATAAAGGATATTCTATTCTGACCATTCAATACAATGCCTTAAAGATACCCCCCCCCCCCCCCCCACAAAACTGCTCGAATTTAAGGACAAAATGGCATGTACTTCAATTTTATTCCTTTATTTTTCCAACATGCAATCTCACATTTCACCACAAGAGGCTTACAGTACAACCAGATCTTTAACCCCTTCACAATGAATGGTGCTTTGGTCAGTTAGGACCGAAAAGCACCAAAACGACGACTTTGTGCTCCCGACCCCAGAGGACGAGAGCTGATCAGGGGCTTTGCAGACTTTGTGGGTCCCTGACCAAGTATCGCAAGACCTCGCAACGTCACTTCTGAGTGAGAGCATGGCACGGCCTGGATAAATGTAACCATCGCTCACTTTGGATACATTGAATCTGTCAGACTGAAGCCACTCAGAGTGGCTTCATCAGACAGGTAGTATTCCATCCACAGCTCATCAAGATGGGCCACAAAGAGATGTTAAAGGACTGGACGTTCTAGGTCATCCTACGGCATTCTAGGGCCAGTACTTTATGACTGCATGGAATGGCCAATGGCACAAAGAGGTCCCTTCTCTTTATCCCATCATGGTCTTTTCATGGAGCTCACCTTAGTATGTAATGGATGGGAGGCTATGTGGATGGCCCCATCCCCAACTCCGTACGTTGCCAGCCTCTGCCAAGTTGATGTTGCGCCATGCCATCAGTAGCAACCAAAATAGAAAACAAAAGAAAAACAATGTCCTTAGAGTTGGGGTTATTGGCAACAAAGTTGTTTTGAGCCAGTGGCCTGAGATGACCTCCTCGGGTCATGGATATGTCACAGTATAATGAGTCCAGTCTGTCAGAAGAATATTGCTGAGGTAGCCTCTATTTCGGATGTAAGAGGACTCTCGCAGCCTTGGTGGTATTTCCTTAATTCTCATAAGAAGTAACTGGAATCTTACACAGAAGTATCAGACCACCAGAAAAAAAAAAAGAAAGAAAAGGAAAAGCCGTCTAAAAAATACTAGGCACATAGTCAATTTAATTAATGCATTCAAGTTTCGGAAAAATATATACAAAGGGAAATTGACTGTAAAAAAACGGGCCGCGGTACAAATCTCTAACAGCTCGAACGTTGTAAATATTAATCACTAGGGTGCTGTATATGATTGGTCTAGTATTCACCTATTAGGGAAATTTATTGCTTTCCTTTATTTATTCTTACTTTTACGACGTTCTTTTTCCCCCTATTTTGACCTGTTCTGCTGGTTATTTCCAATCCAGAGGTGACCCGATACACACAGACACACACACGGGTGCCTGCACATGGAGAGACACAGAAACACAAGTTGTGGCTTCATTGAACAACCCGTTGGACTGGGATGGGTGAAGTGTCGCTAAGAAGGTCACCAGTATCCTTGCCAAGGTCAACGAAGGTTCCGTAGAATGTTACTAAATAGTCCGTTAACAAAGTCCAGCTATTATTCAACATTAACAACTTAATGATGCTCTATGTACTCTTACAGGCCTTGTTATGGACACTGGTGCGTGTCTCCCATACATCACTATTTAGGAGGTACAGTCCATGTTTTGGCTTGGTTTAACTTTAAAGATATCCGCTGTGCCAATTCCTGACGAAAACTGGATATCCTGACGAAAATTGGAGGAAATAGGACGAAATAAGACTTCCGACCTCTTCAACGATAGAAATGTGCTTTTAATCCAGCAAGTTGGCACACAGGTTAAAGGGTAGTTCCCACACCTGATGGGTTTTGAACCCAAATCCCTCTTTTCAACTTTATTCCTCATTAATTTATGGTAACTCATTATTTGTATGTGAGTGAAACATCAGCCTCCTGACAGGTAATGATCACAATAAAGTGCTTTTTAAACTGCAGTGTATGTAACTTACTTTGTACAGGCGGGCAGGAGCTATGGCTTGGATATTGATACTTTGGAGAGAGTTCAGAGAAGGGCTACTAAACTGGTTCATGGGTTGAAGGATAAAACTTACCAGGAAAGGTTAAAGCATCTTAACATGTATAGCTTGGAGGAAAGACGTAACAGGGGGGATATGATAGAAACATTTACATACATAAAGGGAATCAACACAGTAAAGGAAGAGAGTATATTTAAAGGAAGAAAAATTACCACAACTAGAGGACATAGTCTTAAATTAGAGGGGAAACGATTTAAAAGTAATATCAGGAAGTATTACTTTACTGAGATGGTAGTGGATGTATGGAATAGCCTTCCAGCAGAAGTGGTAGAGGTAAACACAGTCAAGGAGAAAAATAATATAAACAGGGGAGTCTTGCAGTGTAGCTTGAATGAAGATGTCCATTGTGCTTCCCAGCTCCTCTGAGCGATCTTGAAGGTAGAGCGTTGAGTCTTCACTTTGTGCTGGCCAAAAAAAAAAACACGCCTCCTTCCTTCTTCACAGCACTGGGTCTTAGAAGATGCGACCCTTTGGCCAATTTTTGTAGCAGCTCGGCGCGACTGGTGGTCTTTCCCACCCAATTTATTTTCCTCTCTGTTAATGCTTTTGCTTCCAATTCTGCTTATGCGATATACAGATCACTTTAATCAGTGTTCATTACCTGTGCCAACAATCTTTAAGTTACAGAATCCCTACAAGAGATTTTTTATTTTTTGCTTCAAAAATCTATCTACTTGAATCAAAAACCTACTTATTCTAAGTATGTTTAATTAGGGGCATAACCCAGTGTGAAAATTGTCCCTGGACCCCCCTAACTTCACGAAGCAACATGTCCTACATTGCCAACTTTGTCCCCAAACACCTTGTCAGTGCCATTTTAGCCCCAATACACTTGCCAGTGTCATCTTTCTTCCCAAACAGCTTGTCTGTCCAATATATATGCCAAACAGCTTGTATGCGCAATCTTGTTCCATAAACAGCTTGTGTGAGCCATCTCTGACCCCAAACAGCTTGTCTGTGTCATCTTTGTCCTCAAACAGCTTGTATGTGCCATCTTTGTCCCAAAATAGCTTGTCATTGCCATCTTAGCTCACAAATGGCTTGCCTGTGCTGTCTTTGTCCCCAAACAGTTTATCAGTTCCTCGTATCCACAAACAGAGTGTCTGTCACCTTTTTCTCTCCAAAAAGCTTGTTTGTGATAAATCTACCCACAAACCGCCTGACTGTGGCATCTTTGTCCTAAAAAGCTTGTCTGTGCCATCTTAGCTGCCAAACAGATGGCAGTGGATGTGATTTGATGCTGGATCAGTCAGGCTGGATGTATGAACTCTACACAGTCCATGCTGATACCTGCACATGCTGGCTTTTAAAGGGGTGGACATGCAAGTGGTTGGAGGGCTCATCCAGTTTGAGACCCCTGTAACCATGATTGCTATGCCCCTGTTCTTATTTTAGTATAGCTTTGTAAATCATGTTTGCTAAGAAATCATTCAGGCCTTTCTTTAAAAGGAAATGCGTAGGAGGAATTAATATTATCAGAATTCCAAGGGTAATCTCTGGAAAGTGTATCGTTAGATGGCCGTAATAATAGATTTCACAAAAAGTAGTAAGATTTTCTTTATGATTTGAACCAAAATATTTTTTTTCCAAACACATATCTGTAAGAGCCCAGCTGTCTCTCTTTCCCCTTTGTATTTTTTTTTTTTATAGTCGCATAATTGCAATCCGTGTGTAACCATGTAAGCTTTGTTTTATGAGCTAGGAATAAACACCAGAGATTTTATCTGTAAAATTTTCTTCGATCGGTTTGGAACTTGGTAAGAAATGAGTTATACACATGTTGCATTTAATGCAGTCTGCTTTGGCTACTCCATTGTTTGTGGATACAGAGGATTATGGGAAAATTGAGACATAGCCATCACTGAAACTGATCCAACTGCACAGGAGGATTGAGGTCTATCATGGATTTCACTACTGAAACACAAATGATCATCAAGGAAAAAGCAATGTTAAATTGTTTTTTTTTATTAGATGGTGACAAGAGCAGGACAGGTATAAGAGCAGCATCCAGTGAAACGTGCAGGGCTGTCTTTAATGTTAATGGCATCCAGGGCAAGCATCTATTTGGGGGCACATGGTACCATACGTTAGTGCATTGTAACACACACTGTTTATTTTATTAATGCTTCCTAAGGCTTAAAGTCACCTAGAAAACCCTTTACACTCTGTGTAACGGACCGTCTACCGGACGTAGTAGACCCTCTGCCCGTTGGAGGAAATCACAGTAAGGTAGGCTGTCAGAATTTACTTTGTGACACTCTGCCACCTGCATCTGCCTCCAATGTTACCACTGCCACCTTATGCAATAAACTCTGCCAACTGTATCTCCCGTGCACGACGAACCTGCATCTCCTCCAATGTCACCACTGCCACCTTATACATTGAACTCTGCCACCAGCATCTCCTCCAATGTCACCACTGCCACCTTATACATTGGACTCTGCCACCAGCATCTCCTCCAATGTCACCACTGCCACCTTATACATTGAACTCAGCCACCAGCATCTCCTCCAATGTCACCACTGCCACCTTATACATTGAACTCTACCACCAACATCTCCTCCAATGTCACCACTGCCACCTTATACATTGAACTCTGCCCCATGCATCTCCCTCTAATGTCACCACTGCCACCTTATACATTGAACTCTGCCCCCTGCATCTCCTCCAATGTCACCACTACCACCTTATACATTGAACTCTGCCCTCTACATCTCCTCCAATGTCACCACTGCCACCTTATACATTGGACTCTACCACCTGCATCTCCTCCAATGTCACCACTGTCACCTTATACATTGAACTCTGCCCTCTACATCTCCTCCAATGTCACCACTGCCACCTTATACATTGGACTCTACCACCTGCATCTCCTCCAATGTCACCACTGCCACCTTATGCATTGAACTCTGCCACCAGCATCTCCTCCAATGTCACCACTGCCACCTTATACATTGAACTCTGCCTCCTGCATCTCCTCCAATGTCACCACTGCCACCTTATACATTGAACTCTGCCACCAGCATCTCCTCCAATGTCACCACTGCCACCTTATACATTGAACTCAGCCACCAGCATCTCCTCCAATGTCACCACTGCCACCTTATACATTGAGCTCTGCCACCTGCATCTCCTCCAATGTCACCACTGCCACCTTATACATTGAGCTCTGCCACCTGCATCTCCTCCAATGTCACCACTGCCACCTTATACATTGAACTCTGTCCCCTGCATCTCCTCCAATGTCACCACTGCCACCTTATACATTGAACTCTGCCCCCTGCGTCTCCCTCCAATGTCACCACTGCCACCTTATACATTGAACTCTGCCCTCTACATCTCTTCCAATGTCACCACTGCCACCTTATGCATTGAACTCTGCCACCAGCATCTCCTCCAATGTCACCACTGCCACCTTATACATTGAACTCTGCCCCCTGCATCTCCTCCAATGTCACCACTGTCACCTTATACATTGAACTCTGCCACCAGCATCTCCCTCCAATGTCAACACTGCCACCTTATACATTGAACTCTGCCCCCTGCATCTCCTCAAATGTCACCACTGTCACCTTATACATTGAACTCTGCCCCCTGCATCTCCCTCTAATGTCACCACTGCCACCTTATACATTGAGCTCTGCCCCCTGCATCTCCTCCAATGTCACCACTGCCACCTTATGCATTGAACTCTGCCCCCTGCGTCTCCTCCAATGTCACCACTGCCACCTTATGCATTGAACTCTACCTCCTGCATCTCCCTCCAGTGTCACCACTGCCACCTTATACATTGAGCTCTGCCCCCTGCATCTCCTCCAATGTCACCACTGCCACCTTATACATTGAGCTCTGCCCCCTGCATCTCCCTCCAATGTCACCACTGTCACCTTATGCATTGAACTCTGCCACCAGCATCTCCTCCAATGTCACCACTGCCACCTTATACATTGAACTCTGCCTCCTGCATCTCCTCCAATGTCACCACTGCCACCTTATACATTGAGCTCTGCCCCCTGCATCTCCCTCCAATGTCACCACTGTCACCTTATGCATTGAACTCTGCCACCAGCATCTCCTCCAATGTCACCACTGCCACCTTATACATTGAACTCTGCCCCCTGCATCTCCTCCAATGTCACCACTGCCACCTTATACATTGAGCTCTGCCCCCTGCATCTCCCTCCAATGTCACCACTGTCACCTTATGCATTGAACTCTGCCACCAGCATCTCCTCCAATGTCACCACTGCCACCTTATACATTGAACTCTGCCCACCTGCATCTCCCTCTAATGTCACCACTGTCACCTTATACATTGAACTCTGCCCCCTGCATCTCCCTCCAATGTCACCACTGCCACCTTATACATTGAACTCTGCCCCCTGCATCTCCTCCAATGTCACCACTGCCACCTTATACATTGAACTCTGCCCCCTGCATCTCCTCCAATGTCACCACTGCCACCTTATACATTGAACTCTGCCCCCTGCATCTCCTCCAATGTCACCACTGCCACCTTATACATTGAACTCTGCCCCATGCATCTCCCTCTAATGTCACCACTGTCACCTTATACATTGAACTCTGCCCCCTGCATCTCCTCCAATGTCACCACTGCCACCTTATACATTGAGCTCTGCCCCCTGCATCTCCCTCTAATGTCACCACTGTCACCTTATACATTGAACTCTGCCACCAACATCTCCTCCAATGTCACCACTGCCACCTTATACATTGAACTCTGCCACCAGCATCTCCTCCAATGTCACCACTGTCACCTTATACATTGAACTCTGCCACCAACATCTCCTCCAATGTCACCACTGTCACCTTATACATTGAACTCTGCCCCCTGTATCTCCTCCAATGTCACCACTGCCACCTTATGCATTGAACTCTGCCCCCTGCATCTCCTCCAATGTCACCACTGCCACCTTATGCATTGAACTCTGCCACCTGCATCTCCTCCAATGTCACCACTGCCACCTTATACATTGAACTCTGTCCCCTGCATCTCCTCCAATGTCACCACTGTCACCTTATACATTGAACTCTGCCCCCTGCGTCTCCCTCCAATGTCACCACTGCCACCTTATACATTGAACTCTGCCCTCTACATCTCTTCCAATGTCACCACTGTCACCTTATACATTGAACTCTGCCCCCTGCATCTCCTCCAATGTCACCACTGCCACCTTATACATTGAACTCTGCCACCTGCATCTCCCTCCAATGTCACCACTGCCACCTTATACATTGAACTCTGCCCCCTGCATCTCCTCAAATGTCACCACTGTCACCTTATACATTGAACTCTGCCCCCTGCATCTCCTCAAATGTCACCACTGTCACCTTATACATTGAACTCTGCCCCCTGCATCTCCCTCTAATGTCACCACTGCCACCTTATGCATTGAACTCTGCCCCCTGCGTCTCCTCCAATGTCACCACTGCCACCTTATACATTGAACTCTACCTCCTGCATCTCCTCCAATGTCACCACTGCCACCTTATACATTGAACTCTGCCTCCTGCATCTCCTCCAATGTCACCACTGCCACCTTATACATTGAGCTCTGCCCCCTGCATCTCCCTCCAATGTCACCACTGCCACCTTATACATTGAACTCTGCCCACCTGCATCTCCCTCTAATGTCACCACTGTCACCTTATACATTGAACTCTGCCCCCTGCATCTCCCTCTAATGTCACCACTGTCACCTTATACATTGAACTCTGCCCCCTACATCTCCCTCCAATGTCACCACTGCCACCTTATACATTGGACTCTGCCCCCTGCATCTCCTACAATGTCACCACTGCCACCTTATACATTGAACTCTGCCACCAACATCTCCTCCAATGTCACCACTGCCACCTTATACATTGAACTCTGCCACCAACATCTCCTCCAATGTCACCACTGTCACCTTATACATTGAACTCTGCCCCCTGTATCTCCTCCAATGTCACCACTGCCACCTTATGCATTGAACTCTGCCCCCTGCATCTCCTCCAATGTCACCACTGCCACCTTATGTATTTAAATCTGCCACCAGCATCTCTTCCAATGTCACCACTGCCACCTTATGCATTGAACTCTGCCCCCTGCATCTCTTCCAATGTCACCACTGCCACCTTATACATTGAACTCTGCCACCTGCATCTCCCTCCAATGTCACCACTGCCACCTTATGTATTGAACTCTGCCTCCTGCATCTCCCTCCAATGTCACCACTGCCACCTTATACATTGAACTCTGCCCCCTGCATCTCCTCAAATGTCACCACTGTCACCTTATACATTGAACTCTGCCACCTGCATCTCCTCCAATGTCACCACTGCCACCTTATACATTGAACTCTGCCCACCTGCATCTCCCTCTAATGTCACCACTGTCACCTTATACATTGAACTCTGCCCCCTGCATCTCCTACAATGTCACCACTGCCACCTTGTACATTGAACTCTGCCACCAACATCTCCTCCAATGTCACCACTGCCACCTTATACATTGAACTCTGCCACCTGCATCTCCTCCAATGTCACCACTGTCACCTTATACATTGAACTCTGCCCCCTGCATCTCCTACAATGTCACCACTGCCACCTTATACATTGAACTCTGCCACCAACATCTCCTCCAATGTCACCACTGCCACCTTATACATTGAACTCTGCCACCAACATCTCCTCCAATGTCACCACTGTCACCTTATACATTGAACTCTGCCACCAGCATCTCCTCCAATGTCACCACTGCCACCTTATACATTGAACTCTGCCACCAACATCTCCTCCAATGTCACCACTGCCACCTTATACATTGAACTCTGCCACCTGCATCTCCTCCAATGTCACCACTGTCACCTTATACATTGAACTCTGCCCCCTGCATCTCCTACAATGTCACCACTGCCACCTTATACATTGAACTCTGCCACCAACATCTCCTCCAATGTCACCACTGCCACCTTATACATTGAACTCTGCCACCAACATCTCCTCCAATGTCACCACTGTCACCTTATACATTGAACTCTGCCACCAGCATCTCCTCCAATGTCACCACTGCCACCTTATACATTGAACTCTGCCACCAACATCTCCTCCAATGTCACCACTGCCACCTTATACATTGAACTCTGCCACCAACATCTCCTCCAATGTCACCACTGTCACCTTATACATTGAACTCTGCCACCAGCATCTCCTCCAATGTCACCACTGCCACCTTATACATTGAGCTCTGCCACCAACATCTCCTCCAATGTCACCACTGCCACCTTATACATTGAACTCTGCCACCAACATCTCCTCCAATGTCACCACTGTCACCTTATACATTGAACTCTGCCACCAGCATCTCCTCCAATGTCACCACTGCCAACTTATACATTGAACTCTGCCACCTGCATCTCCCTCCAATGTCACCACTGCCACCTTATACATTGAGCTCTGCCACCAACATCTCCTCCAATGTCACCACTGCCACCTTATACATTGAACTCTGCCACCAACATCTCCTCCAATGTCACCACTGTCACCTTATACATTGAACTCTGCCACCAGCATCTCCTCCAATGTCACCACTGCCACCTTATACATTGAACTCTGCCCCCTGTATCTCCTCCAATGTCACCACTGCCACCTTATGCATTGAACTCTGCCCCCTGCATCTCCTCCAATGTCACCACTGCCACCTTATGTATTTAAATCTGCCACCAGCATCTCTTCCAATGTCACCACTGCCACCTTATGCATTGAACTCTGCCCCCTGCATCTCTTCCAATGTCACCACTGCCACCTTATACATTGAACTCTGCCACCTTCATCTCCCTCCAATGTCACCACTGCCACCTTATGTATTGAACTCTGCCTCCTGCATCTCCCTCCAATGTCACCACTGCCACCTTATACATTGAACTCTGCCCCCTGCATCTCCTCAAATGTCACCACTGTCACCTTATACATTGAACTCTGCCACCTGCATCTCCTCCAATGTCACCACTGCCACCTTATACATTGAACTCTGCCCACCTGCATCTCCCTCTAATGTCACCACTGTCACCTTATACATTGAACTCTGCCCCCTGCATCTCCTACAATGTCACCACTGCCACCTTATACATTGAACTCTGCCACCAACATCTCCTCCAATGTCACCACTGCCACCTTATACATTGAACTCTGCCACCTGCATCTCCTCCAATGTCACCACTGTCACCTTATACATTGAACTCTGCCCCCTGCATCTCCTACAATGTCACCACTGCCACCTTATACATTGAACTCTGCCACCAACATCTCCTCCAATGTCACCACTGCCACCTTATACATTGAGCTCTGCCACCAACATCTCCTCCAATGTCACCACTGCCACCTTATACATTGAACTCTGCCACCAACATCTCCTCCAATGTCACCACTGTCACCTTATACATTGAACTCTGCCACCAGCATCTCCTCCAATGTCACCACTGCCACCTTATACATTGAACTCTGCCACCTGCATCTCCCTCCAATGTCACCACTGCCACCATATACATTGAGCTCTGCCACCAACATCTCCTCCAATGTCACCACTGCCACCTTATACATTGAACTCTGCCACCAACATCTCCTCCAATGTCACCACTGTCACCTTATACATTGGACTCTGCCACCAGCATCTCCTCCAATGTCACCACTGCCACCTTATACATTGAACTCTGCCACCTGCATCTCCCTCCAATGTCACCACTGCCACCTTATACATTGAACTCTGCCACCTGCATCTCCCTCCAATGTCACCACTGCCACCTTATGCATTGAACTCTGCCCCATGCATCTCCCTCTAATGTCACCACTGCCACCTTATACATTGAACTCTGCCCCCTGCATCTCCCTCTAATGTCACCACTGTCACCTTATACATTGAACTCTGCCCCCTGCATCTCCTCCAATGTCACCACTGCCACCTTATACATTGAACCCTGCGACCTGCATCTCCTCCAATGTCACCACTGCCACCTTATACATTGAACTCTGCCCCCTGCATCTCCCTCCAATGTCACCACTGTCACCTTATACATTGAACCCTGCGACCTGCATCTCCCTCCAATGTCACCACTGCCACCTTATACATTGAACTCTGCCACCTGCATCTCCTCCAATGTCACCACTGCCACCTTATGCATTGAACTCTACCTCCTGCATCTCCCTCTAATGTCACCACTGCCACCTTATACATTGAACTCTGCCACCTGCATCTCCCTCCAATGTCACCACTGCCACCTTATACATTGAACTCTGCCACCAGCATCTCCTCCAATGTCACCACTGCCACCTTATACATTGAACTCTGCCACCTGCATCTCCTCCAATGTCACCACTGCCACCTTATACATTGAACTCTGCCACCTGCATCTCCCTCCAATGTCACCACTGTCACCTTATACATTGAACTCTGCCACCTACATCTCCCTCCAATGTCACCACTGCCACCTTATACATTGAACTCTGCCACCTGCATCTCCTCCAATGTTACCACTGTCACCTTATACATTGAACTCTGCCCCCTGCATCTCCTCCAATGTCACCACTGTCACCTTATACATTGAACTCTGCCCCCTGCATCTCCTCCAATGTCACCACTGCCACCTTATACATTGAACTCTGCCCCCTGCATCTCTTCCAATGTCACCACTGCCACCTTATACATTGAACTCTGCCCCCTGCATCTCTTCCAATGTCACCACTGCCACCTTATACATTGAACTCTACCTCCTGCATCTCCCTCCAATGTCACCACTGCCACCTTATACATTGAACTCTGCCCCCTGCATCTCTTCCAATGTCACCACTGCCACCTTATACATTGAACTCTACCTCCTGCATCTCCCTCCAATGTCACCACTGCCACCTTATACATTGAACTCTGCCCCCTGCATCTCCTCCAATGTCACCACTGCCACCTTATGCATTGAACTCTGCCCCCTGCATCTCCCTCTAATGTTACCACTGTCACCTTATACATTGAACCCTGCGACCTGCATCTCCTCCAATGTCACCACTGCCACCTTATACATTGAACTCTGCCACCAGCATTTCCTCCAATGTCACCACTGCCACCTTATGCATTGAACTCTGCCACCAGCATCTCCTCCAATGTCACCACTACCACCTTATACATTGAACTCTGCCATCTGCATCTCCTCCAATGTCACCACTGCCACCTTATACATTGACCTCTGCCCCCTGCATCTCCCTCTAATGTCACCACTGCCACCTTATACATTGAACTCTGCCACCTGCATCTCCTCCAATGTCACCACTGCCACCTTATACATTGACCTCTGCCCCCTGCATCTCCCTCTAATGTCACCACTGCCACCTTATGCATTGAACTCTGCCCCCTGCATCTCCCTCCAATGTCACCACTGTCACCTTATGCATTGACCTCTGCCACCTGCATCTCCCTCTAATGTCACCACTGCCACCTTATGCATTGAACTCTGCCCCCTGCATCTCCCTCCAATGTCACCACTGCCACCTTATGTATTTAAATCTGCCACCAGCATCTCCTCCACTGTCACCACTGCCACCTTATGCATTGAACTCTGCCCCCTGTATCTCCTCCAATGTCACCACTGCCACCTTATACATTGACCTCTGCCCCCTGCATCTCCCTCCAATGTCACCACTGCCACCTTATACATTGAACTCTGCCACCTGCATCTCCTCCAATGTCACCACTACCACCTTATACATTGAACTCTGCCCCCTGCATATCCCTCTAATGTCACCACTGTCCCCTTATACATTGAACTCTGCCTCCTGCATCTCCTCCAATGTCACCACTGTCACCTTATGCATTGAACTCTGCCACCAGCATCTCCTCCAATGTCACCACTGCCACCTTATACACTGAACTCTGCCCCCTGCATCTCCCTCTAATGTCACCACTGCCACCTTATGCATTGAACTCTGCCCCCTGCATCTCCCTCCAATGTCACCACTGTCACCTTATGCATTGAACTCTGCCACCTGCATCTCCCTCCAATGTCACCACTGCCACCTTATACATTGAACTCTGCCCCCTGCATCTCCTCCAATGTCACCACTGCCACCTTATGCATTGAACTCTACCTCCTGCATCTCCCTCTAATGTCACCACTGCCACCTTATACATTGAACTCTGCCACCAGCATCTCCTCCAATGTCACCACTGTCACCTTATGCATTGAACTCTGCCCCCTGTATCTCCTCCAATGTCACCACTGCCACCTTTTACATTGAACTCTGCCCCCTGCATCTCCCTCCAATGTCACCACTGCCACCTTATACATTGAACTCTGCCACCTGCATCTCCTCCAATGTCACCACTACCACCTTATACATTGAACTCTGCCACCTGCATCTCCCTCCAATGTCACCACTGCCACCTTATACATTGAACCCTGCGACCTGCATCTCCTCCAATGTCACCACTGTCACCTTATACATTGAACTCTGCCACCTGCATCTCCTCCAATGTCACCACTACCACCTTATACATTGAACTCTGCCCTCTGCATCTCCCTCCAATGTCACCACTGCCACCTTATACATTGAACTCTGCCACCTGCATCTCCTCCAATGTCACCACTACCACCTTATACATTGAACTCTGCCACCAGCATCTCCTCCAATGTCACCACTGCCACCTTATGCATTAAACTCTGTCACCTGCATCTCCTCCAATGTCACCACTACCACCTTATACATTGAACTCTGCCCCCTGCATCTCCCTCCAATGTCACCACTGCCACCTTATACATTGAACTCTGCCCCCTGCATCTCCCTCCAATGTCACCACTGCCACCTTATACATTGAACTCTGCCCCCTGCATCTCCTCCAATGTCACCACTGTCACCTTATACATTGAACTCTGCCACCTGCATCTCCTCCAATGTCACCACTACCACCTTATACATTGAACTCTGCCCCCTGCATCTCCCTCCAATGTCACCACTGCCACCTTATACATTGAACCCTGCGACCTGCATCTCCTCCAATGTCACCACTGTCACCTTATACATTGAACTCTGCCACCTGCATCTCCTCCAATGTCACCACTACCACCTTATACATTGAACTCTGCCCATTGCATCTCCCTCTAATGTTACCACTGTCACATTATACATTGAACTCTGCCCCCTGCATCTCCCTCCAATGTCACCACTGCCACCTTATACATTGAACTCTGCCACCTGCATCTCCTCCAATGTCACCACTGCCACCTTATACATTGACCTCTGCCCCCTGCATCTCCTCCACTGTCACCACTGCCACCTTATACATTGAACTCTGCCCCCAACATCTCCCTCAAATGTCACCACTGCCACCTTATACATTGAACTCTGCCCCCTGCATCCCCTCCAATGTCACCACTGCCACCTTATACATTGAACTCTGCCACCACCATCTCCCTCCACTGTCACCACTGCCACCTTATACATTGAACTCTGCCACCTACATCTCCTCCAATGTCACCACTGTCACCTTATACATTGAACTCTGCCCCCTGCATCTCCTCCAATGTCACCACTGCCACCTTATACATTGAACTCTGCCCCCTGCATCTCCTCCAATGTCACCACTGCCACCTTATACATTGAACTCTGCCACCTGCATCTCCCTCCAATGTCACCACTGCCACCTTATACATTGAACTCTGCCCCCTGCATCTCCTCCAATGTCACCACTGTCACCTTATACATTGAACTCTGCCCCCTGCATCTCCCTCCAATGTCACCACTGCCACCTTATACATTGAACTCTGCCCCCTGCATCTCCTCCAATGTCACCACTGTCACCTTATACATTGAACTCTGCCACCAGCATCTCCCTCCAATGTCACCACTGTCACCTTATACATTGAACTCTGCCACCTGCATCTCCTCCAATGTCACCACTGTCACCTTATACATTGAACTCTGCCCCCTGCATCTCCTACAATGTCACCACTGCCACCTTATACATTGAACTCTGCCACCAACATCTCCTCCAATGTCACCACTGCCACCTTATACATTGAGCTCTGCCACCAACATCTCCTCCAATGTCACCACTGCCACCTTATACATTGAACTCTGCCACCAACATCTCCTCCAATGTCACCACTGTCACCTTATACATTGAACTCTGCCACCAGCATCTCCTCCAATGTCACCACTGCCACCTTATACATTGAACTCTGCCACCTGCATCTCCCTCCAATGTCACCACTGCCACCTTATACATTGAGCTCTGCCACCAACATCTCCTCCAATGTCACCACTGCCACCTTATACATTGAACTCTGCCACCAACATCTCCTCCAATGTCACCACTGTCACCTTATACATTGAACTCTGCCACCAGCATCTCCTCCAATGTCACCACTGCCACCTTATACATTGAACTCTGCCACCTGCATCTCCCTCCAATGTCACCACTGCCACCTTATACATTGAACTCTGCCACCTGCATCTCCCTCCAATGTCACCACTGCCACCTTATGCATTGAACTCTGCCCCATGCATCTCCCTCTAATGTCACCACTGCCACCTTATACATTGAACTCTGCCCCCTGCATCTCCCTCCAATGTCACCACTGCCACCTTATACATTGAGCTCTGCCACCAACATCTCCTCCAATGTCACCACTGCCACCTTATACATTGAACTCTGCCACCAACATCTCCTCCAATGTCACCACTGTCACCTTATACATTGAACTCTGCCACCAGCATCTCCTCCAATGTCACCACTGCCACCTTATACATTGAACTCTGCCCCCTGTATCTCCTCCAATGTCACCACTGCCACCTTATGCATTGAACTCTGCCCCCTGCATCTCCTCCAATGTCACCACTGCCACCTTATGTATTTAAATCTGCCACCAGCATCTCTTCCAATGTCACCACTGCCACCTTATGCATTGAACTCATCCCCCTGCATCTCTTCCAATGTCACCACTGCCACCTTATACATTGAACTCTGCCACCTGCATCTCCCTCCAATGTCACCACTGCCACCTTATGTATTGAACTCTGCCTCCTGCATCTCCCTCCAATGTCACCACTGCCACCTTATACATTGAACTCTGCCCCCTGCATCTCCTCAAATGTCACCACTGTCACCTTATACATTGAACTCTGCCACCTGCATCTCCTCCAATGTCACCACTGCCACCTTATACATTGAACTCTGCCCACCTGCATCTCCCTCTAATGTCACCACTGTCACCTTATACATTGAACTCTGCCCCCTGCATCTCCTACAATGTCACCACTGCCACCTTATACATTGAACTCTGCCACCAACATCTCCTCCAATGTCACCACTGCCACCTTATACATTGAACTCTGCCACCTGCATCTCCTCCAATGTCACCACTGTCACCTTATACATTGAACTCTGCCCCCTGCATCTCCTACAATGTCACCACTGCCACCTTATACATTGAACTCTGCCACCAACATCTCCTCCAATGTCACCACTGCCACCTTATACATTGAGCTCTGCCACCAACATCTCCTCCAATGTCACCACTGCCACCTTATACATTGAACTCTGCCACCAACATCTCCTCCAATGTCACCACTGTCACCTTATACATTGAACTCTGCCACCAGCATCTCCTCCAATGTCACCACTGCCACCTTATACATTGAACTCTGCCACCTGCATCTCCCTCCAATGTCACCACTGCCACCTTATACATTGAGCTCTGCCACCAACATCTCCTCCAATGTCACCACTGCCACCTTATACATTGAACTCTGCCACCAACATCTCCTCCAATGTCACCACTGTCACCTTATACATTGAACTCTGCCACCAGCATCTCCTCCAATGTCACCACTGCCACCTTATACATTGAACTCTGCCACCTGCATCTCCCTCCAATGTCACCACTGCCACCTTATACATTGAACTCTGCCACCTGCATCTCCCTCCAATGTCACCACTGCCACCTTATGCATTGAACTCTGCCCCATGCATCTCCCTCTAATGTCACCACTGCCACCTTATACATTGAACTCTGCCCCCTGCATCTCCCTCTAATGTCACCACTGTCACCTTATACATTGAACTCTGCCCCCTGCATCTCCTCCAATGTCACCACTGCCACCTTATACATTGAACCCTGCGACCTGCATCTCCTCCAATGTCACCACTGCCACCTTATACATTGAACTCTGCCCCCTGCATCTCCCTCCAATGTCACCACTGTCACCTTATACATTGAACCCTGCGACCTGCATCTCCCTCCAATGTCACCACTGCCACCTTATACATTGAACTCTGCCACCTGCATCTCCTCCAATGTCACCACTGCCACCTTATGCATTGAACTCTACCTCCTGCATCTCCCTCTAATGTCACCACTGCCACCTTATACATTGAACTCTGCCACCTGCATCTCCCTCCAATGTCACCACTGCCACCTTATACATTGAACTCTGCCACCAGCATCTCCTCCAATGTCACCACTGCCACCTTATACATTGAACTCTGCCACCTGCATCTCCTCCAATGTCACCACTGCCACCTTATACATTGAACTCTGCCACCTGCATCTCCCTCCAATGTCACCACTGCCACCTTATGCATTGAACTCTGCCCCATGCATCTCCCTCTAATGTCACCACTGCCACCTTATACATTGAACTCTGCCCCCTGCATCTCCCTCTAATGTCACCACTGTCACCTTATACATTGAACTCTGCCCCCTGCATCTCCTCCAATGTCACCACTGCCACCTTATACATTGAACCCTGCGACCTGCATCTCCTCCAATGTCACCACTGCCACCTTATACATTGAACTCTGCCCCCTGCATCTCCCTCCAATGTCACCACTGTCACCTTATACATTGAACCCTGCGACCTGCATCTCCCTCCAATGTCACCACTGCCACCTTATACATTGAACTCTGCCACCTGCATCTCCTCCAATGTCACCAATGCCACCTTATGCATTGAACTCTACCTCCTGCATCTCCCTCTAATGTCACCACTGCCACCTTATACATTGAACTCTGCCACCTGCATCTCCCTCCAATGTCACCACTGCCACCTTATACATTGAACTCTGCCACCACCATCTCCTCCAATGTCACCACTGCCACCTTATACATTGAACTCTGCCACCTGCATCTCCTCCAATGTCACCACTGCCACCTTATACATTGAACTCTGCCACCTGCATCTCCCTCCAATGTCACCACTGTCACCTTATACATTGAACTCTGCCACCTACATCTCCCTCCAATGTCACCACTGCCACCTTATACATTGAACTCTGCCACCTGCATCTCCTCCAATGTTACCACTGTCACCTTATACATTGAACTCTGCCCCCTGCATCTCCTCCAATGTCACCACTGTCACCTTATACATTGAACTCTGCCCCCTGCATCTCCTCCAATGTCACCACTGCCACCTTATACATTGAACTCTGCCCCCTGCATCTCTTCCAATGTCACCACTGCCACCTTATACATTGAACTCTGCCCCCTGTATCTCTTCCAATGTCACCACTGCCACCTTATACATTGAACTCTACCTCCTGCATCTCCCTCCAATGTCACCACTGCCACCTTATACATTGAACTCTGCCCCCTGCATCTCTTCCAATGTCACCACTGCCACCTTATACATTGAACTCTACCTCCTGCATCTCCCTCCAATGTCACCACTGCCACCTTATACATTGAACTCTGCCCCCTGCATCTCCTCCAATGTCACCACTGCCACCTTATGCATTGAACTCTGCCCCCTGCATCTCCCTCTAATGTTACCACTGTCACCTTATACATTGAACCCTGCGACCTGCATCTCCTCCAATGTCACCACTGCCACCTTATACATTGAACTCTGCCACCAGCATTTCCTCCAATGTCACCACTGCCACCTTATGCATTGAACTCTGCCACCAGCATCTCCTCCAATGTCACCACTACCACCTTATACATTGAACTCTGCCATCTGCATCTCCTCCAATGTCACCACTGCCACCTTATACATTGACCTCTGCCCCCTGCATCTCCCTCTAATGTCACCACTGCCACCTTATACATTGAACTCTGCCACATGCATCTCCTCCAATGTCACCACTGCCACCTTATACATTGACCTCTGCCCCCTGCATCTCCCTCTAATGTCACCACTGCCACCTTATGCATTGAACTCTGCCCCCTGCATCTCCCTCCAATGTCACCACTGTCACCTTATGCATTGACCTCTGCCCCCTGCATCTCCCTCTAATGTCACCACTGCCACCTTATGCATTGAACTCTGCCCCCTGCATCTCCCTCCAATGTCACCACTGCCACCTTATGTATTTAAATCTGCCACCAGCATCTCCTCCACTGTCAACACTGCCACCTTATGCATTGAACTCTGCCCCCTGTATCTCCTCCAATGTCACCACTGCCACCTTATACATTGACCTCTGCCCCCTGCATCTCCCTCCAATGTCACCACTGCCACCTTATACATTGAACTCTGCCACCTGCATCTCCTCCAATGTCACCACTACCACCTTATACATTGAACTCTGCCCCCTGCATATCCCTCTAATGTCACCACTGTCACCTTATACATTGAACTCTGCCTCCTGCATCTCCTCCAATGTCACCACTGTCACCTTATGCATTGAACTCTGCCACCAGCATCTCCTCCAATGTCACCACTGCCACCTTATACACTGAACTCTGCCTCCTGCATCTCCTCCAATGTCACCACTGCCACCTTATACATTGACCTCTGCCCCCTGCATCTCCCTCTAATGTCACCACTGCCACCTTATGCATTGAACTCTGCCCCCTGCATCTCCCTCCAATGTCACCACTGTCACCTTATGCATTGAACTCTGCCACCTGCATCTCCCTCCAATGTCACCACTGCCACCTTATACATTGAACTCTGCCCCCTGCATCTCCTCCAATGTCACCACTGCCACCTTATGCATTGAACTCTACCTCCTGCATCTCCCTCTAATGTCACCACTGCCACCTTATACATTGAACTCTGCCACCAGCATCTCCTCCAATGTCACCACTGTCACCTTATGCATTGAACTCTGCCCCCTGTATCTCCTCCAATGTCACCACTGCCACCTTATACATTGAACTCTGCCCCCTGCATCTCCCTCCAATGTCACCACTGCCACCTTATACATTGAACTCTGCCACCTGCATCTCCTCCAATGTCACCACTACCACCTTATACATTGAACTCTGCCACCTGCATCTCCCTCCAATGTCACCACTGCCACCTTATACATTGAACCCTGCGACCTGCATCTCCTCCAATGTCACCACTGTCACCTTATACATTGAACTCTGCCACCTGCATCTCCTCCAATGTCACCACTACCACCTTATACATTGAACTCTGCCCTCTGCATCTCCCTCCAATGTCACCACTGCCACCTTATACATTGAACTCTGCCACCTGCATCTCCTCCAATGTCACCACTACCACCTTATACATTGAACTCTGCCACCAGCATCTCCTCCAATGTCACCACTGCCACCTTATGCATTAAACTCTGTCACCTGCATCTCCTCCAATGTCACCACTACCACCTTATACATTGAACTCTGCCCCCTGCATCTCCCTCCAATGTCACCACTGCCACCTTATACATTGAACTCTGCCCCCTGCATCTCCCTCCAATGTCACCACTGCCACCTTATACATTGAACTCTGCCCCCTGCATCTCCTCCAATGTCACCACTGTCACCTTATACATTGAACTCTGCCACCTGCATCTCCTCCAATGTCACCACTACCACCTTATACATTGAACTCTGCCCCCTGCATCTCCCTCCAATGTCACCACTGCCACCTTATACATTGAACCCTGCGACCTGCATCTCCTCCAATGTCACCACTGTCACCTTATACATTGAACTCTGCCACCTGCATCTCCTCCAATGTCACCACTACCACCTTATACATTGAACTCTGCCCCCTGCATCTCCCTCTAATGTTACCACTGTCACCTTATACATTGAACTCTGCCCCCTGCATCTCCCTCCAATGTCACCACTGCCACCTTATACATTGAACTCTGCCACCTGCATCTCCTCCAATGTCACCACTGCCACCTTATGCATTGAACTCTGCCACCTGCATCTCCTCCAATGTCACCACTGCCACCTTATACATTGACCTCTGCCCCCTGCATCTCCTCCACTGTCACCACTGCCACCTTATACATTGAACTCTGCCCCCAACATCTCCCTCAAATGTCACCACTGCCACCTTATACATTGAACTCTGCCCCCTGCATCCCCTCCAATGTCACCACTGCCACCTTATACATTGAACTCTTCCACCACCATCTCCCTCCACTGTCACCACTGCCACCTTATACATTGAACTCTGCCACCTACATCTCCTCCAATGTCACCACTGTCACCTTATACATTGAACTCTGCCCCCTGCATCTCCTCCAATGTCACCACTGCCACCTTATACATTGAACTCTGCCCCCTGCATCTCCTCCAATGTCACCACTGCCACCTTATACATTGAACTCTGCCACCTGCATCTCCCTCCAATGTCACCACTGCCACCTTATACATTGAACTCTGCCCCCTGCATCTCCTCCAATGTCACCACTGTCACCTTATACATTGAACTCTGCCCCCTGCATCTCCTCCAATGTCACCACTGCCACCTTATACATTGAACTCTGCCCCCTGCATCTCCTCCAATGTCACCACTGTCACCTTATACATTGAACTCTGCCACCAGCATCTCCCTCCAATGTCACCACTGTCACCTTATACATTGAACTCTGCCACCTGCATCTCCTCCAATGTCACCACTGTCACCTTATACATTGAACTCTGCCCCCTGCATCTCCTACAATGTCACCACTGCCACCTTATACATTGAACTCTGCCACCAACATCTCCTCCAATGTCACCACTGCCACCTTATACATTGAGCTCTGCCACCAACATCTCCTCCAATGTCACCACTGCCACCTTATACATTGAACTCTGCCACCAACATCTCCTCCAATGTCACCACTGTCACCTTATACATTGAACTCTGCCACCAGCATCTCCTCCAATGTCACCACTGCCACCTTATACATTGAACTCTGCCACCTGCATCTCCCTCCAATGTCACCACTGCCACCTTATACATTGAGCTCTGCCACCAACATCTCCTCCAATGTCACCACTGCCACCTTATACATTGAACTCTGCCACCAACATCTCCTCCAATGTCACCACTGTCACCTTATACATTGAACTCTGCCACCAGCATCTCCTCCAATGTCACCACTGCCACCTTATACATTGAACTCTGCCACCTGCATCTCCCTCCAATGTCACCACTGCCACCTTATACATTGAACTCTGCCACCTGCATCTCCCTCCAATGTCACCACTGCCACCTTATGCATTGAACTCTGCCCCATGCATCTCCCTCTAATGTCACCACTGCCACCTTATACATTGAACTCTGCCCCCTGCATCTCCCTCTAATGTCACCACTGTCACCTTATACATTGAACTCTGCCCCCTGCATCTCCCTCCAATGTCACCACTGTCACCTTATACATTGAACCCTGCGACCTGCATCTCCCTCCAATGTCACCACTGCCACCTTATACATTGAACTCTGCCACCTGCATCTCCTCCAATGTCACCACTGCCACCTTATGCATTGAACTCTACCTCCTGCATCTCCCTCTAATGTCACCACTGCCACCTTATACATTGAACTCTGCCACCTGCATCTCCCTCCAATGTCACCACTGCCACCTTATACATTGAACTCTGCCACCAGCATCTCCTCCAATGTCACCACTGCCACCTTATACATTGAACTCTGCCACCTGCATCTCCTCCAATGTCACCACTGCCACCTTATACATTGAACTCTGCCACCTGCATCTCCCTCCAATGTCACCACTGTCACCTTATACATTGAACTCTGCCACCTACATCTCCCTCCAATGTCACCACTGCCACCTTATACATTGAACTCTGCCACCTGCATCTCCTCCAATGTTACCACTGTCACCTTATACATTGAACTCTGCCCCCTGCATCTCCTCCAATGTCACCACTGTCACCTTATACATTGAACTCTGCCCCCTGCATCTCCTCCAATGTCACCACTGCCACCTTATACATTGAACTCTGCCCCCTGCATCTCTTCCAATGTCACCACTGCCACCTTATACATTGAACTCTGCCCCCTGCATCTCTTCCAATGTCACCACTGCCACCTTATACATTGAACTCTACCTCCTGCATCTCCCTCCAATGTCACCACTGCCACCTTATACATTGAACTCTGCCCCCTGCATCTCTTCCAATGTCACCACTGCCACCTTATACATTGAACTCTACCTCCTGCATCTCCCTCCAATGTCACCACTGCCACCTTATACATTGAACTCTGCCCCCTGCATCTCCTCCAATGTCACCACTGCCACCTTATGCATTGAACTCTGCCCCCTGCATCTCCCTCTAATGTTACCACTGTCACCTTATACATTGAACCCTGCGACCTGCATCTCCTCCAATGTCACCACTGCCTCCATATACATTGAACTCTGCCCCCTGCATCTCCCTCCAATGTCACCACTGCCACCTTATACATTGAACTCTGCCCCCTGCATCTCCCTCCAATGTCCCCACTGCCACCTTATACATTGAACTCTGCCACCAGCATTTCCTCCAATGTCACCACTGCCACCTTATGCATTGAACTCTGCCACCAGCATCTCCTCCAATGTCACCACTACCACCTTATACATTGAACTCTGCCATCTGCATCTCCTCCAATGTCACCACTGCCACCTTATACATTGACCTCTGCCCCCTGCATCTCCCTCTAATGTCACCACTGCCACCTTATACATTGAACTCTGCCACCTGCATCTCCTCCAATGTCACCACTGCCACCTTATACATTGACCTCTGCCCCCTGCATCTCCCTCTAATGTCACCACTGCCACCTTATGCATTGAACTCTGCCCCCTGCATCTCCCTCCAATGTCACCACTGTCACCTTATGCATTGACCTCTGCCCCCTGCATCTCCCTCTAATGTCACCACTGCCACCTTATGCATTGAACTCTGCCCCCTGCATCTCCCTCCAATGTCACCACTGTCACCTTATACATTGAACTCTGCCACCTGCATCTCCTCCAATGTCACCACTGCCACCTTATACATTGAACTCTGCCACCTGCATCTCCCTCCAATGTCACCACTGCCACCTTATACATTGAACTCTGCCACCTGCATCTCCCTCCAATGTCACCACTGCCACCTTATGTATTTAAATCTGCCACCAGCATCTCCTCCACTGTCACCACTGCCACCTTATGCATTGAACTCTGCCCCCTGTATCTCCTCCAATGTCACCACTGCCACCTTATACATTGACCTCTGCCCCCTGCATCTCCCTCCAATGTCACCACTGCCACCTTATACATTGAACTCTGCCACCTGCATCTCCTCCAATGTCACCACTACCACCTTATACATTGAACTCTGCCCCCTGCATCTCCCTCTAATGTCACCACTGTCACCTTATACATTGAACTCTGCCTCCTGCATCTCCTCCAATGTCACCACTGTCACCTTATGCATTGAACTCTGCCACCAGCATCTCCTCCAATGTCACCACTGCCACCTTATACACTGAACTCTGCCTCCTGCATCTCCTCCAATGTCACCACTGCCACCTTATACATTGACCTCTGCCCCCTGCATCTCCCTCTAATGTCACCACTGCCACCTTATGCATTGAACTCTGCCCCCTGCATCTCCCTCCAATGTCACCACTGTCACCTTATGCATTGAACTCTGCCACCTGCATCTCCCTCCAATGTCACCACTGCCACCTTATACATTGAACTCTGCCCCCTGCATCTCCTCCAATGTCACCACTGCCACCTTATGCATTGAACTCTACCTCCTGCATCTCCCTCTAATGTCACCACTGCCACCTTATACATTGAACTCTGCCACCAGCATCTCCTCCAATGTCACCACTGTCACCTTATGCATTGAACTCTGCCCCCTGTATCTCCTCCAATGTCACCACTGCCACCTTATACATTGAACTCTGCCCCCTGCATCTCCCTCCAATGACACCACTGCCACCTTATACATTGAACTCTGCCACCTGCATCTCCTCCAATGTCACCACTACCACCTTATACATTGAACTCTGCCACCTGCATCTCCCTCCAATGTCACCACTGCCACCTTATACATTGAACCCTGCGACCTGCATCTCCTCCAATGTCACCACTGTCACCTTATACATTGAACTCTGCCACCTGCATCTCCTCCAATGTCACCACTACCACCTTATACATTGAACTCTGCCCCCTGCATCTCCCTCCAATGTCACCACTGCCACCTTATACATTGAACTCTGCCACCTGCATCTCCTCCAATGTCACCACTACCACCTTATACATTGAACTCTGCCCCCTGCATCTCTTCCAATGTCACCACTGCCACCTTATACATTGAACTCTGCCCCCTGCATCTCTTCCAATGTCACCACTGCCACCTTATACATTGAACTCTACCTCCTGCATCTCCCTCCAATGTCACCACTGCCACCTTATACATTGAACTCTGCCCCCTGCATCTCTTCCAATGTCACCACTGCCACCTTATACATTGAACTCTACCTCCTGCATCTCCCTCCAATGTCACCACTGCCACCTTATACATTGAACTCTGCCCCCTGCATCTCCTCCAATGTCACCACTGCCACCTTATGCATTGAACTCTGCCCCCTGCATCTCCCTCTAATGTTACCACTGTCACCTTATACATTGAACCCTGCGACCTGCATCTCCTCCAATGTCACCACTGCCTCCATATACATTGAACTCTGCCCCCTGCATCTCCCTCCAATGTCACCACTGCCACCTTATACATTGAACTCTGCCCCCTGCATCTCCCTCCAATGTCCCCACTGCCACCTTATACATTGAACTCTGCCACCAGCATTTCCTCCAATGTCACCACTGCCACCTTATGCATTGAACTCTGCCACCAGCATCTCCTCCAATGTCACCACTACCACCTTATACATTGAACTCTGCCATCTGCATCTCCTCCAATGTCACCACTGCCACCTTATACATTGACCTCTGCCCCCTGCATCTCCCTCTAATGTCACCACTGCCACCTTATACATTGAACTCTGCCACCTGCATCTCCTCCAATGTCACCACTGCCACCTTATACATTGACCTCTGCCCCCTGCATCTCCCTCTAATGTCACCACTGCCACCTTATGCATTGAACTCTGCCCCCTGCATCTCCCTCCAATGTCACCACTGTCACCTTATACATTGAACTCTACCTCCTGCATCTCCCTCCAATGTCACCACTGCCACCTTATACATTGAACTCTGCCCCCTGCATCTCTTCCAATGTCACCACTGCCACCTTATACATTGAACTCTACCTCCTGCATCTCCCTCCAATGTCACCACTGCCACCTTATACATTGAACTCTGCCCCCTGCATCTCCTCCAATGTCACCACTGCCACCTTATGCATTGAACTCTGCCCCCTGCATCTCCCTCTAATGTTACCACTGTCACCTTATACATTGAACCCTGCGACCTGCATCTCCTCCAATGTCACCACTGCCTCCATATACATTGAACTCTGCCCCCTGCATCTCCCTCCAATGTCACCACTGCCACCTTATACATTGAACTCTGCCCCCTGCATCTCCCTCCAATGTCCCCACTGCCACCTTATACATTGAACTCTGCCACCAGCATTTCCTCCAATGTCACCACTGCCACCTTATGCATTGAACTCTGCCACCAGCATCTCCTCCAATGTCACCAATACCACCTTATACATTGAACTCTGCCATCTGCATCTCCTCCAATGTCACCACTGCCACCTTATACATTGACCTCTGCCCCCTGCATCTCCCTCTAATGTCACCACTGCCACCTTATACATTGAACTCTGCCACCTGCATCTCCTCCAATGTCACCACTGCCACCTTATACATTGACCTCTGCCCCCTGCATCTCCCTCTAATGTCACCACTGCCACCTTATGCATTGAACTCTGCCCCCTGCATCTCCCTCCAATGTCACCACTGTCACCTTATGCATTGACCTCTGCCCCCTGCATCTCCCTCTAATGTCAACACTGCCACCTTATGCATTGAACTCTGCCCCCTGCATCTCCCTCCAATGTCACCACTGTCACCTTATACATTGAACTCTGCCACCTGCATCTCCTCCAATGTCACCACTGCCACCTTATACATTGAACTCTGCCACCTGCATCTCCCTCCAATGTCACCACTGCCACCTTATACATTGAACTCTGCCACCTGCATCTCCCTCCAATGTCACCACTGCCACCTTATGTATTTAAATCTGCCACCAGCATCTCCTCCACTGTCACCACTGCCACCTTATGCATTGAACTCTGCCCCCTGTATCTCCTCCAATGTCACCACTGCCACCTTATACATTGACCTCTGCCCCCTGCATCTCCCTCCAATGTCACCACTGCCACCTTATACATTGAACTCTGCCACCTGCATCTCCTCCAATGTCACCACTACCACCTTATACATTGAACTCTGCCCCCTGCATCTCCCTCTAATGTCACCACTGTCACCTTATACATTGAACTCTGCCTCCTGCATCTCCCTCCAATGTCACCACTGTCACCTTATACATTGAACTCTGCCCCCTGCATCTCCTCCAATGTCACCACTGTCACCTTATGCATTGAACTCTGCCACCAGCATCTCCTCCAATATCACCACTGCCACCTTATACACTGAACTCTGCCTCCTGCATCTCCTCCAATGTCACCACTGCCACCTTATACATTGACCTCTGCCCCCTGCATCTCCCTCTAATGTCACCACTGCCACCTTATGCATTGAACTCTGCCCCCTGCATCTCCCTCCAATGTCACCACTGTCACCTTATGCATTGAACTCTGCCACCTGCATCTCCCTCCAATGTCACCACTGCCACCTTATACATTGAACTCTGCCCCCTGCATCTCCTCCAATGTCACCACTGCCACCTTATGCATTGAACTCTACCTCCTGCATCTCCCTCTAATGTCACCACTGCCACCTTATACATTGAACTCTGCCACCAGCATCTCCTCCAATGTCACCACTGTCACCTTATGCATTGAACTCTGCCCCCTGTATCTCCTCCAATGTCACCACTGCCACCTTATACATTGAACTCTGCCCCCTGCATCTCCCTCCAATGTCACCACTGCCACCTTATACATTGAACTCTGCCACCTGCATCTCCTCCAATGTCACCACTACCACCTTATACATTGAACTCTGCCACCTGCATCTCCCTCCAATGTCACCACTGCCACCTTATACATTGAACCCTGCGACCTGCATCTCCTCCAATGTCACCACTGTCACCTTATACATTGAACTCTGCCACCTGCATCTCCTCCAATGTCACCACTACCACCTTATACATTGAACTCTGCCCCCTGCATCTCACTCCAATGTCACCACTGCCACCTTATACATTGAACTCTGCCACCTGCATCTCCTCCAATGTCACCACTACCACCTTATACATTGAACTCTGCCACCTGCATCTCCCTCCAATGTCACCACTGCCACCTTATACATTGAACCCTGCGACCTGCATCTCCTCCAATGTCACCACTGTCACCTTATACATTGAACTCTGCCACCTGCATCTCCTCCAATGTCACCACTACCACCTTATGCATTGAACTCTGCCACCAGCATCTCCTCCAATGTCACCACTGCCACCTTATACACTGAACTCTGCCTCCTGCATCTCCTCCAGTGTCACCACTGCCACCTTATACATTGACCTCTGCCCCCTGCATCTCCCTCTAATGTCACCACTGCCACCTTATGCATTGAACTCTGCCCCCTGCATCTCCCTCCAATGTCACCACTGTCACCTTATGCATTGAACTCTGCCACCTGCATCTCCCTCCAATGTCACCACTGCCACCTTATACATTGAACTCTGCCCCCTGCATCTCCTCCAATGTCACCACTGCCACCTTATGCATTGAACTCTACCTCCTGCATCTCCCTCTAATGTCACCACTGCCACCTTATACATTGAACTCTGCCACCAGCATCTCCTCCAATGTCACCACTGTCACCTTATGCATTGAACTCTGCCCCCTGTATCTCCTCCAATGTCACCACTGCCACCTTATACATTGAACTCTGCCCCCTGCATCTCCCTCCAATGTCACCACTGCCACCTTATACATTGAACTCTGCCACCTGCATCTCCTCCAATGTCACCACTACCACCTTATACATTGAACTCTGCCACCTGCATCTCCCTCCAATGTCACCACTGCCACCTTATACATTGAACTCTGCCACCTGCATCTCCTCCAATGTCACCACTACCACCTTATACATTGAACTCTGCCCCCTGCATCTCCCTCCAATGTCACCACTGCCACCTTATACATTGAACCCTGCGACCTGCATCTCCTCCAATGTCACCACTGTCACCTTATACATTGAACTCTGCCACCTGCATCTCCTCCAATGTCACCACTACCACCTTATACATTGAACTCTGCCCCCTGCATCTCCCTCTAATGTTACCACTGTCACCTTATACATTGAACTCTGCCCCCTGCATCTCCCTCCAATGTCACCACTGCCACCTTATACATTGAACTCTGCCACCTGCATCTCCTCCAATGTCACCACTGCCACCTTATGCATTGAACTCTGCCACCTGCATCTCCTCCAATGTCACCACTGCCACCTTATACATTGACCTCTGCCCCCTGCATCTCCTCCACTGTCACCACTGCCACCTTATACATTGAACTCTGCCCCCAACATCTCCCTCAAATGTCACCACTGCCACCTTATACATTCAACTCTGCCTCCTGCATCTCCTCCAATGTCACCACTGCCACCTTATACATTGAACTCTGCCACCAGCATCTCCTCCAATGTCACCACTGCCACCTTATACATTGAACTCTGCCTCCTGCATCTCCCTCCAATGTCACCACTGCCACCTTATACATTGAACTCTGCCCCCTGCATCCCCTCCAATGTCACCACTGCCACCTTATACATTGAACTCTGCCACCACCATCTCCCTCCACTGTCACCACTGCCACCTTATACATTGAACTCTGCCACCTACATCTCCTCCAATGTCACCACTGCCACCTTATACATTGACCTCTGCCCCCTGCATCTCCCTCTAATGTCACCACTGCCACCTTATACATTGAACTCTGCCACCTGCATCTATTCCAATGTCACCACTGCCACCTTATACATTGACCTCTGCCCCCTGCATCTCCCTCTAATGTCACCACTGCCACCTTATGCATTGAACTCTGCCCCCTGCATCTCCCTCCAATGTCACCACTGTCACCTTATGCATTGACCTCTGCCCCCTGCATCTCCCTCTAATGTCACCACTGCCACCTTATGCATTGAACTCTGCCCCCTGCATCTCCCTCCAATGTCACCACTGCCACCTTATGTATTTAAATCTGCCACCAGCATCTCCTCCACTGTCACCACTGCCACCTTATGCATTGAACTCTGCCCCCTGTATCTCCTCCAATGTCACCACTGCCACCTTATACATTGACCTCTGCCCCCTGCATCTCCCTCCAATGTCACCACTGCCACCTTATACATTGAACTCTGCCACCTGCATCTCCTCCAATGTCACCACTACCACCTTATACATTGAACTCTGCCCCCTGCATCTCCTTCTAATGTCACCACTGCCACCTTATACATTGAACTCTACCTCCTGCATCTCCCTCCACTGTCACCACTGCCACCTTATACATTGAACTCTGCCTCCTGCATCTCCTCCAATGTCACCACTGCCACCTTATGCATTGAACTCTGCCACCAGCATCTCCTCCAATGTCACCACTGCCACCTTATACACTGAACTCTGCCTCCTGCATCTCCTCCAATGTCACCACTGCCACCTTATACATTGACCTCTGCCCCCTGCATCTCCCTCTAATGTCACCACTGCCACCTTATGCATTGAACTCTGCCACCTGCATCTCCTCCAATGTCACCACTGCCACCTTATACATTGACCTCTGCCCCCTGCATCTCCTCCACTGTCACCACTGCCACCTTATACATTGAACTCTGCCCCCAACATCTCCCTCAAATGTCACCACTGCCACCTTATACATTCAACTCTGCCTCCTGCATCTCCTCCAATGTCACCACTGCCACCTTATACATTGAACTCTGCCACCAGCATCTCCTCCAATGTCACCACTGCCACCTTATACATTGAACTCTGCCTCCTGCATCTCCCTCCAATGTCACCACTGCCACCTTATACATTGAACTCTGCCCCCTGCATCCCCTCCAATGTCACCACTGCCACCTTATACATTGAACTCTGCCACCACCATCTCCCTCCACTGTCACCACTGCCACCTTATACATTGAACTCTGCCACCTACATCTCCTCCAATGTCACCACTGCCACCTTATACATTGACCTCTGCCCCCTGCATCTCCCTCTAATGTCACCACTGCCACCTTATACATTGAACTCTGCCACCTGCATCTCCTCCAATGTCACCACTGCCACCTTATACATTGACCTCTGCCCCCTGCATCTCCCTCTAATGTCACCACTGCCACCTTATGCATTGAACTCTGCCCCCTGCATCTCCCTCCAATGTCACCACTGTCACCTTATGCATTGACCTCTGCCCCCTGCATCTCCCTCTAATGTCACCACTGCCACCTTATGCATTGAACTCTGCCCCCTGCATCTCCCTCCAATGTCACCACTGCCACCTTATGTATTTAAATCTGCCACCAGCATCTCCTCCACTGTCACCACTGCCACCTTATGCATTGAACTCTGCCCCCTGTATCTCCTCCAATGTCACCACTGCCACCTTATACATTGACCTCTGCCCCCTGCATCTCCCTCCAATGTCACCACTGCCACCTTATACATTGAACTCTGCCACCTGCATCTCCTCCAATGTCACCACTACCACCTTATACATTGAACTCTGCCCCCTGCATCTCCTTCTAATGTCACCACTGCCACCTTATACATTGAACTCTACCTCCTGCATCTCCCTCCACTGTCACCACTGCCACCTTATACATTGAACTCTGACTCCTGCATCTCCTCCAATGTCACCACTGTCACCTTATGCATTGAACTCTGCCACCAGCATCTCCTCCAATGTCACCACTGCCACCTTATACACTGAACTCTGCCTCCTGCATCTCCTCCAATGTCACCACTGCCACCTTATACATTGACCTCTGCCCCCTGCATCTCCCTCTAATGTCACCACTGCCACCTTATGCATTGAACTCTGCCCCCTGCATCTCCCTCCAATGTCACCACTGTCACCTTATGCATTGAACTCTGCCACCTGCATCTCCCTCCAATGTCACCACTGCCACCTTATACATTGAACTCTGCCCCCTGCATCTCCTCCAATGTCACCACTGCCACCTTATGCATTGAACTCTACCTCCTGCATCTCCCTCTAATGTCACCACTGCCACCTTATACATTGAACTCTGCCACCAGCATCTCCTCCAATGTCACCACTGTCACCTTATGCATTGAACTCTGCCCCCTGTATCTCCTCCAATGTCACCACTGCCACCTTATACATTGAACTCTGCCACCTGCATCTCCTCCAATGTCACCACTGTCACCTTATACATTGAACTCTGCCCCCTGCATCTCCCTCCAATGTCACCACTGCCACCTTATACATTGAACTCTGCCCCCTGCATCTCCCTCCAATGTCACCACTGCCACCTTATACATTGAACTCTGCCACCTGCATCTCCTCCAATGTCACCACTACCACCTTATACATTGAACTCTGCCACCTGCATCTCCTCCAATGTCACCACTACCACCTTATACATTGAGCTCTGCCACCTGCATCTCCCTCCAATGTCACCACTGCCACCTTATACATTGAACCCTGCGACCTGCATCTCCTCCAATGTCACCACTGTCACCTTATACATTGAACTCTGCCACCTGCATCTCCTCCAATGTCACCACTACCACCTTATACATTGAACTCTGCCCCCTGCATCTCCCTGCAATGTCACCACTGCCACCTTATACATTGAACCCTGCGACCTGCATCTCCTCCAATGTCACCACTGTCACCTTATACATTGAACTCTGCCCCCTGCATCTCCCTCCAATGTCACCACTGCCACCTTATACATTGAACCCTGCGACCTGCATCTCCTCCAATGTCACCACTGTCACCTTATACATTGAACTCTGCCACCTGCATCTCCTCCAATGTCACCACTACCACCTTATACATTGAACTCTGCCCCCTGCATCTCCCTCTAATGTTACCACTGTCACCTTATACATTGAACTCTGCCCCCTGCATCTCCCTCCAATGTCACCACTGCCACCTTATACATTGAACTCTGCCACCTGCATCTCCTCCAATGTCACCACTGCCACCTTATGCATTGAACTCTGCCACCTGCATCTCCTCCAATGTCACCACTACCACCTTATACATTGAACTCTGCCCTCTACATCTCTTCCAATGTCACCACTGTCACCTTATGCATTGAACTCTGCCACCTGCATCTCCTCCAATGTCACCACTACCACCTTATACATTGAGCTCTGCCACCTGCATCTCCCTCCAATGTCACCACTGCCACCTTATACATTGAACCCTGCGACCTGCATCTCCTCCAATGTCACCACTGTCACCTTATACATTGAACTCTGCCACCTGCATCTCCTCCAATGTCACCACTACCACCTTATACATTGAACTCTGCCCCCTGCATCTCCCTGCAATGTCACCACTGCCACCTTATACATTGAACCCTGCGACCTGCATCTCCTCCAATGTCACCACTGTCACCTTATACATTGAACTCTGCCCCCTGCATCTCCCTCCAATGTCACCACTGCCACCTTATACATTGAACCCTGCGACCTGCATCTCCTCCAATGTCACCACTGTCACCTTATACATTGAACTCTGCCACCTGCATCTCCTCCAATGTCACCACTGCCACCTTATACATTCAACTCTGCCTCCTGCATCTCCTCCAATGTCACCACTGCCACCTTATACATTGAACTCTGCCACCAGCATCTCCTCCAATGTCACCACTGCCACCTTATACATTGAACTCTGCCTCCTGCATCTCCCTCCAATGTCACCACTGCCACCTTATACATTGAACTCTGCCCCCTGCATCCCCTCCAATGTCACCACTGCCACCTTATACATTGAACTCTGCCACCACCATCTCCCTCCACTGTCACCACTGCCACCTTATACATTGAACTCTGCCACCTACATCTCCTCCAATGTCACCACTGTCACCTTATACATTGAACTCTGCCCCCTGCATCTCCTCCAATGTCACCACTGCCACCTTATACATTGAACTCTGCCCCCTGCATCTCCTCCAATGTCACCACTGCCACCTTATACATTGAACTCTGCCACCTGCATCTCCCTCCAATGTCACCACTGCCACCTTATACATTGAACTCTGCCCCCTGCATCTCCTCCAATGTCACCACTGTCACCTTATACATTGAACTCTGCCCCCTGCATCTCCTCCAATGTCACCACTGCCACCTTATACATTGAACTCTGCCACCAGCATCTCCCTCCAATGTCACCACTACCACCTTATACATTGGACTCTGCCCCCTGCATCTCCTCCAATGTCACCACTGCCACCTTATACATTGGACTCTGCCCCCTGCATCTCCTCCACTGTCACCACTGCCACCTTATACATTGAACTCTGCCACCTGAATCTCCCTCTAATGTCACCACTGTCACCTTATACATTGGACTCTGCCCCCTGCATCTCCTCCACTGTCACCACTGCCACCTTATACATTGAACTCTGCCCCCTGCATCTCCTCCAATGTCACCACTGCCACCTTATACATTGAACTCTGCCACCTGCATCTCCCTCTAATGTCACCACTGTCACCTTATACATTGAACTCTGCCACCTGCATCTCCCTCTAATGTCACCACTGCCACCTTATACATTGAACTCTGCCCCCTGCATCTCCTCCAATGTCACCACTGCCACCTTATACATTGAACTCTGCCTCCTGCATCTCCCTCCAATGTCACCACTGCCACCTTATACATTGAACTCTGCCCCCTGCATCCCCTCCAATGTCACCACTGCCACCTTATACATTGAACTCTGCCACCACCATCTCCCTCCACTGTCACCACTGCCACCTTATACATTGAACTCTGCCACCTGCATCTCCTCCAATGTCACCACTGCCACCTTATACATTGAACTCTGCCCCCTGCATCTCCTCCAATGTCACCACTGCCACCTTATACATTGAACTCTGCCACCTGCATCTCCCTCCAATGTCACCACTGCCACCTTATACATTGAACTCTGCCCCCTGCATCTCCTCCAATGTCACCACTGTCACCTTATACATTGAACTCTGCCCCCTGCATCTCCTCCAATGTCACCACTGCCACCTTATACATTGAACTCTGCCACCAGCATCTCCCTCCAATGTCACCACTACCACCTTATACATTGGACTCTGCCCCCTGCATCTCCTCCAATGTCACCACTGCCACCTTATACATTGGACTCTGCCCCCTGCATCTCCTCCACTGTCACCACTGCCACCTTATACATTGAACTCTGCCACCTGCATCTCCCTCTAATGTCACCACTGTCACCTTATACATTGGACTCTGCCCCCTGCATCTCCTCCACTGTCACCACTGCCACCTTATACATTGAACTCTGCCCCCTGCATCTCCTCCAATGTCACCACTGCCACCTTATACATTGAACTCTGCCACCTGCATCTCCCTCTAATGTCACCACTGTCACCTTATACATTGAACTCTGCCACCTGCATCTCCCTCTAATGTCACCACTGCCACCTTATACATTGAACTCTGCCCCCTGCATCTCCTCCAATGTCACCACTGCCACCTTATACATTGAACTCTGCCCTCTACATCTCTTCCAATGTCACCACTGTCACCTTATACATTGAACTCTGCCACCTGCATCTCTTCCAATGTCACCACTGTCACCTTATGCATTGAACTCTGCCCCCTGCGTCTCCTCCAATGTCACCACTGCCACCTTATGCATTGAACTCTGCCCCCTGCGTCTCCTCCAATGTCACCACTGCCACCTTATGCATTGAACTCTGCCCCCTGCATCTCCTCCAATGTCACCACTGCCACCTTATGTATTTAAATCTGCCCCCTGCATCTCCCTCTAATGTTACCACTGCCACCTTATGCATTGAACTCTGCCACCTGCATCTCCCCCCAGTGTCACAACTGCCACCTTATACATTGACCTCTGCCACCTGCATCTCCCACCAATGTCACCACTGTCACCTTATGTATTGAACTCTGCCACCTGCATCTCCCCCCAGTGTCACAACTGCCACCTTATACATTGAACTCTGCCCCCTGAATCTCCCTCCAGTGTCACCACTGCCACCTTATGCATTGAACTACCTTTTTTGGGAGAAGGGCAGCACATTTTAAACTTACAAACCCACAAGGGATTTTTCCAGTCCCTCCCTGGTTTGAGAAGAAGTTCTTAAACATTTTTTTTTTTTAAACTTCTAGACTTTTTGACATATCCTCTGTCTTATAACCCAAGAAAATTCTATTTAAAAATATTTCTCCAGCAAAAAAAAAAAAAAAAAAAAATTCTCTCTTAATTGCTCACAATTCTATGTTTACTTGAACCCCAACCGTTACCTATAAATTTGCTCCTAAATCATTTCATGACCAATTTTCTCACCACTTTTAATGTCTTTGTTGCTTTCTGCACCTAATGAAACTGAGACACCATTTCATTTAAAAAAAAAATATTTTTATGTGAATTCGCAAATTAAAGTTGAGGATTAAGCATACGCCGAACTCTACTGGATTCCATCGGGATGACTCATCCAGGCCCCTTGATTTGAATGTGGCAATTAGGGTGTTGTTAGACTTTAAATAAAAGTCCTGTCCTCCCCCCCCCCAAGCACATTACGTAAATGTGAGGTTTCGCTATGACTGGAATCGCTGACCCTCAGACTGTTTCCCATGAGTATTTTTTTTTCTAGTAATTACACGTGCTGGGAAAATAAAAAAAAGCAAAAACAAAAAGGAGCATTGTACAAAAATAACTACTTTCTCTCCTCGTTTATCACATCCCATAAACATCACCTTTTATAATTTGGAAGCTCAATTGCTTACAACGTGTTTGGAGTTTTTTTTCCCCTGTCTTTGAAAACTCTTCTGCCCCCCCCACCCCATTTTTTTTTCTTCAATTGTAATTTTTGACTTCGTAATTGGGGATTTTCTCGGTAATTTTCTTAATTGCGATTTGTTTTTTTCGGGGCTGTAATTTTTGGAATGATACAAGTGATTACAGCAATTTCCTCTCCCCTTCATTTCATCAGGTAATTTCCTGCTTTGATTTTATTTGGTATCCAGATCCTTGAATGCTTTGCTTCTTTTAAACAATGTAGAAAGTGTGTTTATCAAGGGAAATGATACACCATGAACATGAAACCATTAAACAAAACTAATAAAATAAGCATCACACGGATTATGGACAACACAAGGAAAAATCCTCAGGGGCCCAGAGAGAATGATTTAACTATAATTGCATTCTTCTGACCTTAAAGGGGTAGCTCCAGCTAGATTAACTTTCTATAGGGCTTACGCAATAAAAAGAAAATTGCAAGGAATTGAGAGAGGGATTTAAAACGTAAAGGGGCTGTCTGGTGCCCAAAAGTACTTTAAAATGCATGTTTTACATTTTGCATTGCTTAAAATGTAAAATACTTACTGCTTGATAAAATTGTGAAATTACAGCAGTTTGTAAGAAACCAGGACTGCCCACACTAGCTGAGTAAAAGTCAATTCCTTTTTTTTGTTTGTTTTGTTGCAGGAACCAATGATAACGCCATTCAAATCTAATTATGTTATCAGACAATGTGTTGCACTGTTAAGAGATCTTACTGTGTAAAAGAGCAAGTTTATCACAGTCCACACAATGTATTATATTTCAACAGCACAGGAATTAACTAAATGAAACAAAGCTTTATATGCTCAGTGTCTATATAAATCAGTGCTGCCACACCTGCAGTAAACATGCAGAGTAATCACTGGGGGAGGGCTTGAGTATAATATTAAAAATGTGATTTATACAGAATGCCTGCATCAAATTAAGTGCAAATAATGCACAATATTGGATACTTAAATTTGTTTATTTCTCCAATATAGGCCTCATCCAGCAGCTATTAATGATCAAGTGTGCATTGGATAAAGACTGGTATAGAAAGTAAGTAAGATGGGCAATAGCAGAATAACTATAAAAGAATTGAGTACCAAAACAGATGTTCAACCTCTTATTTCCTACATTTTGGTGTAGGGTTTAAACACCAACTCCGCCTCACAGGCCCCTGATTTTCTCCCATCCACACAGTTAAAGCAACTGCAAAACACTGAGTCCTGTAAGTTTGCCACATTTTGTCACAAATAGACCTTGTTGTGCAATAAGTTTCAAGACCTGAGTAACAAGTTGTATAATTTTTCTGTCTGTGTAACATTTTTTGTACTAATTTCTCTGCTTGTGTCACACCGGAAGTGGTAGAGGTAAACACAGTGAAGGAATTTAAGCATGCGTGGGATAGGCACAAGGCTATCCTAGATATAAGATAAGGTCAGGGACTAATGAAAGTATTACATTACTGAGTGGGTAGTGGATGCATGGTATAGCCTTCCAGTAGAAGTGGTAGAGGTTAATACAGTGAAGGAGTGTAAGCATGCGTGGGATAGACACAAGGCTATCCTAGATATGAGATAAGGTCAGGGACTAATGAAAGTATTACTTTACTGAGAGGGTAGTGAATGCATGGAATAGTCTTCCAGTAGAAGTGGTAGAGGTTAATACAGTGAAGGAGTGTAAGCATGCGTGGGATAGACACAAGGCTATCCTAGATATGAGATAAGGTCAGGGACTAATGAAAGTATTACTTTACTGAGAGGGTAGTGAATGCGTGGAATAGTCTTCCAGTAGAAGTGGTAGAGGTTAATACAGTGAAGGAGTTTAAGCATGCATGGGATAGGCACAAGGCTATCCTAGATATAAGATAAGGTCAGGGACTAATGAAAGTATTACTTTACTGAGAGGGTAGTGGATGTATGGAATAGCCTTCCAGCAGAAGTGGTAGAGGTAAACACAGTGAAGGAGTTTAAGCATGCGTGGGATAGGTATAAGGCTATCCTAGATATAAGATAAGGCCAGGGACTAATGAAAGTACTACTTTACTGAGAGGGTAGTGGATGCATGGAATAGTCTTCCAGTAGAAGTGGTAGAGGTTAATACAGTGAAGGAGTGTAAGCATGTGTGGGATAGACACAAGGCTATCCTAGATATAAGATAAGGCCAGGGACTAATGAAAGTACTACTTTACTGAGAGGGTAGTGGATGCATGGAATAGTCTTCCAGTAGAAGTGGTAGAGGTTAATACAGTGAAGGAGTGTAAGCATGTGTGGGATAGACACAAGGCTATCCTAGATATAAGATAAGGCCAGGGACTAATGAAAGTACTACTTTACTGAGAGGGTAGTGGATGCATGGAATAGTCTTCCAGTAGAAGTGGTAGAGGTTAATACAGTGAAGGAGTTTAAGCATGCATGGGATAGGTATAAGGCTATCCTAGATATAAGATAAGGCCAGGGACTAATGAAAGTATTACTTTACTGAGAGGGTAGTGGATGTATGGAATAGTCTTCCAGCGGAAGTGGTAGAGGTTAATACAGTGAAGGAGTTTAAGCATGCATGGGATAGGTATAAGGCTATCCTAGATATAAGATAAGGCCAGGGACTAATGAAAGTATTACTTTACTGAGAGGGTAGTGGATGTATGGAATAGCCTTCCAGCAGAAGTGGTAGAGGTAAACACAGTGAAGGAGTTTAAGCATGCGTGGGATAGACACAAGGCTATCCTAGCTATAAGATAAGGCCAGGGACTAATGAAAGTATTACTTTACTGAGAGGGTAGTGGATGTATGGAATAGCCTTCCAGCAGAAGTGGTAGAGGTAAACACAGTGAAGGAGTGTAAGCATGTGTGGGATAGGCACAAGGCTATCCTAGATATAAGAACTGGGGATTAATAAAAATATTTAGAACACTGGGCAGACTAGATGGGCTGAATGGTTCTTATCTGCCGACACATTCTATGTCTCTATGTTTCTATGTTTCTAACTTGTATTATAACAATGTACCAAGTTTACACTGGCTAATATTTTAATCAAGTCCATGTATTGGCTATTTCATGTCATTTTCAATTTAGTGAGGTTTTCCCTTGCACTGTACATACAGTCATTGACTTATCACACTATGTATCTGGAATACTATACACGCATTACTAATAATTATTTTATTTGCCTTTTTTATTTGTTTTATAATCTTTAGATGATGTGTATTTCTAATTCTTGCTTTCTTTTCTGCTGTCTGCTTTGACTTTTAGGACCACAGCACTTATTTTTACTATAACATCTAGCCAGCCTATACCTCTGACGAAGCCCTTGGGCAAAACGCGTCAGGTAGCTGGCCATCTGATAGCACTGTGCTATTTGTAAATTGTCTTTAAACTATCGGTATAAGCACCTTATGCATTTTCACTATGTGATATTAAACCAACTATATGTTTTACATCTACTGGGATCCTATATACCTCTGTCTCTAAGTGCGCCCACATACAAGCTATACCTACATTGCGTCACCCCCCTTCATGAGTGGTCAGGAACATCACTCACTGGCATAGTATCATCTATAACACTCTTCCCTTTTCCTTTCCACCTGTGATTTTTTTTTTGCTCTCCTTTCCTATGGACAAATCTATAGAGGCGTGGACTTGTACCCAAACTACTGGGGGAAAAAAGCCTGTGCACTATACTATACAAGCAGCAGTCTTCAACTTGCACCAAAGGGAATTTGGGGACCAGACTGTCTGTTTTAGGCCAAAGGAGCTGAGTTGTAAAAATGATTCTATTCAGCTGCACTGAATTATTATTATTCTTTTTACAAATCTGCTACATCTGTCTAAAGTTTGAATTCACACCTTTATTGAGTAGACCCTTATAGGTGGCACATGTCTTTAATATATGTGACATGCACTTATTTTAATTTTAAACAATTTACTGTTCTCCTGTAGTTTAACATTCAAAATAATTTCACCGGGGCTTCTGAATGCAGTGGCCTCTGATAGGCAGGGGCTTGGAGAGAGAGGCAGGACTGTTGCTATAGCAACAGAAACACATTACGTGCAGAAAAACAAACAAACAGATAAGACTTATCCTTCTGTTTCCTGTAGTTTACATGATGTAAAAATATATATATATTTTTTGTTGGGGGGGGGGGGGGGGGGGGCACTGCCCCTTTGAAACGGGATTGATCGGTGAAATTTGCAAAGCTTAACATCTTATTTGCAAAGCGTAACCCTAAGCAGTAAATTAAGTTTAGTACTAGGCCCTTGAAAGAGGGGTATATATATTTTTGGGATGGGTAAACACTGAGCCAGATTTGCAAACGATGGCGAATGGAATAATTTTGACAGCTCCATTATATCCCCCTGTGGTCACAGCCAGGTGACTTTGATAAATGACTTCTCCAAACCTTTTCGGGGGGCTCAAGCTGCAATAACAAACAGACCTTTCTCTAATGCGGCTACAGATATTTGGTTTTTGGTTGTGATCAGAAAATCTATTGGATGTGACGTGTTGAATCGCATTAGCGCATAACTGCCTGGAGAAATCGTAGAGTGCGGAGTAGCCTTGGGATAATGTTCTACCATTAAGGGAAAAAAAGGGGCAGAGGAAATAACTAGCTCTCATTAAAGTTATTTAACCCCATTTGGAGGTAGTATGTTGTTTTTAGCAATCTCTTTCCTCCTCTGTGGCCTTGCTCGCTTGCAGAGGGAAGATGGCCTTCCTCTGGTGCTCACCACTTTATACAGATTGATAGAACAGAGATAGAGGAGTCTATTCACTCAAAAGTGAGGTAGTAGTGAGCAGAGGTGACTTAAGTGTACATTGTACAGCAGGGTCACCATCAGGGGGGCTGGGTGATATACCTGGCCCCTGCCCTTAAAAAAAATGTAAAAAAAAAGTAGAATTTTTTCAGTAATGGGCCCTGCTGGAAGAGCTCAGCTGGCCATGGATAATGCAGATATACATTTTTATAAACTCTCCTCTTTTTGTATGCATTATGCAGGGCCAACTCTGTTCCCAATAGTCCCTAATTACTGCCCTCGGGATGCGGCACTAGTAGCTGGCACGGGTGTCACCCAGCGGGGGTGACACCCATGCTGCCAGCATCCCCCCGCAGCTCATTGTGCTGCTGAGATTTTTTTTATGGCAGCCGCATCTGCTGGATTCAGCCGCCGGAAAAGAAAAGTAAAAATTAATCAATGCGACTGGATGTGACGTTACGCAAGGAAGTAAGTACTGGGAAAGGGGGGGAGTTGGGTGGCATGTACACGAGCGAACTCCTGGCATACTGAGTGGCAAAATACTGGCATATTGAGTGAAAAAATACTGGCATACTGAGTGGGTAAATACTGGCATATTGAATGGCAAAATACTGGCATATTGAGTGGCTAAATACTGGCATATTGAGTGGCTAAATACTGGCATATTGAGGGGCAAAATATTGGCATACTAAATGGCAAAATATTGGCATACTGAGGGTCAAAATACTGGCATATTGAGTGGCAAAAGAATGGCATATTGAATGGCTAAATACTGGCATATTGAGTGGCAAAATAATAATGGCATATATTTAATGGCAAAATACTGGCATATTGAATCTCAAAATACTGGCATTTATTAATGGCAAAATACTGGCATATTGAATGGCAAAATACTGGCATATATTAAATGGCACAATGATACTGGCATATTATTGGGCAAATTGGCTGTGGCTTTTTAATGGTAAAATAATACTGGCATATTATTGGGCAAATTGGCTGTGGTATATTAAATGGCAAAATAGTACTGGCATATTATTAGGCAAATTGTCTGGCTTATTAATGGCAAAATAATACTGCCATATTATTGGGAAAATTGGTTGTGGCTTATTAATGACAAAATAATACTGGCATATTATTGGGCAAATTGGCTGTGGCATATTAATGGCAAAATAATATTGGCATATTATTGGGCAAATTGGCTGTGGTATATTAAATGGCAAAATAGTACTGGCATATTATTAGGCAAATTGTCTGGCTTATTAAGGCAAAATAATACTGGCATTTTATTGGGCAAATTGTGGTTTATGAATGACAAAATAATACTGGCAAGTTATTGGGCAAATTCGCTGTGCCATATTTATGGGCAAACACTGGCATATTAATGGGAAAACTGGTTTATTTTAATTGGCAAAGTGATGCTGTGGCATGGTCTGTGGGGCAAAATAACATGTACTATGAGGAAAGTGACACTGGCTAGTTCTGTGGGACAAAGTGACACTGTGGTATGTTCTGCGGGGCATTGACACTTTGGCATGCTAAATTGTGTAGGTGCAATAAGATTGCAAGCCAAGTGCTGTGGGTGCAATATAGGTTCATGCCAAGTTCTGTGGGTACTGTATGGTGCTGTGTTAAGTCCTTTAGGTGCAGTGGAAGGGGATAAAAACAAGGAATGCAATTCTTCAATAACATTTTTATTACATATGAAAATAGTTGAATATAATATTAAAAAATTCAAATAAGTATAAATGCAACTAATTAGAGATAAGAGAGAGAGAGAGAGAGAGAGAGAGAGAGAGAGAGAGAGAGCGAGAGAGATGTCTCTGTGTATAAATATGTATTGTTTTAGAATTGTATAGTTGTCACTTCATGCGGCTACTGTGTGTTGCATAATTAATGGGGGTCCCATGTGTGGCATATTTATTGGGCCCCATGTGTGGCATAATTAAGGGGCTCTTTTGTGTGGCATAATTATGGGGCGCTTGTGTGTGGCAAAACTATGGGGCGCTAGTGTGTGGCAAAACTATGGGGCGCTAGTGTGTGGCATAATTAATTGGGCTCCGAAGTGAGGCATAAATAATGGGGCTCTGGTGTGGCATAGTTAATGGGCTCCTGCGTGTGACATAATTTGTGAGGCTCCTGTATGTGGCATATTTAATGGGGCATCTGACTGGCATTACTAAGGAATCTGTTTGCATGGTAAATAGAAATATTTGAATGAAAGAATAGAAATAAAGTACATTATTGAGCCTTCTCTGGTTGTGTACAGGGGGGCAGACATGTTTACAATATTAGGATGAGGGAAGATCTAACCCATGATGTCCGCCCACTGATAGAGCTATAAAAAATGGAAAACGCTCAATAATATGCTTGATTTGTATACTTTCATTAAATCATTTCTGTTTAAAATGCCTACACTTAATATTTCAATGAAATAGAACTGAATTGTTCAGTGAAAGTTGTCCTTTCCAGGAGATAACATCGGCAGCCCCATATATCTCCTTTTTTTTTTTATTTAAAAAAACACGCTGGTGCAATATGTATGAATTTAATAGCTGGAGACTACCTGAAAATGGTCCTTCCTGATAAATTACATCCAGTGAAGCAGAGAAGACAGGCTGACTGTAAGGCCTTCATATTTCTTACATGAGAGACTGGCTTTCATTCTGTGTAGTGTATAATGTATATATTTATAATGCACTAAATGAGTTGTATTAACCTGGCCTTGTACTAGTGCATGTTTAAGATGGACACACTCTTGTACACATAGTTTTGCCAACCTTTTGTTCAAAAAAATACCGGTCATGCTACTACCCCGACAGACTTAACATTGGGGCCAAGGCAATTTTTTTTTTTAAATTCCCAGCTGGCAACCATATGTACACATCCTGCTGTATAAACGGGCAGTTCCACCTATAGCATCCAGGGTTGCCACACACAAGCGCCCCATAGTTATGCCACACACAAGCGCCCCATAATTATGCCACACAAAAGAGCCCCATAGTTATGCCACACACAAGCGCCCCATAATTATGCCACACAAAAGAGCCCCTTAATTATGCCACACATGGGGCCCGGTATGTCTATAGAGACAGTACCAAGGCCGGTATTTTTCTGAAGAAAAAGGTGGCAACCTTAATAGTGTCCAAACTATATTTTTAGACTGTGGCACCTCCTTGTCGAAAAAATTATACTCTGGCTCATAAATGTACCAATACTACACATACACAAGAAAATGCCTTTAAAATCAAAACAAGGTGGTACCTCGTACCTTCAGTTCTCTGTAAAATGTAGCCGACAAACTCAGATAGATGTTGGAGGGGCTTCACCCACGGCTTGACAAAGACTCAGCGGATCGAAACATTGCAGTGCATAGTTGGTATCAAACGTCACCTCACTTAAATACTGAACATAGTGCTTTCCTGTTCTGTTAACTACTGTTCTATACATTGTGTTGCCAAAAATGCAAGTAAATGCCTAAATTAGGAGAAAAATGTGTTTTAAATGTGTCTGTGGAGTCTCCGGCTTATGACATCACCTGTGGCCCGGTATGCAAATTACACATTTCCCACTGAAAAGCAGTTCATTTGCATATCCACCCACAGGTGATGTCATAAGCCGGAGACTCCACAGACACATTTAGATTTCTGCCTGTATATTTTTTGGTGTGAAAGGGGGATCAGGTTTTTTTCTTTCCCCCTTACCTACAAAATAGTAGAAATATCGACAAAGTAAAAACAAACTGGAACAAAGTCAGCATGTGAGTCTAGAAATGTGTCTTACAGAAGGATCGTTTCACCTAGCTTTAAAATAAACTGCACCGCAAGTCATATAAATTCACAGTTCATTAAAATAAACTACACCCTAAACTGAATGAACTAGTTTTATAGAAATCTGCTCCTTTGTGGCTCAAATTGAACACCAGCACTACAGTTCGAATGCCTCCAGGTCACTGAATATTCAGAGAGGCATCAAATGATGTAAATTATAATTTTTTTTACTTTTTTTTCTCCTCATTTCAGATTTGTCATAAACATGACCTTCCTACAGATATTTCCATACTCGTTTTGCAATACAAACAATTTATATTTGCTGTGTAAGCCTTTATCTTTACATTTCAACATAGAGCTGGATCTGAAAGGACCACTCTGCCTTGGAAATGTTCTACCATGGATATTTTTATTTTTTATTTTTTATATTTCAATCTTTATTAAGTTTTCTTTATCAGCATATAAATGTTGTACCATGCATATTAAAGTTATATAATAATATACAAAAAAAGTATGCATTTATTTCAATTTGAGTATCCGTATTCACATTTCTGTTTAGTTTCCAATGATCAGGTCAACTCCACAGCATTTGTCTGGACCCTGGGAGGAAAATAGAATGAAAAATGATGGGTTTTTTTATTAATGAAAAAGAGAATTGCAGATAATTGAGAAGGGAATTTCAAACATAAAGGGACTGTATCACCTAAATATTGTTTTTACTGTGGATGCAGTAAAAAAAAAATGCTAGAAAACAATCTATACGCTGTTTTAGCAAAATTGCAAAGAAATTGCAGGAGAACATTTTGTTTTAATGGGTCTGTGGTATCTCTGGCTTATGACATCACCTGTGGCACGGTATGCAAATTACACGTTTCCCATGGAAAAGCAGTTCATTTGCATACCGGGCCACAGGTGATGTCATAAGCAGGGGACTCCACAGACACATTTACAACACATTTTTCTCCTAAATGAGATGCAGTTTATAAACATTTGAAATTTTATGGCTGGTAGTTAAAGAAAAGTTAGATTTTTTAAAGCTTTTTAAAAAAAAAAAAATGAGTCAGGGGGACCGGAACAGCTAGTGAAGACACTGTCCTACGCTCCCCCCAACAACGTACAAAATATCCAGCACTTACTTCCCTAAGCCAAGGGTGTTTAAGCACCTTATAAAGTAAACGCATGTTCAGAAATTTAGAAATGATTTGCGCCACATTCATTTTTATAGGGAGCAAAATGTTAGAAATATCCAAAAAAATAGCTCCTTACTCATGTTTTACCTATGTTTTCCCCCATTGCCCTTGTTTAGTACAGGACTCCCTAAACGTTTAAAATATGTGTTCTGCTTATGACATCACCTAGTGGCTTCATATGCCAATGACACATTCCCAATTGAAAATACGTCAATTTGCATATCAAGCCACAGGTGATGTCATAGACAGGAGACTCCATAAACAAAGATTTTTCTTTTATTTTATGCATTTACTTGCAAATCTAACACAATGCATAGATCGTTTTTCAGCATTTTTTATTCTCTACATTCACAGTATTAGCTATGTTTAGTTGATACTGTCCCTTTAAACACGAGTTCATTTATTGCTACAGTTGTCCTTTAATTCGGCCCTTTAAACAAGGGCTATAGTATTTTTCTGTTATCATCACTGATCCAGATCCCATTTCTGACACTGTATAACATTTCAGGCTAGCAGAGCATGCTACGGGAAGTAAACAATTACGCCACTTAAGTTATATGTTTTTAAATGCCATAGAACTGACAGCAGAGCCCGTGCTACAAAATACACAAAGTGACAAGGTAACCCCACTCTGAACTGTGTCAACGCAGAGATTATGTCAGATTGTATCCTCGCTGGTGTAATCCAATAGGTACAATCTTAGTAGTCCTAGTTAGGTGTATGGAATGAAAAAGCTCTCGGGAATAATGGCTATGTTTATTAATCTAGCATTGTGACGCCAAGGTAAGCACATTAATGGACTCTGCCTTTAAAGGGACTCTGTCACCTAAATATTGCTTAACCAGTGCTACCCCCCCTCCCTACCCAGCCTTACCCAATGCTGCCTCTCCACCCTCCCTCAGACTTGCCCAATGCCACCTCTCCCCTCCCTCCCCCAGGCTTGCCCAATGCTGCCTCTTCACCCTCCCTCAGACTTGCCCAATGCTGCCTCTCCACCCCTCCATCCCCTAGACTTGCCCAATGCTGCCTCTCCACCCTTCCATCCTCTAGACTTGCCCAATCCTGCCTCTCCACTCTCCCTCCCCAAGACTTACCCAATTGATGACTCCCTGGTCCCTAGAAGGTCATGTGACCTCCCGGCTTCCGTCATAGAAGTCTGGACAGAAGTGCCGGGCAGCATAGGAGGATGTCTGCGCGTATCTTGCAGACATCCACCGGCTGCCCCAATCTCCCTGGTGGATAGTGGGGGCCGCCCTACACTTCGGTCTTCTGTGACAGACAGCCGGAAGTTCATGCGACCTCCCGGCATCTGTCATAGATGTGCCGGGGAGCACCAGAGGATGTCTGCGCGCACTGAGCAGACATCCACTGGCTGCTTGCGAGGGAGATCCAGTTCCCCTGCAGCTCTACATGGGACAGTGATCCCAGTGTTATAGTCAGACCTCCAATTCAGGTCTGATTATAAGACGGATCTCAAATGTAAGACGTGGGGTATTTTGCAGAGCATTTGCTCTGAAAAAAACCTTGTCTTATATTCGAGCAAATACGGTGATAATTTAAACTGGCAAGAAATAAACTCCAGACACCTGTTACCTGTACCAAGAGGCTAGAAACTAACCATGCAGGTCATGCAAGATGGCCCTTCATCGCAGGATATTGGCAAGCCTGACATTGTTGCTTTTTGTTTTTTATCTTATAATTTATATTTAAAGTGATTTTGTCACTAAAGTTAAATCCTTTGGCAAATAGCACAGCTTCGGGTTAATAATAAGAGGAGCGTAATAATAATATTATTTTGGACAGAGACATCCCCATATTTTTCCTCCTAGAGACGCAGTTCCACTTGTCGCCGAGCTTGACATTTTTCCAGAGGAAATGAGCAAGCCCCGTTAAGGGTCTCGTTCCAATAAGGCTCAAGGAAGGTACAGTTTTACACACAAAAAAAAAGGCCTTTCAGGATCCAGCGGAAACCAAATCCAGATTTCCCAATTGTTTTGGAGCACAATTTGAGGAGGAAGTTGCATTCTTGGAACAATTACCTTCATCTCATTTATGCGGCGGCCTTCACTAATCCTGACATAAATTACTTTGTGTAATGTTTTGTGTGCGAAGAAAAACGCATCGCAAGATACAGAAACAGGATGTGTCTGCCGGGGTCAGAGTTTCCTCTTCACTGTCTTTACTAATGATTTAGATGGCTGTAAAACTGAAAGGGTACAGCAGATACGTGCAGCATTAAACATAGGTGCCAACAGTCCCGGATTTGCCTAGACAGACCCGTTTTTTTTTGTTTTTTTTTTGCCTATGCGCAGTGCACTGCATATTACTTTGCAAACAGTATTGTGTTTAACCTCTACATCGAAGTCCAGTTGGCTTTGTCATGTGAGGCCTAAGATCGGAATGAGATCCTATACCTCGGAATAGAAGAACATCCAATTGTGGGAAAGGTTTAAGCTATTATGTCTCCAAGACAGAAGTTGGCAAGAAATCAGCTCCATTTCTGTACCACAGTGGCTGGCGCACTATCTTGCAGAGTCACATAGCATCATGTGACCCCCGCCCGTTTTATTTTTTCTCCTAGGCATTTTGTATAGCTCATTTTAAACCATTGTTTTAATCTCTACATTCACAAAAAAAACAAAAAAAAAAACAATGTTTAGGTGACACAGTCCCTATAACTGTTCATTATCCACAGGGGCAAACCTTGTGATCACGTGGGCTATTCACTAAAAGGTGAGTTGAAGTGAGATGTGCATTGTGCCTCCAGGTCTGTCCCTGCACAATGTATACCTAAATGTATACCAAAACCGTGGGAGATGAAATGTTCACCTCACATTTAATGAATATCTCAATATGGAGCCAAATATTGTTTTCTCCATTGAAGATTGAGATGATGTTTTAAATTCTGTTCAGCATTTATTTAAAATAAAGTATTTACACTGTAATTGTGCTGCTGTTTTGCTTGGGCAAATGGGTATTCTGCTTCGTTAGGCACATTCCCCTCCCCTGCACAACGGAATGTTGGGAGCCAATCAGCTTACCTTAGGGAATCTTGGTCTAACCCATTCTGTTTAAAAAAAAATAATCTTTGCCTGATGGAAAACTGTACTGCAATTTCAAAATGGCGCCTTGCATACTTGAAAAGCAATAGGGGACTATCTATAACGCTCTCATGACAACTGTCAGTAGTTAGTGCTACGTGAACCAAACCTTCATTCCTGAGTAATCAGTGATAGGAAAACAGCCAAAAATGCAACTACGTGCTCTCCTATCCAGTCAACCTTGACAAAGAGACCCAGTTTTGTCGCGAAACGAGTAGGCGTTGAGACACGCTGGGTAGGAGAGCACGTAGTTGCATTTTTGGCTGTTTTCCTATCGTGGAATAAATCTATTTTTCAGCCCGTTCTGTGTCTGGCATCTTTTACTTTACCTCCACCCTAGCCATCACCGATTACTCTCTTCAAGGTGATAACACTCCAGGGGGTGCCACGAAGAAAAAGAAAAAAGGTTAGCCGGTAGAGGCACCGGCTGGGGAGATCAAGCAGCCGCTCTGCTTCACAGGGTGAGGGCGGAGTTACACCTCTCATGGGGTGAGCTCCGCCCCCTCCCCATAAGTAACAATGGTAGGGGGAGGGAACAAAAGAAGGGGGGAGGAGAGAGAGAGAACAGAGGAAGGGGGGAGGAGAGAGAGAGAACAGAGGAAGGGGGGAGGAGAGAGAGAGAATAGAGGAAGGGGGAGAGAGAGAGAACATAGGAAGGGGGGAGGAGAGAGAGAGAACAGAGGAAGGGGGGAGGAGAGAGATAGAACAGAGAAAGGGGGAGAGAGAGAGAACAGAGAAAGGGGGAGAGAGAGAGAACAGAGAGAACCGAGGAAAGGAGGGGGAGAGAGAGAACAGAGGAAGGGGGGAGAGAGAGAACAGAGGAAGGTGGGAGAGAGAGAACAGAGGAAAGGGGGGAGAGAGAGAGAACAGAGGAAGGGGGGAGAGAGAGAACAGAGGAAGGGGGGAGAGAGAGAACAGAGGAAGGTGGGAGAGAGAGAACAGAGGAAAGGAGGGAGAGAGAGAACAGAGGAAGGTGGGAGAGAGAGAACAGAGGAAAGGGGGGAGAGAGAGAACAGAGGAAGGGGGAGAGAGAGAACAGAGGAAAGGGGGGAGAGAGAGAACAGAGGAAGGGGGAGAGAGAGAAAACAGAGGAAAGGGGGGAGAGAGAGAGAACAGAGAGAACCGAGGAAAGGAGGGGGAGAGAGAGAACAGAGGAAGGGGGGAGAGAGAGAACAGAGGAAAGGAGGGGGAGAGAGAGAGAACAGAGGAAAGGAGGGGGAGAGAGAGAACAGAGGAAGGGGGGAGAGAGAGAACAGAGGAAAGGGGGGAGAGAGAGAACAGAGGAAAGGGGGGAGAGAGAGAGAGAGAACAGAGGAAAGGAGGGGGAGAGAGAGAACAGAGGAAGGGGGAGAGAGAGAACAGAGGAAGGGGGAGAGAGAGAGAGAGAGAGAGAGAGAGAGCAGAGGAAAGGAGGGGGAGAGAGACTACCTTCTCAGTAAAGCAATACTTCCTGTTATTTCTTTTAAATCTTTACCACTTCTCCACAAACACAGAACAGTGTCAGGAATTCTAAAAAAAAAAAAGAATTAGCTTTTTTAAATTAGATGTCAATGCTTGATCCTTGTTTTTATAATTAGATGTCAATGCTTGATCCTTGTTTTAATAATTAGATGAAAGTAACATTAGCTTGTTAAGAGAAAAACAATAAAGAGGAAAAAACAGAGCAATTGTTGTTTTTTTTTTCTCCAAAATATTCTGGATTATTAAATGCCTTGGTATTTATGGAGTCGTGTTAATTAGGAGCTAGCAATAAAAAACATGCCTATTAAATAAAAGTACAGTCCATAAAAACCGGGATATCAAATTAGTCCTTGTAGATGTATGAAAAGCAGATGCTACAACACAAAGAGACCAGCCCCAGATTGTGATAAACGCTTCCAGTTAAACTATGCTGTACTCTCACTTTCTTGGAACACATACTATAACCAACATTGAGGGCCATGTACTAAAAGAACGCAAATATATTTTATGTGAAAAACTATTTTTGCTCTTTGCTAGTGTTGAGCGAACACGAACCGCACTGTTCGGGTTCGTGCCGAACATTATGGTGTTCGGACCCGAACACGGACATTTCACTGTATGTCCGTGTTGGAGTTCGGGATTCGGCTATAAACCGAAAGTCTATAAACCGAATGACATTTGGTTTATAGACTTTCGGTTTATAGAATAGCAATAGCATTATATGTATTCTATAAAGCGAAAGTCTATAAACCGAATGTCGTTCGGTTTATAGACTTTCGGCTTATGGTATACATGTAATGCTATTGGCTTTCTATAAACCAAAATAGAGTCCCCATTCATAAGAAATTCTTATGAATGGGGACTCTATTTCGGTTTATAGAAAGCCAATAGTATTACATGTATTCCATAAGCCGAAAGTCGGGTCCCCATTGACTTAAAGTTCGACCCCGAACCCGGACTTTTTTCCGAAGTTCGGCCGAACCCGCCAAACCCGAACATCCAGGTGTCCGCTCCACACTACTCTTTGCTGTTACTGCAATGTACTAAGAATTTAACACTCCAATAGTACACACGTGCAAATTGCGAATAAAAACGTGCATAATTGAGAATAAAAACAGGCAATTTTGCCAATATTTTTTCTGCCTTTGATAGCGCTCACTAAAAGCCGGTGTAATTTTCACATGCAAATAAGAATGATTTATTACAAAATAAACGGAAGAGGCAAAAATCAGGCGAGAAAAGCGCAGAATGTTACAAATAGTTGCAAATTGCTCCTTACTCATGTTTTACCTACTTTTTTTCCCCCACTGCACTTGTTTAGTACATGACCCCCATAATGTAACAAAGTTATGTCTAAGAACAATACAAAGGGGTTTTCTAAAGCTTATTCCTCAATAGCCACCCACTGCCTTAACCTTTGCTTCTCCCAATTAAACCCAACGTGTGTCTTGATAGATAGACATGGATTAACTCTCGGCTGTAGCTCGTCTGGTCGAGGTCTGGATTTTCCAGAGATCTCTTTCTGCTAGTGCTGAGAGACCTTTGTTTTTGCATGGACTCTTACTAGGGGCTGCCCATGTGCCCCTAGCACCATGACTACATAAAATAATAATGTACTCAAACTTTTGACAGACACATTGTGATGATTGATGAGGGATTCATGTAAGGACACAGATAGTAACCCATCCTACATATAACAAACAAAGGGCCGAAAGGGCCGGCACCCTTCTTACTACAGATATTCGCTGTTGAAAACTGCCTTGCTGTGGCAGGTCGATGAGTATCACTTTAATAAAAACATAAGGTTTTTTAGTGAGCTCTGGTAAGACCCTCTGTCATTCACCCCAACTGTCCAACTATGCACTGGACAGTCCCGCATTTGGAGGTCTTTCACACCGTCCCGCCAAGCACTATCCATGGTCCCGCCCCACTTCACGGGGCAGAGGTAGAGTTTGGTGGAAAAGAGGTGTTTAGAACCACAATCCCGTTGCTCTGATTTGATGATGTACCTTACGGGTCAGGTAGAGTGACACCGCCACGCTGCACGCGCGGTAGCCCCGTCACGGAACCTGTACCTATAGAATCAAAAGTAGGAGGAGCCAAGGTAAAATCTATTTAGATTAATAGGACCAAAATGGTAGCAATTCAGAAAGTGTGATTAAGAAGGATGGCTGGTGGGGTATAAGTAATAAAACAGTAGGAATATTCTGTGTTTTTCTCTTTTTTTTTTTTTGTGCGCTTGGAGTGCGCCTTTAATGAATATTAGAAGAGAAGAACAATAATCATTTAAAAATAATGCCAAAAAATAACTATGAATTTGATTTATCCAGTAGAGTTTCCCGGGCAAGAGTAAGCATTTTGCCAGTAATAAACCATTTTCAAATTGAGATGTATAAATCCCTTTTGGTATGTTACAATATATTTCTGGCACAGTCGTATAGTCTGCTGCCTGCAAAGCGTATAGATCATTTTGCTAATATGGAAGTGTAGGATGCAGTAACGAGCTGAGATGATGCTGATGGATATCCCATTGAACGCTTCCCTAAGCCCAGGGTTCGCCTTGGAGGCCCTTCTCTTGACAGTCATTGTTAGTCCAGAGATCAGTAAGGACGTGAAGGGGTATAATGTAAGCCAGGGAACAGGGGCTTTCAGTACTCATGCAGCCAAACTGTTGCAAACTCTCAGTAGACGCAAGTCGAGAGCAGTCATATGTTAAACAGCTAGACATCGGTGGAAGTTGGCAAACGCTCCGGAGTAGATTTGTGGTCTCTTGTTAATTTTTAAGAGTTATTTTGTGGAACTTCTGTTTTTAGGGGGAAAAAAAGATCTGTACCGCTAATCTGTGCATGAATCATGGCTTGTAGGTCGCACAGATGTCATAGCTTGCTGTTATTGAATTTTACTATAATGTGCACAAGGCTATCCTCAATAACGTGTTTTGGCCAGATTATCACAGTCTATTGTTTTATGCTACGGTATTTCGACTGTCAAATCCATGTGCAAGTTTCTTAGCACACATATGAGACACGGTGAGGCTGTAACATGGTTCCTGTGCTGTAGTATCAACCTTTTTTTCTCTCCCAAATGATGAACATCTTCTTGTTTAGCTTTTGTTTCATCATTCTTACCTCTTTATCATTTTTCCCACATGTTGTTCTCCCACCTTTTCCACCACTGGAGTAGATTCTATCACCGCCTTTACGTGGAAAAGTTAAGAAGCTCCGCCCGCCGCTGAAATCAATGTAAAAAATATTACAATCAACACCCAGCTGCTGGGGACACCCGTAAAACAATCCCTGTACTTATAGCGGATCATTATCGCACCCGTTTGGGAGCCATAAAGAGATGAAAACATCCGAAAGGACGAAGGCGGAGACTTTTATAGAAGCCAGTATGCTGCAGTTCCCCGTTTCTTCATTTCACAGTCACAACTCGTTAAAAAACCCTATACTGCTAATGGATCATTACCTCACCCCTTTATACACCCTATACCGCTAATAGATCATTACCGCACCCCTTTATACACCCTATACTGCTAATAGATCATTACCTCGCCCCTTTATACACCCTATACTGCTAATGGATCATTATCTCACCCCTTTATACACCCTATACTGCTAATAGATCATTACCTCGCCCCTTTATACACCCTATACCGCTAATGGATCATTACCTCGCCCCTTTATACACCCTATACTGCTAATAGATCATTACCTCACCCCTTTATACACCCTATACTGCTAATGGATCATTACCTCACCCCTTTATACACCCTATACTGCTAATGGATCATTACCTCACCCCTTTATACACCCTATACTGCTAATGGATCATTACCTCACCCCTTTATACACCCTATACTGCTAATGGTTCATTACCTCACCCCTTTATACACCCTATACTGCTAATAGATTATTACCTCACCCCTTTATACACCCTATACTGCTAATGGATCATTACCTCACCCCTTTATACACCCTATACCGCTAATAGATCATTACCTCGCCCCTTTATACACCCTATACTGCTAATAGATCATTACCTCGCCCCTTTATACACCCTATACTGCTAATGGATCATTACCTCACCCCTTTATACACCCTATACCGCTAATAGATCATTACCTCGCCCCTTTATCCACCCTATACTGCTAATAGATCATTACCTCGCCCCTTTATACACCCTATACTGCTAATGGATCATTACCTCGCCCCTTTATACACCCTATACCGCTAATGGATCATTACCTCACCCCTTTATACACCCTATACTGCTAATGGATCATTACCTCACCACTTTATACACCCTATACCGCTAATAGATCATTACCTCGCCCCTTTATACACCCTATACCGCTAATGGATCATTACCTCACCCCTTTATACACCCTATACCGCTAATAGATCATTACCTCGCCCCTTTATACACCCTATACTGCTAATAGATCATTACCTCGCCCCTTTATACACCCTATACCGCTAATGGATCATTATCTCACCCCTTTATACACCCTATACTGCTAATGGATCATTACCGCACCCCTTTATACACCCTATACCGCTAATGGATCATTACCTCGCCCCTTTATACACCCTATACTGCTAATAGATCATTACCTCATCCTTTATACACCCTATACTGCTAATGGATCATTACCTCACCCCTTTATACACCCTATACTGCTAATGGATCATTAACTCGCCCCTTTATACACCCTATACTGCTATACAGCACTGTTCTTTTGCATGCACGAGTCAGAGTATACAGCACAGTTCTTATGCATGCACGAGTCACAGTATACAGCACAGTTCGTATGCATGCACGAGTCACAGTATACAGCACAGTTCGTATGCATGCACGAGTCACAGTATACAGCACAGTTCATATGCATGCACGAGTCGCAGTATTCAGCACAGTTCGTATGCATGCACGAGTCACAGTATACAGCACAGTTCGTATGCATGCACGAGTCACAGTATACAGCACAGATCGTATGCATGCACGAGTCACAGTATACAGCACAGTTCATATGCATGCACGAGTCACAGTATACAGCACAGTTCGTATGCATGCACAAGTCACAGTATACAGCACAGTTCGTATGCATGCAAAAGTCACAGTATACAGCACAGTTCGTATGCATGCACAAGTCACAGTATACAGCACAGTTCGTATGCATGCACGAGTCACAGTATACAGCACAGTTCGTATGCATGCACGAGTCACAGTATACAGCACAGTTCGCATGCATGCACGAGTCACAGTATACAGCACAGTTCGTATGCATGCACGAGTCACAGTATACAGCACAGTTCGTATGCATGCACGAGTCACAGTATACAGCACAGTTCGTATGCATGCACGAGTCACAGTATACAGCACAGTTCGTATGCATGCACGAGTCACAGTATACAGCACAGTTCGTATGCATGCACGAGTCACAGTATACAGCACAGTTCGTATGCATGCACGAGTCACAGTATACAGCACAGTTCTTATGCATGCACGAGTCACAGTATACAGCACAGTTCGTATGCATGCACGAGTCACAGTATGTAGCACAGTTCGTATGCATGCACGAGTCACAGTATACAGCACAGTTCGTATGCATGCACGAGTCACAGTATATAGCACAGTTCTTATGCATGCACGAGTCACAGTATACAGCACAGTTCGTATGCATGCACAAGTCACAGTATACAGCACAGTTCGTATGCATGCACGAGTCACAGTATATAGCACAGTTCTTATGCATGCACGAGTCACAGTATACAGCACAGTTCGTATGCATGCACAAGTCACAGTGTACAGCACAGTTCGTATGCATGCACGAGTCACAGTATACAGCACAGTTCGTATGCATGCACGAGTCACAGTATACAGCACAGTTCGTATGCATGTACGAGTCACAGTATACAGCACAGTTCGTATGCATGCACAAGTCACAGTATACAGCACAGTTCATATGCATGCACGAGTCACAGTATACAGAAGAGTTCTTATGCATGCACGAGTCGCAGTATATAGGACAGTTCTTATGCATGCACGAGTCACAGTATTCAGCACAGTTCTTATGCATGCACGAGTCACAGTATACAGAAGAGTTCTTATGCATGCACGAGTCGCAGTATACAGCACAGTTCTTATGCATGCACAGGTCGCAGTATACTGCACAGTTCTTTTGAATGCACGAGTCACAGTATACAGCACAGTTCTTGTCAGTTCTTTATACAGCACAGTATACAGCACATTGTTTTTAGTGTCGTTTCTCTTCGTCTAAGACGAGTCACAGTATACAGCACTGTTCTTTTGCATGCACGAGTCACAGTATACAGCACAGTTCTTATGCATGCACAAGTCGCAGTATTCAGCACAGTTCTTATGAATGCACAAGTCGCAGTATTCAGCACAGTTGGTATGCATGCACAAGTCGCAGTATTCAGCACAGTTCGTATGCATGCACGAGTCGCAGTATTCAGCACAGTTCGTATGCATGCACGAGTCGCAGTATTCAGCACAGTTCGTATGCAAGCACGAGTCACAGTATACAGCACAGTTCGTATGCATGCACGAGTCGCAGTATTCAGCACAGTTCGTATGCATGCACGAGTCGCAGTATTCAGCACAGTTCGTATGCATGCACGAATCGCAGTATTCAGCACAGTTCGTATGCATGCAAGAGTCGCAGTATACAGCACAGTTCGTATGGATGCACGAGTCGCAGTATTCAGCACAGTTCGTATGCATGCACAAGTCACAGTATTCAGCACAGTTCATATGCATGCACGAGTCACAGTATACAGCACAGTTCGTATGCATGCACGAGTCACAGTATACAGCACAGTTCATATGCATGCACGAGTCGCAGTATTCAGCACAGTTCTTATGCATGCACAAGTCGCAGTATTCAGCACAGTTCGTATGCATGCACGAGTCACAGTATACAGCACAGTTCGTATGCATGCACGAGTCACAGTATACAGCACAGTTCGTATGCATGCACGAGTCACAGTATACAGCACAGTTCGTATGCATGCACGAGTCACAGTATACAGCACAGTTCATATGCATGCACGAGTCGCAGTATTCAGCACAGTTCGTATGCATGCACGAGTCACAGTATACAGCACAGTTCGTATGCATGCACGAGTCACAGTATACAGCACAGTTCGTATGCATGCACGAGTCACAGTATACAGCACAGTTCGTATGCATGCACGAGTCACAGTATACAGCACAGTTCGTATGCATGCACGAGTCACAGTATACAGCACAGTTCGTATGCATGCACGAGTCACAGTATACAGCACAGTTCGTATGCATGCACGAGTCACAGTATACAGCACAGTTCATATGCATGCACGAGTCGCAGTATTCAGCACAGTTCGTATGCATGCACGAGTCACAGTATACAGCACAGTTCGTATGCATGCACGAGTCACAGTATACAGCACAGTTCGTATGCATGCACGAGTCGCAGTATTCAGCACAGTTCGTATGCATGCACGAGTCACAGTATACAGCACAGTTCGTATGCATGCACGAGTCACAGTATACAGCACAGTTCATATGCATGCACGAGTCACAGTATACAGCACAGTTCGTATGCATGCAAAAGTCACAGTATACAGCACAGTTCGTATGCATGCACAAGTCACAGTATTCAGCACAGTTCGTATGCATGCACGAGTCACAGTATACAGCACAGTTCGTATGCATGCACGAGTCACAGTATACAGCACAGTTCGTATGCATGCACGAGTCACAGTATACAGCACAGTTCGTATGCATGCACGAGTCACAGTATACAGCACAGTTCGTATGCATGCACGAGTCACAGTATACAGCACAGTTCGTATGCATGCACGAGTCACAGTATACAGCACAGTTCGTATGCATGCACGAGTCACAGTATACAGCACAGTTCATATGCATGCACGAGTCGCAGTATTCAGCACAGTTCGTATGCATGCACGAGTCACAGTATACAGCACAGTTCGTATGCATGCACGAGTCACAGTATACAGCACAGTTCGTATGCATGCACGAGTCGCAGTATTCAGCACAGTTCGTATGCATGCACGAGTCACAGTATACAGCACAGTTCGTATGCATGCACGAGTCACAGTATACAGCACAGTTCATATGCATGCACGAGTCACAGTATACAGCACAGTTCGTATGCATGCAAAAGTCACAGTATACAGCACAGTTCGTATGCATGCACAAGTCACAGTATACAGCACAGTTCGTATGCATGCACGAGTCACAGTATACAGCACAGTTCGTATGCATGCACGAGTCACAGTATACAGCACAGTTCGTATGCATGCACGAGTCACAGTATACAGCACAGTTCGTATGCATGCACGAGTCACAGTATACAGCACAGTTCGTATGCATGCACGAGTCACAGTATACAGCACAGTTCGTATGCATGCACGAGTCACAGTATGTAGCACAGTTCGTATGCATGCACGAGTCACAGTATACAGCACAGTTCGTATGCATGCACAAGTCACAGTGTACAGCACAGTTCGTATGCATGCACGAGTCACAGTATACAGCACAGTTCGTATGCATGCACGAGTCACAGTATACAGCACAGTTCGTATGCATGCACGAGTCACAGTATACAGCACAGTTCGTATGCATGCACGAGTCACAGTATACAGCACAGTTCGTATGCATGCACAAGTCAAATTATACAGCACAGTTCATATGCATGCACGAGTCACAGTATACAGAAGAGTTCTTATGCATGCACGAGTCGCAGTATATAGCACAGTTCTTATGCATGCACGAGTCACAGTATTCAGCACAGTTCTTATGCATGCACGAGTCACAGTATACAGCACAGTTCGTATGCATGCACGAGTCACAGTATACAGCACAGTTCGTATGCATGCACGAGTCACAGTATACAGCACAGTTCGTATGCATGCACGAGTCACAGTATACAGCACAGTTCTTATGCATGCACGAGTCACAGTATATAGCACAGTTCGTATGCATGCACGAGTCACAGTATGTAGCACAGTTCGTATGCATGCACGAGTCACAGTATACAGCACAGTTCGTATGCATGCACGAGTCACAGTATACAGCACAGTTCGTATGCATGCACAAGTCACAGTATACAGCACAGTTCGTATGCATGCACGAGTCACAGTATATAGCACAGTTCTTATGCATGCACGAGTCACAGTATACAGCACAGTTCGTATGCATGCACAAGTCACAGTGTACAGCACAGTTCGTATGCATGCACGAGTCACAGTATACAGCACAGTTCGTATGCATGCACGAGTCACAGTATACAGCACAGTTCGTATGCATGCACGAGTCACAGTATACAGCACAGTTCGTATGCATGCACGAGTCACAGTATACAGCACAGTTCATATGCATGCACGAGTCGCAGTATTCAGCACAGTTCGTATGCATGCACGAGTCACAGTATACAGCACAGTTCGTATGCATGCACGAGTCACAGTATACAGCACAGTTCATATGCATGCACGAGTCGCAGTATTCAGCACAGTTCGTATGCATGCACGAGTCACAGTATACAGCACAGTTCGTATGCATGCACGAGTCACAGTATACAGCACAGTTCGTATGCATGCACGAGTCACAGTATACAGCACAGTTCATATGCATGCACGAGTCACAGTATACAGCACAGTTCGTATGCATGCACAAGTCACAGTATACAGCACAGTTCGTATGCATGCAAAAGTCACAGTATACAGCACAGTTCGTATGCATGCACAAGTCACAGTATACAGCACAGTTCGTATGCATGCACGAGTCACAGTATACAGCACAGTTCGTATGCATGCACGAGTCACAGTATACAGCACAGTTCGTATGCATGCACGAGTCACAGTATACAGCACAGTTCGTATGCATGCACGAGTCACAGTATACAGCACAGTTCGTATGCATGCACGAGTCACAGTATACAGCACAGTTCGTATGCATGCACGAGTCACAGTATACAGCACAGTTCGTATGCATGCACGAGTCACAGTATACAGCACAGTTCGCATGCATGCACGAGTCACAGTATACAGCACAGTTCGTATGCATGCACGAGTCACAGTATACAGCACAGTTCGTATGCATGCACGAGTCACAGTATACAGCACAGTTCTTATGCATGCACGAGTCACAGTATATAGCACAGTTCGTATGCATGCACGAGTCACAGTATGTAGCACAGTTCGTATGCATGCACGAGTCACAGTATACAGCACAGTTCGTATGCATGCACGAGTCACAGTATATAGCACAGTTCTTATGCATGCACGAGTCACAGTATACAGCACAGTTCGTATGCATGCACAAGTCACAGTATACAGCACAGTTCGTATGCATGCACGAGTCACAGTATATAGCACAGTTCTTATGCATGCACGAGTCACAGTATACAGCACAGTTCATATGCATGCACAAGTCACAGTGTACAGCACAGTTCGTATGCATGCACGAGTCACAGTATACAGCACAGTTCGTATGCATGCACGAGTCACAGTATACAGCACAGTTCGTATGCATGCACGAGTCACAGTATACAGCACAGTTCGTATGCATGCACAAGTCACAGTATACAGCACAGTTCATATGCATGCACAAGTCACAGTATACAGCACAGTTCGTATGCATGCACGAGTCACAGTATACAGCACAGTTCGTATGCATGCACGAGTCACAGTATACAGCACAGTTCATATGCATGCACAAGTCACAGTATACAGCACAGTTCGTATGCATGCACGAGTCACAGTATACAGCACAGTTCGTATGCATGCACGAGTCACAGTATACAGCACAGTTCGTATGCATGCACGAGTCACAGTGTACAGCACAGTTCGTATGCATGCACGAGTCACAGTATACAGCACAGTTCGTATGCATGCACGAGTCACAGTATACAGCACAGTTCGTATGCATGCACGAGTCACAGTATACAGCACAGTTCTTATGCATGCACGAGTCACAGTATACAGCACAGTTCGTATGCATGCACGAGTCACATTATACAGCACAGTTAGGAAGCAGCACTTAGGAAGCAGCACAGGATAGCATGATAAAGGAATACTTGAGGAACTGTGGTCAGTAGAATAATCCTGGGAAAACGCCAAATAAATAGGAATCCAGAATAGTAGCAAAGTCAGCCGGACCAAAGGGCAGGGAAACAAGCACAGGAGCGAAGTCAAAGGGAAATCCCAGGTCAGGGGCACAGGCAAAGGAGCAGTAATGAAAGACAATCCTATTCGGCAACAGTAAGTGGTCGGTAGTAGACGCTAAGAGGCAGGAGACACGAGAATCACCCAGCGCCATACTGGGTGCTGAGATTCCTTTTAAATTCTCGCGGCCATGACATCACGCAGCATGCGCCGCGCGACCTCGCTCGCTGTCAAGGGGATGGTAAGCTCTTGCAGGAGAGTGCCGGAGAGTGCAGGAGAGTGCCGGAGAGTGCAGGAGAGTGCAGGAGAGTGCAGGAGAGTGCAGGAGAGTGCCGGAGAGTGCCGGAGAGTGCAGGAGAGTGCCGTAGAGTGCCGGAGAGTGCAGGAGAGTGCAGGAGAGTGCCGGAGAGTGCAGGAGAGTGCAGGAGAGTGCCGGAGAGTGCAGGAGAGTGCAGGAGAGTGCCGGAGAGTGCAGGAGAGTGCCGGAGAGAACGGGAGTGATTGTGATCGTCTGGATCCTAGAATTCTCTGGTGAGTAACTTCTTAGGGACAGTATGTGTGTGTGAACATATATATGTGTGTGAATATACATGTGTGGGAGTATATATATATGTGTGTGTGCGCATATGTGTGTGTGTGTGTGTGTATATATATATATTTATATATATATATATATATATATATGGCTGTGAGAACATTTGTGTGTGTGTGAGCATATATATGTGTGTGAGTATACATGTGTGAGTGGGAGTATATATATGTGTGTGTGAGCATATGTGTGTGTGTGTGTGTGTGTATATATATGTGTGTGAGTATATATGTGTGTGTGAGTATTTATATTTATGTGTGTGTGAGCATATGTGTGTGTGTTTATCTATATATATATATATATGGCTGTGAGTATATATATGTGTGAGCATATGTGTGTGTATGTATATATATATATATATATATATATATATATATATATATTAGACATGTGCAAACTAAAATCTTCGTTTGGTTTTGTCCATTTGGACGAAAATGTTATTTATTTCGTCTAAAACGAATTTCGTTCATTACTGCATTCGTTTCAGACGAAATTCGTTCATTATTTTCGTTTAGTTTCGTTTTATTCGTTCGTTTTATAGAATACGTGTAATACTATTGGCTTTCTATAAACCGAACGAGAGCCCCATTCATAAGAAATTCTTATGAATGGGGCTCTCGTTCGGTTCATAGAAAGGCAATAGTACTACATGTTTTCTATAAGCCGAAAGTCTATAAACCGAAGGTTGTTCGGTTTATAGATTTTCGGTTTAGAGAATACATAGAATTACATGTAATTCTATGTATTCTATAAACCGAAAGTCAGTGGTGTATCTTGATTTTGTGCTGCCCTAGGCAGACAAAATCCGGGCACCCCCCTACCCAAGCTGTACACCCACGTTACACACCTAAGACATGCCCCATCATTCAGACTCACATCAAGCTCATACTCCCATCACACACACACTCCCATCAACTCAGTCACACACTCCGACTCCCATCACACTCCGTCACACACACTGTCTCCCATCACACACACTCTGACTCCCATCACACTCAGTCACACACACTGTCTCCCATCACACACACACACTCTGACTCCCATCACACTCAGTCACACACACTGTCTCCCATCACACACACTCTTACTCCCATCACACTCAGTCACACACTCCTACTCCCATCACACTCAGTCACCCACACTGTCTCCCTTCACACACACTCTGACTCCCATCACACTCAGTCACACACACTGTCTCCCATCACACACACACTCTGACTCCCATCACACACACACTGTCTCCCATCACACTCAGCCACACACACTGTCTCCCATCACACACACACTGTCTCCCATCACACTCAGCCACACACACTGTCTCCCATCACACACACACTGTCTCCCATCACACTCAGCCACACACACTGTCTCCCATCACACACACTCTGACTCCCATCACACTCAGCCACACACACTGTCTCCCATCACACACACTCTGACTCCCATCACACTCAGCCACACACACTGTCTCCCATCACACACACTCTGACTCCCATCACACTCAGCCACACACACTGTCTCCCATCACACACACTCTGACTCCCATCACACTCAGTCACACACACTGTCTCCCATCACACACACTCTGACTCCCATCACACACACTCTGACTCCCATCACACTCAGTCTCTCACACACACACACTCTCCCATCAGCACTTACCTTTCCCTGGCAGGCAGCATGGTCCCTCCATGCTGCCTGTTCGGCTTCCCGGCGATTGTGCCGACAGGCCACGTGACCGGGCGCGCGTATGACGTCAGCGCGCCCGTCACGTGACTGTCGGCACTTCCGTGTCGGCACACTGCACGGGGAGCCGAACAGGCAGCACGGAGGTTTCTCTGTGCTGCCTGTTCGGCTCCCCGTGCAGCCTGGCAGGCAGAGCGATGGTGAGGGGGGATCTTCCGATCCCCTCTCACCTCCGTCTCTGCCTGCAAGCGCGGTCTATTTTTTTTTTTAAAGGGCCGCGTTTTTTTTTTTTTTTACATTTTTTTTTTTTTCACATTTTTTTTCTTTTCAGTGCTGGGGGGCGCTGCCGCCCCCCAAAATTTGCCGCCCTAGGCATCCGCCTAGGATGCCTCGCGGTGAATACAGCACTGCCGAAAGTCTATAAACCAAACGACCTTCAGTTTATAGACTTTCGGCTTATAGTAAACGTACAGTAGTAGTGCCTTTCTATGAACCCATTCATAAGAAATAGAAAGGTACTACTACTGTTCGTTTTCTATAAGCCGAAAGTCAATAAACCGTACGTTCAGAATACAAATAAAGTACCTTATTGAGCCATCTTTACTCCATATAGCTCTACCAAGAGGCAGCCATTTTGTTTAGAATCTTTGGTCAGATCTTAGTTCATCTGAACCAAGGTGAGTGACGATCTGACCCAAGATTCTAAACAACATGTCTGCCCCCTGAGAGAACAATATGGCGTAAAGAAGGTTTAATGCTGATTGCTCCACTTTTATTACTTTTTAAATAATTTGCTCTTTAAGTATAAACTTTTCATATGTCTCCTATCTCTAAACAGTGTATTTTTCGAATGTGCTTTAAAAATGTATGGTTTTCCACATTTCTGAACAATAAAGTAATGGTACAATGCTATGGTTCGGGTGTATAATGATGCGATTCTATGGTGCCGGTGTATAATCGATGGTGGCGGTGTATAATCGATGGTGGCAGTGTATAATTGTTTCCAGAGCTGTTTTTTTTTTGCTCACCCCAAACCTGGTACTCAGTACAACCCAAGCATCTCAAGTGTAATTACCAACAATAAACATGTTAGACACTTAATAAATTACTAAACAGGGTGGGGATGCCTCCTGATTCAACTTGGGGGGTGGGGATGCAAAAACTGAGCAGGCAAAACATTTTACACTGGTGGTTTAAATGATAAATAAATTGAACTTGTTCTAAATAACCAAGAGGGTTAAATAAATAACATTGAATAGCTTGTGATGTAACACCCATCTAAAATGGAACAGAGTGGTCTCTCTCATTAATACTTAGAAGGGATATAAAAAATGGGAGCAAACAACATGACTGCTTAGGCCTATGACTCCCACCAAGAAGAACGCAACCAAGCCATTAAATGATTGGCACATACAACATATTGGTGGATTATAGGCAAGCACTCAGGTCCCCCTTTCTGCATGAAAATTTGTTGTTCCTGACTAACGAAGGATAACTGTAGGCAGAAAAATAAACTTATATTTAAAGGGACACTACCACTTACATACAATTTAACTAGATTACCTGTGCATTTAAAACAAACACGTATATATATAAGGCATATGCCACTGTATTTTTCCCCCTGTGTTTATCTCCAGCATCCATTTTGAGAATTTTACCCATGATGCAACATTCCCCAAGATCTTTCAGAAAGTCTCACTTTACAACTGTGGCCAGAGCCTGCATGATCATGTCATGAGATACACCCCTGCTCTCTCACTACTCCTGTGTATCACTAGTGGGCAGGACTAGGTGGCTGTGTATAACTTTTTTTAAAGTGAGGAGATTAACCTGATCAAACAGGATCATAACTCCGCCCCCTTGTGATGTAATAGTTACATTACCCTCCCATTCAATGCAAGTCTATGGTCAGAATTCTGACTTATAGACTGCATTCTGTGTCCTCAGCCCCAAAGTGAGATACTAGTGCTGTAAAGTCACTAGGGGGGTGGCCCCTAAAAACACTATATTTCACAAAATGGCAGAGCCCAGTCACATTTGTTTAGAATAATATTTCATAACATAAACTTGCATAACAAAAACAAGTCATATCTGAAATCAACAATGCAAGATAAAAAAAAATAAACCATTTTCATTTTTTTGGTGGGAGTTCCCTTTAATTTTTGTAGCTGTTTTAAATAGGTTATACAAATAAAGTACATTATTGAGCCCTGGTTGCTCTGTTTAGCTCTATCGGGGGTGGACATGCTGTTTGGAATCTTCCTTCATATCTTCCTTCATCTGACACAAAATGAAGGACATTCTCGGCCTCTGTATTTCTGGACCTGATGGAGATAAAAGGCCAGTGGGTAAACATGCTTTTGCCATTGCTCTGTTTTTCTATCTCTGTCTTCGATCCAGTTGTCTTGTCTGTATATCAGTCACTGTGCTTTATCTGTCAGTATATCTGTCTTGCCTGTCTGTTTGTGTGTAATGGGCTGATGACATTGTATTGTGTATTGTTTTTACTATGTTTAGTAGCCTTAAGTATTAATGGGTTAAACGGGATAACTGTACAATTTGTTTTAACCACTCTGGCTCCATCTTTGTAAATAGTCACTGACGAGGTAAATATAATTGGTCATTCTGGGTCTATATATTCTTGTAAGCTGGAAAGCTGAGTCAGTGACAGAGAAGCTCATTGCCAGTCGTGTATTGAAATCACCTCTTTTGTTTATTGTATTAGCTTTTGGCTTCTTCTCGTTAGAGAGATGATCGAAAGCCAAAATCTCATTTGTTTTTTAAACCAGTTCTGGTCCGGACAGAGATGACTCTGCCAGTTGCGCCCTAGGATTGGTTCTCATCTCTGTTTGGCTCATTCACATTTTTGTGTCAACATTTTTTATTTTTATTTATTTTTTTGCATGTTTTTCAGCAATTTCAAATACACCGATCAGTACACCGACCAGCCATAACATTATGACCACCTGCCTAATATTGTGTAGCTCCCCTTTTGCCACCAAAACAGCCCTGACCTGTCGAGGCATGGACTCCACTAGACCTCTGAAGGTGTGCTGGGGTAACTGGCACCAAGACGTTAGCAGCAGATCCTTTAAGTCCTGTAAGTTGTGAGGTGGGGCCTCCATGGATCGGACTTGTCTGTCCAGCACATACCACAGATGCTCGATTGGATTGAGATCTGGGGAATTTGGAGGCCAAGTCAACACCTTGAACTCGTTGTTGTGTTCCTCAAACCATTCATGAACCATTTTTGCTTTGTGGCAGGGAGCATTATCCTGCTGAAAGAGGCCAATGCCTTCAGGGAATACCGTTTCCATGAAAGGCTGTACATGGTCTGTAACAATGCTTAGGGAGGCGGTACATGTCAAAGTAACATCCACATGAATGTCAGGACCCAAGGTTTCCCAGCAGAACATTACCCAAAGCATCACACTGCCTCCGCCGGCTTGCCACCTGTCAGTGGTCATAATGTTATGGCTGATCAGTGTTTATGGCAGCTAGTCAAAAAACTGGGGTAAATTGTCAACAGAATTGTAAACATCAGGTGAGAATAGTTGAATTAGAAAGATAGACAATTTTTGTTTCAATTAAACTCGGCAATTCAAGGACAACTATAAAATCTAACTAGCCACTCCATTATGCCAGTGATATCATCCGACAACTGTCAACGAGCCACTAAACATCTGCTTTAGAAGCACAAGTGATAATGTCCTATGAGATCTCCAGCCTGATTAATTAATTGGATTGTGTCTGTGTGTATATCCATCCTACATACTGCCGGGCTGCACTTTGCATGCTCTTTCTGCAGCACGTGGAACAAACATGTGTCCCTGGAAACATGGCCGATGTTGGCAGCTATGTCAAGTATGACAGCACCTGTAGCTTGATGTGCAAATTACACATTCTCTTAACTTATGCATTTACTTGCAAAACTGCTAGCACAAAGTATAGATCAGGGGTCCTCAAACTACGGCCCGCGGGCCACATGCGGCCTCGCGAGGACATTTATGTGGCCCGCGGGGGGTGCTGCCGGCACCCCCCCCCCCCCCCTTCCGCACTGTTTACTTTTTTTTTTTTTTCTGAAAAAAAAAAAAAAATCACCGCGACCGGATGTGACGTTACGTCACATCCGGATCCGGTATCTGTTTCCCTCCTCCACAGGAGGACACCGCGCGAGACGTCCGGGGACACAGCAGCTGGAGGTAAGTGATGGGGAAGCGGGGGAGGAGGGAGGGATAACGAGCACTATTCCTGGGCTCTGACTGGCACAATATTCCTGGGCATCTGACTGGCATCATATTCCATGGCATCTGAATGGCAAAATATTCCTGGGCATCTGACTGGCATCATATTCCTGGGCATCTGACTGGCATCATATTCCTGGGCATCTGACTGGCATCATATTCCTGGGCATCTGACTGGCAAAATATTCCTGGGCATCTGACTGGCATCATATTCCTGGGCATCTGACTGGCACAATATTCCTGGGCATCTGACTGGCACAATATTCCTGGGCATCTGACTGGCATCATATTCCTGGGCATCTGACTGGCACAATATTCCAGGGCATCTGAATGGCATAATATTCCTGGGCATCTGACTGGCATCATATTCCAGGGCATCTGACTGGCATCATATTCCTGGGCATCTGACTGGCATCATATTTCTGGGCATCTGACTGGCACAATATTCCTGGGCATCTGACTGGCAAAATATTCCTGGGCATCTGACTGGCATCATATTCCAGGGCATCTGACTGGCATAAAATTACTGGGCATCTGACTGGCATCATATTCCAGGGCATCTGACTGGCATAATATTCCTGGGCATCTGACTGGCATCATATTCCAGGGCATCTGACTGGCATCATATTCCTAGGCATCTGACTGGCATCATATTCCTGGGCATCTGACTGGCATCATATTCCTGGGCATCTGACTGGCATCATATTCCAGGGCATCTGACTGGCATCATATTCCTGGGCATCTGACTGGCACAATATTCCTGGGCATCTGACTGGCATCATATTCCTGGGCATCTGACTGGCACAATATTCCTGGGCATCTGACTGGCAAAATATTCCTGGGCATCTGACTGGCATCATATTCTAGGGCATCTGACTGGCATAATATTACTGGGCATCTGACTGGCATCATAATCCAGGGCATCTGACTGGCATAATATTCCTGGGCATCTGACTGGCATCATATTCCAGGGCATCTGACTGGCATCATATTCCTAGGCATCTGACTGGCATCATATTCCTGGGCATCTGACTGGCACAATATTCCTGGGCATCTGACTGGCACAATATTACTGGGCATCTGACTGGCATCATATTCCAGGGCATCTGACTGGCATCATATTCCAGGGCATCTGACTGGCATCATATTCCTGGGCATCTGACTGGCATCATATTCCTGGGCATCTGACTGGCATCATATTCCTGGGCATCTGACTGGCAAAATATTCCTGGGCATCTGACTGGCATCATATTCCTGGGCATCTGACTGGCATCATATTCCTGGGCATCTGACTGGCATCATATTCCTAGGCATCTGACTGGCATAATATTCCTGGGCATCTGACTGGCATAATATTCCTGGGCTCTGACTGGCATAATATTCCTGGGCATCTGACTGGCATAATATTCCTGGGCTCTGACTGGCACACTATTCCCATTGAAATACTGGTAAGTTTGTTGATTTAACTTTACTTTAAATATTGTATTTGTTCTCGTTTTGTTCAAAATAAGATATATGCAGTGTGCATAGGAATTTCTTCATAGTTTTTATTTTTACTATGGTCCGGCCCTTCAACGGTCTGAGGGACAGTGAACTGGCCCCCTGTTTAAAAAGTTTGAGGACCCCTGGTATAGATCATAGAAACATAGAACATGTCAGCAGATAAGAACCATTCGGCCCATCTAGTCTGCCCAATGTTCTAAATACTTTTATTAGTCCCTAGTTCCCTATCTTATAGCTAGGATAGCCTTGTGCCTATCCCACGCATGCTTAAACTCCTTCACTGTGCTTACCTCTACCACTTCTACTGGAAGGCTATTCCATACATCCACTACCCTCTCAGTAAAGTAATACTTTCATTAGTCCCTGGCCTTATCTTATATCTAGGATAGCCTTATACCTATCCCACGCATGCTTAAACTCCTTCACTGTGTTTACCTCTACCACCTGTACCGCTGGAAGGCTATTCCATACATCCACTACCCTCTCAGTAACGTAATACTTTCATTAGTCCCTGGCCTTATCTTATATCTAGGATAGCCTTGTGCCTATCCCACGCATGCTTAAAATCCTTGACTGTGTTTACCTCTGCCACTTCTGCTGGAAGGCTATTCCATACATCCACTACCCTCTCAGTAACGTAATACTTCCTGATATTACTTTTAAATTGTTGCCCCTCTACATTTTTAGGTGACGGGGCCCCTTTAGTGTTGAGGAGCAATAGGAATTCTGGAGAAGTAACAGATCATTTTTAACTATTAGAAAGATAAGAAAGAATTAAAAAAACAATTATTTTCCTGCCAGTTTAAGGATTGTTTTGGTCTTTTGTTTTTTTTATCTACTACTCCAATGCTGCTCAGCCAGCTTTTTTGACTTTATTTTGGCTATAAGGTCAGGCTTTGACTGGCCCAGATTAAACATAAAGGATGAAAAAAAATAAGTAGGATTTAATATTCTGGTTCAATAAAACACTTTACACTAATAAACCTGACAAACAGAATTGTTTCTGTACCGAAATACATGACACTAACATAAATTTTGAAAGTACTAAATAGAAAAAAAATAAAACCAACATAATAATTTCTCATGATAGCTTCTCTGTAACTCATAATCCAGAAGGAAGTGGGTGGGAAGTTTCTGGGCTCCGTTAAATGGATGGGGCTGCAAAAAAAAAACATATTTTTTTTTTGTATCCCGATGCAGTACAATTTTTAAAGGGACACTAAACTTTTTTTTATAACTTTGCTTCCTTAGCAGGGGTTACGCACAACTCTGCCTCAAAACTGAGGCAGAGCTGCACCGGAGATTGTCACGCACTGACTATCAGAGTGGAGGCTCTGGCCGTGATCTGAGAGGTATGGATATTTTAGTTAAGATCCCCTTTGCTGATCTTATGTAAAAAACAAGTCTCTCTCTCTCTGCACTAGCAGTATAATCTGGCATGTACCAATAAAAGTACACGCCAGGTTTTCTTCATAGTTAGGCCACTAATTTGTTTGCTTGTATTCTATGTTAGAAGCACAAGTGAATTTTTTTTTTATGTCCCTATAACTCCTTTTTAAAAAAAAAAAAAAAATGAAAAAAAGTCTTGTTATTACACTGCACCCGTCACACATATCCCTGAAACCACATGTCTAATGTTACCATGAATTCCTTTCGGAGAGACAATGGATCAGGCATATATAACGGGCGTTCTAGGCATTGATACCTCGGGGTGCGGTATTCGGAGCTTTGGATCTTCGCATGAAACCACAGACACGCGGATTAGAGAGCAAGTTGTAATTTACTGTCAGATTCCGTAATATAATTCAAAAGTTGAATGTCAATTTTCTGGAAAATGTTCTTATTCCAGACAGTAACTCTAGTGTGGCTTATTGCAGAGGTTTTACCAAGACTTGGCTGCCGTTGATCCAGATGTTGTTCCCTGACGTATGATGCGACTCACTTGATTTAGATACGGGTGACAACCTCTGGATAGGATTTACATTCTGTTCCCTGGTAATCCCAATTTTCACTCACCTTTTGCTTTACAATTATTTGTGTTCTGATTCTTTTTTGCAGCCCGTGTGACCTGGAGAATGGATGACGGTCCCAGATCTGGTTGCCACTATTTCTTAAAAAAATTTTTTTTTTAAATTACCGCCCGTACTATTGATTCCATAGAATTAACATTGGCGTCCTGCCATTTTTTTTTTTACCGGCCTTTCGGCTGTGTGGCACCCTAGTGCTAGATTAGAACATCCTGGTTATGTTCACTAGGTAATTGGTGCTACTGCCTTTTTCAGAACATTCTTAATTTGCTTAAAGGACAAATAATTAATAAAATGAAGTTATGTTTAATTAAAAGATCAAGTTTAGTCATGTAAAATAAAAAAAAATGTATAATGATCTAATACAAATAAAGTAACTGTTGGAGCCTTCTTTTCTTTGTAAAACTCTATCAGGGGGGCAGACATCTTGGGTCAGATGGGTCAGATCTTCCTTTATCTGCCCCAGGATTCCAAAAAGATGTCTGCCTCCAGGTGGAATATACAGAGCACTAAGGGCTAAATCAGTTACTTTATATTTATTCTTCCATTTAAAATGACTATGTGACAGGAAAGTTACTATAACTGTAACAGAGCGGCTACCCAATGCACCTCTCCCCGTTGTTGGAAATACCCTCCTTAGCTTCCTGATTAAAGCTCAGCATTCACCCAACAAGTCTTTCCTGGTACCTTGCTCTCTGTACCCAAATAGCAGACCAGACCACTGGCAGTTACGTAAAAGCAGGGATAAACAACCTTTATTTGTCACACAGCACAGACTTACATACACACACATGTTACATCAACTAGGGGGGAGGCACAGGGGAAACTAATTATAACAAGGTAAGCCTCAAACAATAGAAAACCTAACTTAAAAAAGGCAATTAAATACAGTATAACTTAACATAATTAAAGGTGACACCGCTGGATACAGGCATCCAGACTAAAAGAGACAATAAATGGCTCACAGGACAGTAGACACTTACTGATTAGATATTTAACACATTTCAACACTAATATCTAACAACATTGAACACACTACTTGGAATAGCTTTGTCTGGGCACCTTCTGTTAAAAGTCTTGCTGCACTGAATGGGTGCCTCAGGTGTCTGCCAAAGTGTGTACAGGGCAAAGGCCCTGGGTACTGATAGGCTACTGGGGCTTTGGGAACAGTGGAAAACATTGGGCCCCATGGAGCTAATCAATAGTAGATCCAGGGGACAGGTAACAACCAGGATCAAAAGGGATTTGTCCTTTGGGGATGCTATAACCCCTTCCAGTGCCAGGGGAGCCTTGAGCAAGGATGCTTCCATGACACATAGCTCCTTCGGCGAGGGGTAGCTCATTACCCGATGAGGGTCCATATTCCACAGGGAGGTGTTTGGCCCTCTGGGCCCTCCAAGAGCCCTAGTCAATCAGGCTGTCATGATTCACTTTACTGTGACAGACTACACTGGATACAATCTTTCCATTAAAATACCCTACCTTGCAGACAGTTGTCCATTAAGAGATTATGTTAATATAGCTGTGCATTAAACTCCTCATACCCCATGAAAGGGGCCCTGTCACCTAAATATTTCTTATCCTGTGAATGTAGAGATGTAACAATGAGGAAAAAACATCCATATTTTGTTTTGTTAGCAGTTTTGCTAGCTGATGCATACATTAGGAGAAAAAAGGTTGTTTAAAACGTGTCTCCTTTTTATGACATCACCTGTGACCCAGGTGATGTCATAAGCAGCAGACACTACAGAAACACATTTAAAAAACAGATTTTTCTCTCAATTTATTTTTCTGCTAACCTAATCAATAGATCAAGTCAGTCTTTTTTTATATTCTCTATAATAAACTATGTTTAGGCCCTGGAATCCTTTTTAATACAATTAGTATTACGGTACTATTAGAGTCTGACCTTTAAACTCACTAACTGGATAGTGGCGGAATCTCAGTCTTGTCTGGAATCTGGGGAATAATGTGTTCGACCTTGGAACTCTCGTCTGGCTTAACACCACTGACCTTCACAAAGAGGCCTAACTAGGTTATGTTATTACCAGTGTCAGATAATTAGAAATCGTGTTATGTGTGCCCTTGCATTTAACTAAGGATCTTGTAGATAGCCGGGGTTTTTTTTACAGAATGCAGCTGTTAGTGGGTCAGCATTGGCCTAAACAGGCTGTTCAGTGTTTTGACTTGTGGTCCTCACCATCTCTTGATTGCACCCAGTTGCTAGATCCACAACATACCATTAAAATTCAAATGCCCGGTCATTTAGCTCAGCTGTGTCTACAGAAATAACGTGGCGGTAAGTGAGTCCCAGTCAAGGTCAGCCTGGATTTTGAAATATATGACATTCAATACGCTAGCCGAGCCATTGTCATTCACATGGGGGGAGTCTGCACTTCAAAGCAATTAATTGAAATCATTTTCTTGAGTATATATTACTCTTCAGATTGATCTTTGGGAATTTGATGGAGCAAATGAAAGGAAAGGATTTGAAAGAGCAGCTGTTCTCCGCTTTGGTGCCTGGAAAAAAAACAAAATCCTCTCTTTATAGGAAACAAAGTATCATTCATTTGAAATGCTGTACTTTTTTTTTGGGAAAAAAAAAAAAATTCAAACTTTTTCAAGGGCGCTGTCATCTGAAGTTTGATTTGCTTTATCTATAAATCATTTTAGAGGTTAGCAAATACAATACTTGTAAAAAAAAAAAAAAAGGAGCTTAGCAAGCTAGGCCATTGTTACACGAGTCCCTTTAAAAATATATTGTCAGTCCTACTTATTTTGAACTGCTACTCTTTTTTTAGATATTAAACAGGAAAGATATTAGATTAAATCCTCGTACTTTGACTCAATGCATGTATATCAATGCGTCACCATTTTTTGAGGAAGACGCATAACTTTTACAGACTAAACGGTGAACTGCATGTCAGATCTGAGACACAGCAGAGAGTAAACCCACGTGGATCTATTGAGATACACGTCGGATTTACTTAAAAGTCACGGGACATGTTTTTGGCATCCTTCAAAGAATGAAGGGTTAAAAACGGCTCAGTGTTCCTTAAAACAATAATTAGTTCACTTTTTTTTTTTTATGACACGATTGCCTTACATATTCTGACGCAAAAAAACTTTCATACATAAACCCACTTTGTGTCCACGCCCAGATATTTAATTTTCTCCCCAATATAAAAATAATAATAATTCTAATTCGCATTTTTAATATAAAGCATACCATATGGAACAAAACAAAAAAAAATCCTTTCACCGCACAAAGCGACAATTTATGCAAATTATTATATATTAAAATATATTTCCACCAAAATCGAATTCCTGAAATGACGCGCCCAGACCAGCATGATAATGTCTGCGCTGCGTCCAAGGGCTTCGGCGGTAGTAACTAATTTGCGCGTATGAATTCCCCTGGCAACGATCTGCTGAAATAACTCTCTAAGTCTTATTCGGAGGGTAAAAAAAAAAAAAAAAAGTCGAAACAAATAAAGTCCTTGATAGGGATTTTTCTTTCAGTGCTTATTTTTTGCAGCTGTGAGGGGAGAATTATTTCCAAGTTAAGAACATTTTGTGCAATCGTTTCATCTGTGTCTCTTTTTAGCTATGCATGAAACCTACATCTATAATTGACCAGAAAGCCCTTGGTAGCCTCATATGACCTAGTCTGTTGCCGAGTACAAGGCTACTCACTGCCTTTTGGTCCATATTATTCATCCTTTGGGTCTTGAACTGTTCTTTGTCACGCTTCTATCATGGATGTTACAGGGCTGACAGGTGAAGCGAAGCCGTTTCAGCGATGGACTGTCAGCGTCGATACATAATCCGAACCCCTTAGCTAAATAAAAATCCCAATACTAACCCCAGTATTAACCCCTAACACTTAAACTAACCCTTAACCCTAATACTAACCATAAAAGTAATCCCTAGCCCCAGCACTAACCCTAAAAGTAATCCCTAACACTAAAACTAACGCTAAAAGTAATCCCTAACCCCAATACTAACCCTAAAAATAACCCCTAACACTAAAACTAACTCTAAAAGTAACCTCTAACCCCAATACTAGCCCTAAATGTAACCCCTAACAGTAAAACTAACTCTAAAAGTAACCTCTAACCCCAATACTAGCCCTAAATGTAACCCCTAACAGTAAAACTAACTCTAAAAGTAACCTCTAACCCCAATACTAACCCTAAAAATAACCCCTAACACTAAAACTAACTCTAAAAGTAACCTCTAACCCCAATACTAACCCTAAAAATAACCCCTAACACTAAAACTAACTCTAAAAGTAACCTCTAACCCCAATACTAACCCTAAAAATAACCCCTAACACTAAAACTAACTCTAAAAGTAACCTCTAACCCCAATACTAACCCTAAAAATAACCCCTAACACTAAAACTATCTCTAAAAGTAACCTCTAACCCCAATACTAACCCTAAAAATAACCCCTAACACTAAAACTATCTCTAAAAGTAACCTCTAACCCCAATACGAAGCCTAAATGTAACCCCTAACATTACAACTAACTCTAAAGTTAACCCCTAACACTAAAACTAACTCTAAAAGTAATCCCTAACTAGAGTTGAGAGGACACCTGGATGTTCGGGTTCGAGAGGTTCGACCGAACTTCGGAAAAAAGACCGGGTCCGTGCTCGAACTTGACCCCGAACTTGACCCCGAACCCAATTGAAGTCAATAGGGACACAAACTTTTGGCCACTAAAATGCCTCTTAAAAAGTCCTGGAAAGGGCTAGAGGGCTGCAAAGGGAATTAAAATGTGGGTAAGAGTAGGACAAGTGCCCTGCAAACAAATATGGATAGGGAAATAACTTCAAAAAACATAAAATACATACAAATTAAAAATACTGTACTATTTAGCACCCAAAACTATTAGAATTGAGTGCGCTGTAAGCACAGTATTTGACGGCTCTATTTGACTCTCAGATATGAAGTGCACCGCAAGACGCAAATGTACTATTTACCACCCAAAACTAATAGAATTTTTCAAAGTGCGCTGTAAGCACAGTATTTGACGGTTCTATTTGACTCTCAGATATGAAGTGCACCGCAAGACGCAAATGTACTATTTACCACCCAAAACTAATAGAATTTTTCAAAGTGCGCTGTAAGGACAGTATTTAATGGTTCTATTTGACTCTCAGATATGAAGTGCACCGCAAGACACAAATGTACTATTTACCACCCAAAACTAATAGAATTTTTAAAAGTGCGCTGTAAGCACAGTATTTGACGGTTCTATTTGACTCTCAGATGTAAGAAATTCTTATGCATGGGGACTCTAGTTCGGTTTATAGAAAGCCAATAGTATTACATGTATTCTATCAGCCGAAAGTCTAATAACCAAACGACGTTTATAGAATACATGTAATTCTATGCTATTCTATAAACCGAAAGTCTATAAACAGAACGTCGTTATTACTTATTACTTTTATAATGCTATTAAACTAAAGATACAAAAAATATAGAATATGATCATAATGTACACATATGTCCCTTTAAAACCATTTCTTTGTTTAGTTTTAATGAGTTGAAAGAACATTTTGATTTAAAATAAAGTTCCAGTTTCTGCATTGCCTGTTGTAGTAAAGAATTTTTATCTTGTCCAACAAAAGGATCCAAAATTGTGATAGACACCAAAAAAAATCATAATTAGTTTTTTTGTTATTTCCAAAGAAATAATTGCCGTTCCTTGACTCCTTTTTCAAGCTTCTAAGAACAATTAGGCTCTAATTCCCAAAAGTGTGGAACATAAACAGCATCTTCGACAAGCATTCTCAAATGCTCCCACGTTTTACGAGCCTTGCTGAAAAAAAATATCATATTTTTTGGTGTCTACAGAAGACTTCATCAACCTATATGGATAATAAACACATATCTTAGAGAATGGCAACTGCTCATATGGAAAATTCTGTTTGCTGATGGATTGGTAAGTTGTGTAGAACCCCTCCTTCAGTTAACACAATACAATGTTACAAATCAATCAAAGGAAACTGAATTTTAAATTATAATATGAAGTGGCATGTTTAAGCAGCATGGAAACAGCCTACTATAGGAAAAAGGAAATGACGCAGAATACTTGCAGTTCCCTGTCTGTGCAGGTGTCATGGGTTAGGGGAGAGCCAGGGATGCAGTATGACTTTCTATTGGTTTTGAATAAGTAGTCATCTGGTCAAGTTTGCAGATAAACTTCAAAGAGTAGCAATGAAACAAGGCGCATATTATACTTATATAACCCCCTCAGGTAATTGACAGTGTGTGCTCTGTAATTCCCTTAAGAGGCACAAGGAATCGTGTTTCTCTAGCAGTGGTATTCTCTGTCTTGCTCCCCTCTCTGGGTATTCTCCCGTAGAGGTAGTCTAGAGGTTCCTGTGCCCTACTGAGGCAAAATAGGCCCTGGAAAGGGTAGGTGTTGGCATTCCTGAGACCTGGGGGTTACGTGTTGCATGTCTCTTTCAGCCCCAGTCGTCACATGGTGAATAAACAAGCTCATTGCTTTTTAAAAAAACACTTTTTATCATCCGGAGACATAGTCTAGCCTGTGGTGCACTGAAGGCAATATGACCAACTCATGTTATCAGTAGAGTTGAGCGGACACCTGGATGTTCTGGTTCGGTGGGTTCGGCCGAACTTCGGAAAAAAAAGTCAGGGTTCTGGCTCGAACTTGACCCCGAACTTGACCCCGAACCCCATTGAAGTCAATGGGGACCTGAACTTTTGGCCACTAAAATGCCTCTAAAAAAGTCCTGGAAAGGGCCAGAGGGATGCAAAAGGAAGTAAAATGTGGGTTAGTGTCCCCCATTCATAAGAATAGGTCAACTGACCTATTCGTATGAATGGGGACTCTATTTCAGTTTATAGAAAGCCAATAGCCATGTAATGCTATTGCTATTCTATAAACCGAAATAGAGTCCCCATTCATAAGAATGGGTTAATTGACCTATTCTTATGAATGGGGACTCTATTTCGGTTTATAGAATAGCAATAGCATTACACGTATTCCATAAACCGAAAGACATTCGGTTTATAGACTTTCGGTTTATAGAATACATGTAATGCTATTGCTATTCTATAAACCGAAAGTCTATAAACTGAATGTCGTTCGGTTTATAGACTTTCGGCTTATGGAATACATGTAATACTATTGGCTTTCTATAAACTGAAATAGAGTTCCCATTCAAAAGAATTTCTTATAAATGGGGACTCTATTTCGGTTTATAGAAAGCTAATAGCATTACATACAATGTAATCGCCGAACCCCGAACTCCAACACGGACATACAGTGAAATGTCCGTGTTCGGGTCCCGGGTCCAAAAACCGTACAGTTCGGTACGAACCCGAACAGTGCGGTTCGGGTTCGCTCAACACTAGATATCAACTCAATGTCGAAGACAGGACCTGTTTTACTAAAACTCAATAAGTAGGGTCCAGATAACCAGCAGAAAGACTGCCAAAAGCTCAAAAACACTGCCCTCTACTCCATACACTGCACTTTACACGGTATTCAAGGGACTGTAATAATGGAGTTGGAGGGAGATACATATTTTGCATTGCAAGCAAAACACATACAATGTTGTAACCCCGGCTAAATCCTTCTTGCATCATAAAAAAAAACCAAATGAGTGGCAGTAAATTTGAATGGGGCGCATGGGAGCCGAGGCTCATCCATTTCAAAGTTATTACATCCTTTTGGCAATTTAATAGTTCTGTGGAGACTCACATCCAACAGTCTATATCGTATTAAGTTCATGACATCGCAGTCAGTAGCCCACAAAAAGAGGAATTAAAGGGGGGGGGGGGATAGCGTCTTTTTTTTTTTTTTGTAGCTCGTAAACTCTTAGAATAACTGTAGGAGACAAGTGCTGAGAAGAGGAAAGTTCGGTATTTAGAGGTAATACCACTGGCAAAAAGTCTAAGAATAAAATAAAAACAAATATAAGAACCATAGAAACCACCTATCTATTAGTATAGTTTGGATGTCACAATTGTCGATTAAAGTATTCTACAGATCCGAAATAAAAACGGGCTAAGTGATGTATGCTTTGAGGTCAATGGGCTGTTTAATTTAGAATTTAGTAAGTGTGAGCCAAGAAAAAGGCCCGTGGAAGTATGTGCGTGTTGTCTGCCAAGCTATACACACATATAAACAGCACCATCTGTCTCCTTACCCACAATGCCTCTCACCACATGTATCCAAAGGAGGAAAAAAATGTACGGTTATGAAACTATGATCTGTCATCTCGCAATGGACTGAAAAACAATGCATCAATCAGCGTAGTGCATCCACATTTTCTGCACGTTAAAGTGCATTCTACCGTATACACAAAAAAGTTACTCTGCTTGCCAATGATTTATAAACAACCTGCAATTAATTATTGCAAGTGCTCCAAAAATAAAACACCATTTGATTTAAAGGACTGCCATTAACTAGAGTGCTCCGTGTCCTTAATTAATTCACTGTTTAAACAGGACTTAAGAGCGCAGATACACAAGGGGGCAAAAAATAATATTTAGTGTGATACAGTAAAAAAAAAAAAAAAAAAGTGTGTAAATCAATTCCTGATTTTGAAGCCTGAATGAGTTGAATGCTGGTGAGGGTACCAGCATAATTGAGGTAGAAGGAAATTAAGGCAAAATCTCCTTTGACTCCCAAAACTATAAAAATGATAGAAGATGTCTGGTAGTAGATTGCTGTAAATCCCACAGTTCAAAGAAAATCATTCTGTCTGCCTCAACGCATTTCGCTTGGCAAAGCCAGCTTCCTCAGGAGAACAAAAAATGTGCTTAATATACACCTTGGAAGTAATCCAAATGACTATATTTTCTTTCCTTGTTGTGGTTATCTTTAATTGTGATGCTCACTCGTGCCATAATATGGCCATGCCTCCTGGTGTCATGACAAAGCAAGGTATATAGAAAGTTCTCAGAACATGTGTGCCTACCAGAGTAAGACCGATGACATCTTAAATCAGAATGAGTATAACTATGTGAATGTTACATTTCCAAAAATAGCATTTGGATCCCATTCCTGCCACCAATGTAATGGAGCAGGCTACCCAAAACCGGTAGGACTTCTGTCTGTTGTGTGAAATCACTACCTTAGCCCCTGATTAAAGCTCAGAATTGACCCAGCAAGTCTTTCCTGAAAACTTTATTTTTCAAACAGCACAGCCTTATATACACACAAATATGACATCAACTAGGGGGAAGCACAGGGGAACTAATTATAATAAAGTAAGCCTCAAACAATAGAAAACCTAACTTAAAACAGGTTATTAACTACAGTACAACTTTACATAAAATAAACATGCCATCTTTAGATCCAGACATCCAGACTACAAGGGACAATAGATGGCTCACATTTCAACGCTGGTATATAAAAACATTTCTTAACCTGGGGGAAACACAATGAATAGAGCAAAGGCTTGGATCCCAGGGTATACATCCTGGCTGACATCCTGAGTGAGCCTGTATCACTGATGCCCCCAAAGTATGTACCCCCAAATATAGCATTTCCAAAGACAGGGTCCATATTCCACAGTGAGGCATTTGGCCCTCAGTGCCCTCCAAGAACCCCCGTCACAATGGCTCTCCAAATCCATTTTGTGATAAGCACTTTTTGCCTAAAGTGCATAAGAGTTTGACAAATCCACTAGGATCCCATCATCAGTGGGATCAATTGCTTAACTTGCAATAAATCTAAGTACATAGATTGCTTCCTCCAAAAGTATATATATATAACTCCCTCCTATATAAAGGAAACTTAAAACATATCCTAAACTTAACCGGAGCTATCGAATGGTTCTCTGATTTAATGTGGGCTACAGTAGATGTTTCTTTGTTATGCACTGCAATATCTTATGATAAGGAAGTTCAAACTAAAAAAGAGACTTTGTTAAAATATGATTGTATTACACATTTACAGACAGAGTTTATGTTTTTTGTGTAGAATTTATTTTAGAACAAATTTATTTTTGGTTTGAGCAAAATTGTTATTTGGAATTATTTGGTACCGCCATGGGAACCAGGTTCGAGTTATTTGAACAATCATGTTGCAGGTTGAGAGGCCAAGTCCATCTGGTCCAGTAAGATGTTTGGTGCAAACCTGGTGCTCTAGTGTAGATACGTCAATGATGTATTAATAATTTGGTGGGATTCAAGTGACCACCTTGAACGCTTAATCTCATTTATTAACACTGATTCACATAAATTAAAATGGATTACATTTTTTTATTTTTTCAAGCCCTCAGGTGGACACGGTTTCATCAACTTAACAAACTACTTACCGAAAGGGCAATTCAGAAGGATGAAAAGAAACTTTAGTATTAATAAAGATTTATTAGAACAAAGTCACATGTTATAAAAAAAAAGATTAAAGATATGAAACAAATTGCATCTGTGGATATAGAAGATCTTTTAAAAGATAAAGAAATTTGGTTTCTCCTTCTTTACTAAATATTACAGTATATCCTTTAGGATTAAAAGAGCCCTAAACAATGCTGGCCAATATTAACACAGGATTCAATATTGAAAATAAAAATTCCAGACTGTTGCTGTGATGTTCAGGAGCTGCTGATGCTGAGGCTGCTCTCAACCAACGCATTTTACACCCTGTGCTTTTTTTTTTTTCAAGGGCATTTAACTTACCATTAACTTTTGTTTTCCCTTACTACCCGTCTCGTGTTGTTTCCTCCTAATTTTGCAGCCAGTGCTGGGTCCTGAAAACCTTAATTAAAAATGCATTTAATTATGATTATGATATTTAGGAATACATTGCAAAAAAAGAAAAAAATGGTGGTCAGGGAACTCATGTTTGCTTGCTCACGTTCAACAAACCAAATCCCCTAGCAGAGAATTAGTTTTGTCTGAATGCTGCACCACTTTGAAGGATTAAATAGGCTTATTATGAGCAAAAGGAGACTGATCATGTTCCCATTTATGTAACTATTGGGAGATAATTGCAGGATCTAAGAGTATAAAGTTGCAATATTTTGGGAATGCAGACACTGTACAACCATTGCTCCTATTACCCCTTCATCTATCTGTGTTAGTGAGCAAGCTTGTCCCAGAAAGTAGTTGAGATATTATTATATATATATTAGAGATGCACCTTTTAAAGGACCAAAGCTATTTTTGAGTCAAAAAAGTCAAACTGAATTTTCAAAATGGAAGATCCAAACCTGTTTTTTTTTTCTAAGTCTGGTGGCGAATTTGACTTAGTCTCAGAATGAAAGTCACCCTCCAAAGTCAAATTTTAGTGAATAGACCCCATTTTGGAGTTTGCCATTTTTTTGTGAATAAAGTTGATATTCAAACTGTTTTTGGGCTATAGAAACGTTGTCCTGTGGTTAACAAGCCGGTACTTGCCATTACTTCAAATAAATATATTTTTTAAATAAATACCAATACACATATAATAATTCTTAACACATTACCCATTTCATGAAATACCTGGACAGCCCCTGACATATACTGATGATGTAATGCTTCTGTAATTCCAGAGTTGTACCCATAAGTACCACAAAAATGTAACAATAACTAACATGATATATAGATAACCTCTTGTAGTGTGGTGCTTGTGGTTCGAAGAATAAATTTGGGAATGTTTTTTGGATTCTTTGGCCCCGAGCCACCAAGGCAAAATTTCTATCAGTAGAAGAAAGCTGGCACCATAAGTGGGACCACATTGTCACGCCTCATGTGTTAATGGGTTCCACCTGATTATAGGACTCGCACACACAAACATAGAAAACAAAATGAAGTAGTTTCAATAATACGTTGTGACAAATAATGTCAGAACAAAAATAACTAAAAAGTAGTAATCTTAGCCCAGTGGAGATCCCCAACTGTTAATAATCAGGAAAGGTACATTTAGATATTCTCTGGTTTCCAAGTATGTCCTAGGGATATTACTATTAAATGTAATAGTATCCTTCCCTTGGAAGGATAAAAGGCTGAGTCAACCTTGCTGGGAATCAAACCTGTGACCCAGAAGGATTGAACAGATTCTATTGATGATGCATTGAGTTAACCCACCTCACACCTGTTCTGTATTTCTGTACTAACAGAGAGATACACCTGGCATCTAACATAACCTAGACCAGAGGTCTCCAATCTGAGGCCCTCCAGATGTTGCGGGACCACATGTAACCCTGCTCCTAGACTCACCTCCACTTTTCTGCACTGCCATCCGGTGCATCCGCCATGTTCCCACTGAGTCATTTTCCCGGAGTCCTTTGGGCTCCAAAATGGCCGTGGGCAGTGCTATGGGCAGTGCTATGCTCATACGCAAATTAGGGGAATATTCCTTTTTCCTGAATGAACACTCCCTTCCTTAACTTCTGCTTCTAGTGAAGAACATATATATACATTAAAAAAAAAAAACACTTATTTAAAGTTAATTCGTGCATAATTTTTTAAAATTAAATGTCTACTTTAACATGCATCGATCAATAACTGGGAGGCGATAAAATGACCATCCCAGAGCTAGAGAATGGAGATAACAAGAAATATAATCTGCAAGCAAGAAAATTACAAACATTCTACTAAGCATTTAATTATGAGCTATGCTTGTTGCACCTTAATTGTTAAAAGATCTTGATCGTTTTTTTAAAACTGAACTTTATTTTCGCGGATACTGAATTTTAAACATCGGACCCCTCTATTTAATAAGATGGTTCCAAAGCTAATACACATTCTCCACTAACCTAATTATTCCAAGCCAGCATTTGTGAATAGATAAACATGTAAGCAATCCCTGTCCGATATCGTCATCCTCGCTGCCAGAAATGGTGGTAAACACATGAATTAGCTGGAAATCTGTTTGGATAGACTTAAAAGAATCTTTATAACAATCGGTACAACAAAATGCTACGTGGGGCATGGCATAATTAGACTTTCATGTGTGTTTGTTCAACTGTCCAGTGAAATGCATCACTCTCCTGTAAGCGAACAAGAATATTCACATCTCCATTAATTCAATAGCCATACATTGTGCAGTCACGGAAGGGAGGTTATTTGTTTGGAGAAGCATTTTGGATCCAAGTTCTAAAAGTTGAGCAGTAACCATAGGAACCGATGGAATGTTTCTGCAGACTGCAGCAATTTTGGAACCTTGCCCCAGTACTGTGTATAATAACAGAAGCATAAGTGTGGGGAGAGTGCACTTTCACCCAGAAATGCAACAACATCTGATCATTTAGCGGATTCTGCCCCATTGTATCATTAACAGTCTCTTCAAGTCTACCTAGAAATCTGTAGGCCTCAAAGCCTGGGCTTCGGAATGTTATGCAGCTGTTTGTGCTCTGGATACATCTTACTTTAACTCCACCTACTGTGTCTCCGTCTGAAGGATTCCATGCATACAGCTGTATGAAGGACACTCATGACATTTACACACTGCCCTGCAAAATGTATCATTTATATGTGTTCATAAAGAAATCGATTAATTCATCAAGGTGGTTCCTATGGGATCCACTCCATCATTAACGCTCTCGTGACTAGACTTTTTGATCATGTCTTACCCTTGGGGACATGGGCTGTTTTAACACTTCTGTGGTGTTTAGCTGTAATTTTCCTCTTTCTCATTTACTGAACCCACACATTATAGATTGCTTTTATAGTATAGGAAAGGCTTTCTTCAGATATCAGTATTTTAAATACATATAATTTATTATAAGAAAATAATGAAGTATAATGAAAAAAATCCCACTTTTTTAATAACTAGATTTTATTATTTGTCCTGAATTTAGAAATACCTCATATTTAGATATTTTTTTTGCATGTTATAGGACAGTAAGTAAAAGTACCACAATCTGCTTGCTAACCTTTTTTTTTTTTCCATAAATACCCAAAATGACATTGGAGCCAAAAAAGTAATCCTAGCACTAATTCTAACCCTAGCACTAACCCTAACCCTAGCAATAATTCTATCTCTAACTTCAGCACTAATCCTAACCCCACCCCTAGTAACATGAGCAAGCTGCTCATGCTGTAATTAGTCTCCCACTGATTACTCGGAGAGACTAAAATCAAACACACCATATCGCTCCGATTGCGTGTTATAGAGGTTGCCTCTGCAGATGTGGCTGGAGTGCCTCGGCCCCAAAGTAGGCATACCATGATCAGAGATGCCAGGCATTTGCTATGTTGGGCCTGGCACATCCTCTGTCGTGAAGCTCTTACAGACACATGGTGAATATATGTCATGAATGTAATCAAAGCGCGAGGCCAGCTGTAGCATTAAGTTGATCATCGGGATTGGGGTCAAACGGTGCTTTTGGTTATTGCCCTATAAAAACAACAGAAAAACATATAACCCTGGCATATTTCTAAATTCAGTATTACAGGGTGTCTTTTTAACCATTTATAATGAAACTAACGCCACTGTCACTAAGGGGTTAAGTTGATGTCTACAGATATCCTTTAATGTTTGTATTCTTTGAGGCTGGACTGATCCTGTAAAATAGCCCTTTTTTCCAACAGTGTAAAGAAGAAGAAAAAAGCAACATTGCAAAACATCTCTAGAACAATAGAAGACTAAATCCAGATCTCTGGCAGCAGGAAAGACCCTCTTCGATTTACAAACCAGATACATGTATAAAAGACTCCTGAGATCTAATATGTAGGCTAACACATTCAACACAATACCCACTTCCTCAGTGCGTTGCGATGAGAAACAATGTATCGTTTTCTTTAGACGGGTCTGTGCGCATTCGCCTGCATTGACACTTTCCCTAATAGTGATGGCTGCTGGTCCTCATCTGAGCGATTGTCAAATCAAGGGGCACAAGACTGTAATTTGAAACCTAAACGAGCCTGCCAGAGTCCTGCTTACATAAACGTTTAGCAGCACAGGGGATCCATCAACAGCTAGCAGGGCAGGTGGCCTAACAGAAACCAAATCGGGATCTCACGTTCTCACTGAAAATCTCACAATGGAATCGATGGGATAAAATACTTAGCAACTGAGATGGGTAATTTTCTTGGAGGATGGATGTGAGTCAGGTGCTGGAATGAAACATTCGGAAGCCCTGGTGTTCATTTGTGATATATATTTACATTAAAAGTAATGATTTTTTGGGAATTTTATATTTCTTTTTTTTTTTTTTTCATTTTTGTATTAATTTATGATTATTAATGTTTTTTGGAGGACGTTCTACACTTTCTCCTTGAGCTTTCTAGTGTTTAAATATTTATTTTTGGGGGGATAATTTGGTCTCTTTTGGACTTTTTCGCACAGGTTTTTTTTTATTTTCATTATTTTTGTTCGAAACTAATTTGGGGAATGGAAAGCGTTAGTTATGAAGAAAGGCTAGGAATGTAAAATGTGTACATGTAAAGAGAAACGGCGTCTTAGAGGGGATATGATAACATTATATAAATATGCTCAGGGTCCATATAAAAGCCATTCAAGAGGTCACCCACTAGGACTTGAGGAAAGGAGATAAAGTCTACAACAGCAGAAGGGATTCTTTACGGTAAGGACATTAAAGTTTTGGAATTCACTTCCTGAAGAGGTGGTGCTCTCAAATATCTTAGGTGCTTTGCATGTTAGTATACCCATTTACATTCATTTAGTGCTTGTTGATCCAAGGAGAAATCGGATTGCCACTGGGAGTCAAGCAGGAATTTCCCCCTCATTGATTCCCTATTGGATCAACAGTGGCAAACAAGGAAAAGGGCCGAACTTGATGGACACAAGTCTTTTTTCAACTTCTATTTAACAAACTGTCCTAGATTTGTTAGTACAGTTACCATTTTGGAGTCTGTCTCAATATTCACGTAGTAATTCCATTAAAAAAAGACCATCAAGTTCTGCCATTCTACCTATGCTTCTTTCTGCTTGTCAGGACCTTTACCAGGTCAGGTAGGAGTCAGTGCAGGGATGCATAAGGAGTCTGTTTGCATGTTACAATTCATACAGCAGGGTTGAAAACATATATAAGAACAGAAAGGAACAATGACTGAAATATGGGTTATAGAAGGGACAAAGGACTATAAGGGTTAGCATCTAGGTTTAGGTTTAGAATTTAGGTTTATGGTTAGCATCTAGGGTTAGAGCTAGATTAGGGTTAGTGCTAGTGTTGGAGTGATTAGGGTTGGGGTCAAAAGGTCACTGTAGGAGTAAAAGGTTTTAAAAAATCACTTATTTGAGCTATTGCCCTTTAACTTGCAAAAAAACAACAGAAAAACATGTAAAATGCGTATTTCTAAACACAGGACATATTAGAATCTATTCAACAGCTTTTTTTTTAATTTTTGTTTGTAAGTGTGTAAAATGTAATTTTTTATAGTAAATTATATTATATGATAAAAATAATTGTATTTAAAGAAGGACCTTTTTATGATGTTAAAAACAGTATATTATATGTGTGGGTACAGTAAATGAGTGAGAGGAAAAGTACAGCTAAACACAAACACTGCAAAAGTATAAAAACAGCCAGTGTCCTGAGTTGTACAACATTCCAAAAACAGTTGTGTCCTCAAAATGGGGACTGGGGACAACTGGCTAATCCATAAATCCTGGATCCATGCCATTTTAACCCATTGAAGTCTGGTATTAGGGCTGCTAGGGATTCATATGTGGGCCATATTTCAGTCTGTACATTATACATACCGTATTTGCTCGAATATAAGACGAGGTTTTTTTCAGAGCAAATGCTCTGAAAAATCCTCCTCGTCTTACATTCGAGGTCTTCTTATAATCTGACCTCAAATTGAGGTCAGATTATAAGACATGGATCGAGGTCCCCAGCAGAGCTGCAGGGGACCTGGATCCCCCTCTCTAACAGCAGGGGATGTCTGCGCGATGAGCGCAGACTCCCCTGCTTCCGCCCGGCACGACCGCCGGGGCTTCTGTGAAGAAGCTTTCGTCACAGAAGTCCCGGCGAGCGTGCCGGGCAGCAGCAGGGGAGTCTACGCTCGTCGCGCAGACATCCTCTGCTGCCCCACTAGGCACCAGGGAGAATCGGGCAGCTGGGGGATGTCTGCACGATACGTGCAGATATCCTCCATGCAGGGCCGTCTTTAATAGTGATTGGACCCTGGGCAAGCATTTGCTTGGGCCCCCTGGATCCTGCCGCCTCCCCTGCATGCAATCCCGCCATCCATCGCGATGTTACCCCCCCCCCCCTCCCACACACACACACACACATATGCCATAATTGTTGTGCCATTCAGATGCCAGTAATATTGTAACTTTCGGATGCCAGTAATATTGTGTCAGTCAGAGCCCAGTAATATTGTGCCAGTCAGAGCCTAGTAATATTGTGCCAGTCAGATGCCTGCAATATTGTGCCAGTCAGATGCCTGCAATATTGTGCCAGTCAGAGCCCAGTAATAATGTGCCAGTCAGATACCAGTAATATTGTGCCAGTCAGATACCAATAATATTGTGCCAGTCAGATACCAGGAATATTGTGCCTGTCAGAGCCCAGGAATATGGTGCCTGTCAGATGCCTGTAATATTATGCCAGTCAGATGCCTGTAATAGTGTGCAGTCAGAGGCCAGGAATATTGTGCCAGTCAGATGCCTGTAATATTGTGCCAGTCAGATGCCTGTAATATTATGCCAGTCAGATGCCTGTAATATTATGCCAGTCAGATGCTTGTAATAGTGTGCCAGTCAGAGCCCAGGAATATAGTGCCAATCAGATGCCCAGTAATATAGTGCCAATCAGATGCCAAGTAATATAGTGCCAGTCAGATACCCAGTAATATAGTGCCAATCAGATGCCCAGTAATATAGTGCCAATCAGATGCCAAGTAATATAGTGCCAATCAGATGCCCAGTAATATAGTCCCAATCAGATGCCAAGTAATATAGTGCCAATCAGATGCCCAGTTATATAGTGCCAATCAGATGCCAAGTAATATAGTGCCAGTCAGATACCCAGTAATATAGTGTCAATCAGATACCCAGTAATATAGTGCCAATCAGATACCCAGTAATATAGTGCCAATCAGATGCCCAGTAATATTGTGCCAATCAGATACCCAGTAATATAGTGCCAATCAGATACCCAGTAATATAGTGCCAGTCAGATACCCAGTAATATAGTGCCAATCAGATACCCAGTAATATAGTGCCAATCAGATGCCAAGTAATATAGTGCCAATCAGATACCCAGTAATATAGTGCCAATCAGATACCCAGTAATATAGTGCCAGTCAGATGCCAAGTAATATAGTGCCAATCAGATACCCAGTAATATAGTGCCAATCAGATACCCAGTAATATAGTGCCAATCAGATACCCAGTAATATTGTGCCAATCAGATACCCAGTAATATAGTGCCAATCAGATGCCCAGTAATATTGTGCCAATCAGATACCCAGTAATATAGTGCCAATCAGATGCCCAGTAATATTGTGCCAATCAGATACCCAGTAATATAGTGCCAATCAGATGCCCAGTAATATTTTGCCAATCATATACCCAGTAATATAGTGTCAATCAGATGCCCAGTAATATTGTGCCAATCAGATACCCAGTAATATAGTGCCAATCAGATACCCAGTAATATAGTGCCAATCAGATGCCCAGTAATATAGTGCCAGTCAGATACCCAGTAATATAGTGCCAATCAGATACCCAGTAATATAGTGCCAATCAGATACCCAGTAATATAGTGCCAATCAGATGCCCAGTAATATAGTGCCAGTCAGATACCCAGTAATATAGTGCCAGTCAGATACCCAGTAATATAGTGCCAATCAGATGCCAAGTAATATAGTGCCAATCAGATGCCCAGTAATATAGTGCCAGTCAGACCCCAGTAATATAGTGCCAGTCAGACCCCAGTAATATAGTGCCAATCAGATACCCAGTAATATAGTGCCAATCAGATGCCCAGTAATATTGTGCCAATCAGATACCCAGTAATATAGTGCCAGTCAGATGCCCAGTAATATAGTGCCAATCAGATACCCAGTAATATAGTGCCAATCAGATACCCAGTAATATAGTGCCAATCAGATGCCCAGTAATATTGTGCCAATCAGATACCCAGTAATATAGTGCCAATCAGATACCCAGTAATATAGTGCCAATCAGATACCCAGTAATATAGTGCCAATCAGATGCCAAGTAATATAGTGCCAATCAGATGCCCAGTACTATAGTGCCAATCAGATACCCAGTAATATAGTGCCAGTCAGATACCCAGTAATATTGTGGCAATCAGATACCCAGTAATATTGTGCCAATCAGATACCCAGTAATATAGTGCCAGTCAGATACCAGGAATATTGTGCCAGCCAGCCCCCCGCCCCCCCCCCCCGTACTTACATGAAGCTGCTCCGTGTCCCCCGCCGGATGTCTCCTCCGTGCAGTCTTCCCTCTTGCACGGAGGAGGGAAACAGAAACCGGATGTGACGCGACGAAAATTCTGTATATTTGAGCATATCCCGACAGAAGTCTCATTTATATAGCAGGGGCAGTTTTGGCCGATGTTTTCTCTTTGAAATGTTTTTTTAATGCTGCTCTGTAGCATTAGCTAATTATTAATGCTTGTCTTGGCTTCTACAGTTCACTAAGGAGTTCATTTTCCACTCTTGATGATATATTTACACAATTTATTTCTTGTTTTTTTTTCAAATTTTTTTTATCAGTACATCAATAAATGCTCCGTTTTATCTTAGAACATTTTGGCTTCTCTCCTCTTCAAAGTTCATTCCAAAAAGGCAGTCAGATTTTCCTGGGATCAAAAAACTTTAAATATTAATGTTGATTGTATCATGTATAGCTCTATATGTACTGATTTTCTTAAAAAATAAAAGAAATATCCATACCCTTTTGAAATGCATCTATTATAGTTGATAGCACCACCTCTCTTTGCAGTAAGTTCCATAACTTTATTGTCCTTACCATAAAGAATTCCTTCCTTTGCTGTCTATGAAATCTTTGCTCTTCCAGTCTCAGGGGGTGACCTCTTGTTCTTTGTACATTTCTGTTGATGCTGCTCTCCCTGGAGAGCTCTTTATATTGGCCCTGCACATATTTATATAATATTATCATATCCCCTCTAAAACACTATTTATCTAGTGAATATAAAGACTTTTTCTTAGGGTTATATTCATGAAAGTGGGACTTGCAGGGAAGTGATGACTGAATTTAAAACTTAAGGCCAAAGAAGTCAAGCTGCAAAAATTAAGCCCTAGTCTTGTTTCTTAACTAAAAATCTTCCAGTCCCATTATCAATTTTGTAGCCCTGCTTTTGGCTTTATAATTTCCTGTTTAGAGACTGGTGCCCAGAATTTCTTGCAAGATAATGTCTATCAGTTGAAATGTAAAGAGGTAAGATGATATCCTCCTCCCATGAATCAATACCCTTTTTATGCATGCCAGTATCTTATTGGCCTTTGCAGCTGCTGACTGACATTGTGCACCGTTGCCAAGTCTGTTATCTACAATTATTCCCAAATCCATCTCATCAGCAGTTTCCCTCAAGGAGATATCATTGAAAGTACATGTTTCAATGTTATTATCTTTCCCAAAATGTATAACTTTACATTTGTCTATACTGAAACTCATTAACCAATAAAAGGAAAATGTACAGTACAGATTCCTGAGGTACTCCGCCTAATACTTTCATGCGGACTGAGAATTTTGCAGTTGGAAAACCTTTCCTATTCTGACACTTTGTTGAGTAACCTTTTGAGTGGAACTGTATCAAATGCTTTAGCAAAGTCTAGATAGATCCCCTCAGCTGTCACACCAGGATCTATCTGTTTACTGACTTTTTCATTGAATGCTATTAAGTTAATTTGACAAGACCCGTCTTTCACAAAACCATGCCGACTCCAACTAACTATATTCTGATTCAAGATGTATTCTTGAGTGTATACCTTTAGCAACCCTTCAAACAACTTCCCCACTGCTGATGTCAAGCTCACTGACCTGTAATTGCCTGGCTGTGATTGTGATCCCTTTTTAAATTGGGGCACTCCATCTGCCTTACGCCAATCTATTCCAGAACTGAGAGAATCACTAACGATCAAAGATGACTGTCTGGCCAGAATTAAGCTTAGCTCTTTAACTACTCTTGGGTGTATACCATCTGTTTTTTTGAGCCTTGTCTATCTTAACAGTGTTGAATTGCTTAAGTACTTTTTCTTGCACCATTTAATCCCATGTTTGTTGTATTGGTTCTGAGCAAGGGGCTCAGCCATAAGTTCTTCCTTGGTTTAAGCAGAAGAAAAAAAGTGTTTTAAAATATTAAAATTTCTGCTTTCACTCTGTCTTCACTAACCAAATTCAGTTAAAACAAAAAACCAACATTTTCTGCCAAACGCTTTTCCCCCTATGTACATACTTTTAAAAAAAAATGGGATTCGTTTTTCTCTCCTTTGCAATCAGTTTATCATTTTCCCGTGTAGCTAATTTCGATATCCTTTTCACAGGCTTTGTTGGCATCCTTGTACTTTATAAATGATTCTGCCGATGCCCTGCTTTTATAATGTTAGAATGCCATTGTCTTCTTTTTTTTTTATTTCCTGTCTTGCGTGACTGATAAGCTGCACTGGTTTTCATTTGCTTTTTTTGTATTTGTTTCCCAAGGGTATACGTAAATAAGTGTAAGTTTGTAACGTTTGTTTGAAGGTATTGCACTTGCCTTCTGTGTTTTTCCTGAAAAAATCCATCCCAGTCTATGTGTTCAATCAATGTCCTTAGCCTGTTAAAGTTGGCCCGTCTAAAATTAAGTGTTTTGGTAGAGTAGTTACCAATGATCTTTTATTGAGTAATATGAAATTGTCCCATGTTATGATCACTATTTATCAAGTGTTCTCTTACTTTGATGTTTGAAATAAACTCCAAATTGTTAGTTACAATCAGATCCATACATCCTTCCTAGTCGGGGGTCTTAATTAATAGTGACATCGAATTGTCAACTAGCAGGTTCCAAAATGTGTTGCCTTGAGAGGAACAAATGATTCCGCAATTACAATCTCTATCTGAGTAATTTAAATCTCCCCTAATTAAAACTCTACACAGATTTGGAGCCATTTCAATTTGTGATAAAAGCTCATCAATGCTCGTGTTTGATGGCTGGTATCATACACCTACAAGTAATGTACCAGCCTCTTTAATGTCTAATATTATACTAATAATACTAATTTGCACCCAGAGAGCTCTATTTACTAAAGCACTAACCCTTAACTCCAAACCCAAACAGACTCACCCGCTCTCGGATGTCTCATCGCAACCCCACACAATGGTATTCCCTTACATTGTGTGTGAGGTCGAGATGAGGCAAGAGGAGGTGAGAGGAGGTCAAACTCAACCTTATTAAAATAAATTAAAATAAAAAAAAACCCTGTCAAAAACAGGTCCCTGGGGGCTTTCGTTATATTTCCATACTAGCTGTGGTCCTCCCGAAATGGCCACGGAATAAGACAAAGGACCGAGACTACCATTTTGGTCAGCCAAACTAAATGTCAGCACACAAATTAGCCACACTGGCTGATTCGAGATCACTTGGGTGCTCTCTGAGAAGCCTGAATTTAATGGGTCTATTCACAGAAGTTCGAATTTGGAGATCGACTTTCATTTCGGCAACTGAGTTTGACTTAGAAAAAAAAAAAACCCCACCCAGGTTAGAATTTGACTTAGTCTCAAAGATAGCTGTGATCAATTCCCCTCCAATTACTTTCAAAGGGGGAGATTCGAACCCGGGAGATTCGAATTTAACTCAAAATAAAAAGTCGACCTCCGAAAGTCAAATTTTTTTTTATAAAATATTTTATTTTGAATGAAAGAGATTTTTTAAGACAAAGCTGTCAATGGTATAACAGAATAGCGGGTATGTTCCGATTATACAGCAAATAATAATTCAGGGTAGAGAATAATTGAGGTATAAGGGATAGGGAAGAGGGGAAGGAAGGGGCTGGGAAGTAGAGGGATTGAAAAGAGAATGAGAATGAGAAAGAAGGGAAATAAAGAAAGAAGAAGAGAGAAAAAAAAGGGGGGGGGAGGGGAGAGGTGGTTTTGGTGTAGGTTGGCAGTTTAGAGGGAGGATAGGGTACATACCGTGTCTCCACCAGTGAATGTGCCGAAAGTCGAATTGTAATGAATAGACCCATAAGTGTCCAGAGCGCATGGTTCTGATATTCTCTATAGAAAACCATACCTACCTGAGTAAGACCCTTGGGTTTCTTACCTGGTGCTGTGCTATGTAAAGGAGCCCAATCAGGAGAAGCTTCGAACTCTCAGCCAATCAGGAGAAGCTTCGAACTCTCAGCCAATCAGGAGAAGTCAAAAAGTTGCCCATTGCTTTGCCTACACAGTCTACATGCAATCATCTGGACGGTACGTTTCCATTCATATTCACCAGAATGCAAATCAACTAATTTTCACAGGGAAATTTGCAATTTGCATATCACACAACAGAGTGATGTCATAAGCAGGAGACTCCACATACATTTCAAACATATATTTCTCTTATTGTATGTATTGCAAGCGATTCTGCTGGCATAATGTATAGATCATTTTACATAAATTTTTATTCCCTACGTTCACATTATAAGTAATGTTTCAGATGACTGAGTACCCTTTTAAATTGACACTTGTTAAAGCTCAGAGACTCCCTTTCATGCCTCATTTTTTGCTCCATTTTCCTTTTTTATTTGTGTGTGACCCTCACGCGGTTAACCCCTTCGCGACAAAGGACGTGTCAGGCACGTCCTGGAAGAAACTCCCTTAACGACAAAGACGTGCCTGGCGCGTCCTGCTGTGAATCAAGCGGTTTTCGTGATCAACGATCGCGTAAACCGCTTTAACGGTGCTGGTCTATTGCCTCGATGTCGAGGCAATAGCCAGCACTGAAATTTCTGCTCTGGGGCACCCACGATCGCCCCACGGAGATAATTTAATAATTAAATTAAAATTAAAACATATTAAGGGATACAATAAGGATTAGAGTTGGGGTTAAATTTAGTGTTAGGGTTACATTTTGGGTTCGGGTTGGGGTCAAAAGGTCAATATAGGAAAAAAACAAAAACCACTATTTTTGTTTTTTGCCCCATAACTCACAAAAAAATACCGAAAAATATGGAAACATGCATATATCTGAACTCGGAATTATATTTTAGGTCAAAGTTAGAAAAAGTGGTTTTTTTAAAATTTTTCATCATATTTTATGATTTTTTTTTGTATTAAATTATAAGATATGATGAACATAATGGTATCTAAAGAAAGCCCTTCTTATGATGATAAAAACAACATATAATTTGTGTGGGTACTGTATGTGAGAAAGAATAAAATTGCAGCTAAACACAAACACCCCAGAAATGTCAAAACAGCCATTGTCACCAAGGGAAAGTGAAGGTGAAAATGTCTTGTCACTAAGGGGTTAATAACGAAAGCGTATACACTGGAATTGGATATGGATTGTTATTGTTGACAAGTCTATAGCAAGGAGTATGCAGTGAACACTGCTCGACAGATGCTGTCATAATCCCAGTATTCTGGATGGCAATGAAAGGTCCTGTTACATAGGAGCGAAAAATGACAAAGCGCAGCATGTCATTCCTTGCACTCCATCCATAAAACCCCTAACTAGAAACCATATATATATTTATTTTTTTTAGAGCCTGATGCTGATCTCTTCAACGCAATGGTTCAAATTAAAAGTAATGAAGCCAGATGTCCTTAGTTTGTTTTTTTATGGACCATTCCCATTAGCGCTGTGAAAGTCTTTACAAAGTGGCATTATTATTTTTTTGCTTTTATTTTTTTGCAGTAATTAATATCTCTTTGTTTCCATGAGACCCTGAAGATCTTTCAGAGGAAATCTGTTTTTATAAAGGTCATATCTGGGGTAAAGTCGTCGAAGACATTGTTTGCCTAGATTCCAGTAAGGCTTTTGACACTGTCGCACATAGAAGGCTTATCAATAAACTGCAATCTTTGAGTTTGGATTTCAATAATGTTGAATGGATTAGACAATGGCGGAGTGACAGGCAACAGAGGGTTGTAGTCAATGGGGTATATATTCGATGCAAGGTCTTGTTACTAGTGGGGTACTGTTACTGTACTTGGACCCATTCTCTTTAATATTTTTTATCAGTGATCTTGAAGGTCTTGGTATTTTTGCTGAAAACTTGCAGCAGGGTTATGTTCATGGAGGGATAAGCCAAATGGCAAATGATTTAGCTAAACTAGAAAAATGGTCAGGGCCGTGGCAACTGGCATTTGATGTGGACAAGTGCAAGATAATGCATCTTGGGTGCAAAAGTTCAAGGGCAGTGTATATAATATTTGATGCAGTCCTAACCTCAGCATCTGAGGAAACAGATTTAGGGGTAATAATATCAAAGGTAGGTCGAAAATGTAATAGGGCAACAGGAAATGCTAGCAGAATGCTTGGTTTTATAGGGAGAGGTATTACCAGAATGCTTGCATAGGGATAAGTATTAGCAGAATGCTTTGTTGTATAGGGAGAGGTATTAGCAGAATGCTTGGCTGCATAAGGAGAGGTATTAGCAGAATGCTTGGTTGTACAGGGAGAGGTATTAGCAGAATGCTTGGTTGCATAGGGAGAGGTATTAGCAGAATGCTTGGTTGGATAGGGAATGGTATTAGCAGTAGAAAAAAGGGAAGTGCTCATGCCATTGTACAGAGCATTGGTGATACCTCACTTGGAGTATTGTACGCAGTACTGGAGACCGTTGGTCCAGAAGGATATTGATACTTTGTAAAAAAAAAAAAAAAGTCCAGAGAAGAGCCTTTAATTTGGTTGAAGGATTGCACTTCCCAGGAAAGACCTTAAGGAGGAATTTGATAGAAACATTTAAATTAGACATGTGCAAAACGAAAATTTTCGTTTTGTTTTCGTTCATTCTGACGAAAATGATATTTATTTAGTCTAAAACGAATTTCTTTCATTACTACATTCGTTTCGGACGAAATTCGTTCATTATTTTCATTTCGTTACATTCGTTTGTACGAATCAATTAACCTAATAGTATTCCATAAACCGAAAGTCTATAAACCGAACGTTCGGTTTATAGACTTTTGTCATTTAAAATGCATGTAATAGTACTATTGGCTTTCTATAAACAGAAACAGAGTCTCCATTCACTCTGTTTCTGTTTATAGAAAGCCAATAGTACTATGACATGCATTTCATAAGGTGAAAGTCTATAAACCGAACGACCTCTGGTTTATAAACTTTCGGCTAATAGAATACGTGTAATACTATTGGCTTTCTATAAACCGAACGAGAGCCCCATTCATAAGATTCTCTTGATCGCTCCAGTTTGAGAATGTTACCCTGGAAATGACCTCTTTGGATAACTTCCTAGACATTTAAAAAAAAAAAAAAAAAAATCAGTGACTACACGCCTATAATTATGAATATCCAGGAGATGTAAATATAATTAGTTTCAATGCTTTTCCTAGAGTACAAAATTCAGTTTTAACAGTCAGAAAAGAGTGGGCTGTTTCAGATACTAATTGGCCAGACCTTAGGTCATACAGCGGACTTGTATCCAAACAATGAATTAAATATAAACAAGGTTGATGCTGTTTAGTTTTGTAAATAAAAAGATACCATAGAGCTCCAGGATGTGCCTGACTCCTCTGTTACGCAGGTAAATTCTTTGTTTGCTCCACCGAGGTGCTACCTTATTAGCAAATTAAGTGGCTGCTTTCTGACTGGGGCCCCACAGTCCCTAACTTAGAGGAGACAGTTATGGAGAGAGGAAAAATATCTGACATAGGGTCCCCCATCTGATTTATCACTTAAGGCTCCCCCAAAACCCCCCCCAAAAAAAAAAAAACTTGACTTACTCTTGGTTTGCTAAACGTGGAAAAGTGGGGCCGATTCAGAAACTCTTCCTGTTATGGCTCCTGGTGATGCCAACACAGATGCCCACAATCCCAGATTTTTGGGTCCTGTCCTGTCAAAATTGGGTCTGTCCCACAAGCAGTGCACAGGCAGCATTGCTGCAGACATACACAGCTTAAACTAGGAGAACTGAGCTCCAGATACCTGGTATCTGCACGTGGGAGGCTGGAGATTAATCACAAGGGTCCACATGACTTTTTATCCCCATGATTTTTTTGTCCTAGAGGCCAAATATATAAAGGTGGCAAGTATTCCTTCATCCTAGTAAGCCGAACCTAAATCCACATGTCTCACTATAGTTGCACACCGGGTTTACTTGGGGTAAAGAGTCAAACATTTTTAAAATTTGAGATCCTCTAAGGCAAGCAATGGTTAACATTTTTTTAAATTGTCCTTTGAATACACTCTGGTGGGGGTATGGCCAGTCAGCAGCTGTCATATTAAGTCTTGGGCATAACTACAGGACATGTAAAGTTTCAATACCTCAAAATTACATATTGTTTCACACAAATCACAGACTGAATGACTTAAATGCAATTTCTCCTCTGTTTAACAGAAATATTTCATTGATACAGTGGACTTTTAAACGTGTTCTAAACCACATCCAAACTTAAACTTGGAAAGAAATATAGCTCCGGGCAAAAAAATAAAATAAAAGAGAGAAAAATATTACAATCATTTTTGGCCGAGATTGAGCAGTCTCTCTCTCTCTCTCTCTCAAATGAGTCTTGATATACGGGCAATGAAATCATAATATTATTTTTTTTCAGTGTTTTATAAGCAGAAGACTTTTACATCAATTCGTCTTCAATATGTGGTGCCGCTTGTCAGCTTACGAAAATATATAGAACGAAGGTTTCCAACTCTATTCCAGCTTTATTCCTATATCACCGGCTTCTCTTTCCTGCCGTGTGATCTTTGAGTATGTCATTTGTGAATTTGATGAGAGCATGTTCTCTTTACAATGCCGGATTTAAAACGATTTGTTCCAATCTGAAAAACAGCTTTGAAAATTTCCAGAAGAGTCTTCATCTTGCAAAATCCTACTACTCTAACTCCTGGAAAAGCGATTGGAGTGGGCGATTGTTGGGGGGAGAAAGGGACAAAAATAATATTTCTTGGCATCTTTTATAAAAAAATTTTTTTAAAAATGAGCTCTGTGCAGATTTGTTCATGCTAGATCAAATTTTGACTTTGGCTTGTAAACCAGGAATGCGTAAAGTGTATACAACCTATATATAAATACATAAAAAATCTAACAATGTTCAGAAACACCAGGCAGGGTTGCACCGAGTCAGATGTCCAGGTGTCTTTGGCTCTAAAGACCCGAAGACCGTTTGTTACGTATTTAATCAGCTTAAATTAAAGCCACATTCCATAATGGAATGGCTTGGAATGCGATGGCTTCTCGTCTTTGATGACATCATCGGACATTGGGCCAATGTCCACTGTTGCCAGCAGTATGACACAGCACAATGCAGTCACGTGTAATCCCTAAAACCCAAGTGTTGTGCACCCCAATATTAGGGCAAACATGAATATGCTAATGTAGCACTACTTTAGGTAAGGCAAAATATTATCCAAGGGGTCAATTACTAGGAGCCCTGAATATTTGCTGGAGTTCAGGTGGTTGGACATTATTAATATACAACAGTACCATAGTTGCCAACGTCGGCCATCAGCCCGGCAGTATGTAGGATGGACATACGCACAGACACAATCCAATTAATTAATCATGGCAGATTCTATGAGATCTACACCCTGATTAAGTAATTGTATTGTATCTGTGTGTATTTCAATCCTACATACTGCCGGGCTGCACTTTGCATGCTCTTTCTGCAGCATGTGGAACAAATATGTGTCCCTGGAAGCATGGCCGATGTTGGCAACTATGCAGTACCTCCATCCAGTGATGGTTTCACCAGTCTCCCCACACTGGGACAAATTATTTTTCAGTGGGGTGGCAAATTATCTGGGACAAGTACACAATGGGCCAGATTTATCAAGGTAAAAAAAAAAAAACTTTTTTGAAAAAATATCTAAATTTGATGCAAAATGCCATAACATTCCATTGGCTTCCATGGTAATCCATACTATTTTAGTACTTTGTTCCTGAAAAAGCACCAGTTTTGGCTTGATAAACATGGTCCAACATGGGTTATTTTTCTTATCAATTTGATTGAAAAAGGTAAAACATTCCTGTAAGGAGATCGGGGAAACTGTTGGAAAAAAGCAACAAAAACCACCACAATAATAGGCTAAAAGTATATATATATTAATGGGGGAAAAAAGGAACAATACTCCCCAAATCAGTTGTTGAAATATCTACAGGTCGCCTAAAAAGGGAAAACTCTCAATTCCAGGTATACAATTTGTCAGCAAGATTTCAGATCATGATGTAGCAGGCACATTATTCGTGGATTCCATATGGATTGCCAAAAAGATAATGCCGGAAAAAAAAACATGTACATAAAATAGTGCTCTGCACTTTTTTGTATAGATTTCTTTCTTCCGACATTCTTCTGAACGCTATGAATAGTTAATACTGTTGCCAATACAAAGGTGACGAATCGGAAGCTGGCATATGGAATGTTGTGGCACAGGAAGCCGCCATCTACATTAAGAGGACACAAGCGCTGCTGCCCCTTTGCCTAACTCAGGCATCTCTCCTTGCACCTGTGCCAAAATATCCATTCATGATCCTTCAATACAAATACGCAATGTTTTTCGCAGTGAAGACAAAGGTCTACAGACGAGGGTTAAATTTGCCACACAAATATTAATGTATTTTTTTGTACGTAAAAAAAAAAAACAGAGAAAAAAACAGCTGAAAGCTGAGGCCTCTCCTGTATTCTTTAGCTAAAGAGCTTGTGTAAAAATGGGCTTGGAGCCTATTACGGAGCTACCACATGTACACTTGGAAGTAAATCCACAGCTGATTTATTGCTGGGTCCCGAGCCAGTTCTTTCAGTTTGCGAAATGAAATAGAGGTGAACGGTTTTAAAGGACATTGGTGGCTCAAAAGTCATCCCGAGCCAAAATATGCCTTCAAAATCAGGTTTCAAAACAAAAAAAAACAACTTGGAAAAGACAGTTAAATAATATATAATACTAAATTCTTATGCCCTGGTGAAATCTTTCATATATCCCAAAATGAACATGAGTATGTTTGTGTTGTGTTTGTTACTCTACAGGAAATGGTCTCCCTTGTCCAAGGACCTTGTGGGTTTAAGTATAATTTCCTTCACATATATTTTGTATCTGGCTTTGGCATTCCTCGCAGTTGCCGGACCCTGACAACAGTAGAGGCTGCTTATTAATTACATCCTGTCGCGGACAGTGATTTAAATTTGTTAATACTGGATCACCTACCATCTTTTCAGATGGAACCAAAGCATGAACTCTCTTGAACCCACGTAACTCTGTGGACAAAATGTTCACCCAAGTTTAGGATCAGCTAATTTTTTCGTCTTTTTTTTTTCATTTTGGTTTTTCTATTTTATACTTTTGCTGGTGTTCAGTTTTTCATTAATTTTCTCTGATTTCATTTACTTGGCCAGTGTTTCTCCAGTTGGGAAACAACTCTGCATGGGACTAAATAGTGCATCAGAACACACAAGAGAAGCGCAAAATGGATTCCAAAGATGGAAGCAAAATGGCTGCTTCACACCGCACAGAACGTTAATGTTTTCCCAGATTCAATCTGAAAGATATCCTCTGTTTTTCTCTAATCCACCAGGCAATTACCAAGATTTCAAATATGTACGCTAACGTGGGCTTCTCTGTTAAAACATGTCAAACAGCTGATTAAATACATTAAAGGGACTGTATCACCTGAATATTGTTTTTACTGTGAATGCAGAGCATACAAAATTATTGAAAATTAGCTGTCCTTTGTATTAGCAAAATTGTTTTGCAAATATCCAGCTACTCCAAAACATCACAACTGTGAACACTTTTTCACTATGCGACATTAGACGTTAATGGCCAGTTTGGAATAATTGACAACTAATTTTTCCAACCTAGCTGTTTTTGCTTGATTTTTGCAATTTCCTTGTGAGCTCAACAGATTTTGGGTTTTAATGGCATCTGTATTCTTATTGGTAAAACAAATAATTTATGATCTGGCAGTTGTCACAAATTCTTCAGGACTGCCGTCTCCCGCTGGCTGGCCGCACCCCACTGGCTGAGTTTCTATTTAAGGTATGTTGGTTTTGCATGCATATTTAGGTGGCGAAATAGGTCATAATATATGCCCCCACTGTCCTGTTTGGGACGGTCCCAATTAGGTCTGACCCATCCTCATTCTTCAGAGGTTCAGGAGACTGGATCAAGAATACTTTGTATACAGAGAGTTTTAAGTGTGAGCAGTGGCAATAGATTCTGCGGTGCAAGTATTTCCAACTCACCTCTCCCAAGCCATGCCCACCGGCATCCCTGTGGTGCATGATGGGAGCTATGTCATAACCACAAAACACCACCAAACAATTGAGGCCAGGATGCCACCAAATTGAGGCCGTCTTGTTCAATGTGCAGACTTATTATCACACATGAAGTTCAAAATCACAACCCCACTCCATATTTCACTGCACCCCCCTGATCCCCAGGCCAGCCAACCCCTGCTGACAAGGGCCTACAACAGAAATGATGTTATGACATACCTGAGGTTTGCTGTGGTCCTGGTGAACTCCTGTGTAGTCGCCTCTGGTGTGTTGCAGCAGTGTTTTTTGCGGTTATGTACAGTATTTATCAAGTTACCAACAGTTCTCATTGGCTCTGTTATTTGTGGTTTCCCCCGGTAAGACGTTGACTGCCCCAAGTGTGCTTTTAGCAGCAGTCAATCACCTACAGCTCATTTCAACTTGAGACATTTGGAAACGTCTAGCAAGTGTTTTCTTTGAGTAAGATGTTGAGACACAATTCCAGAGCGCATAAAACCTTGGGACGGCAACGGGATAAAAAAAAAAAAAGTTAGAAAAAGTAAAACAAACTTTGAGATCATTTAATAGCTCCGGACTAAACCATCATGAGTTTTAATCAGGCAGAAGGTAACTTCTGTCGGATTAAGAAGACTTCTCTGAACAGTGATCAAGGGTGATGCTGAATACAACTTTAGTGGGGGGCGGAGATATTTATTGCTATTGGCTATGTGCCACATGATTGACATACGCACGCACCAGTGATGGAGAGAGAGCAGTGCTCCGGAACATGGCAAAGACAAGGGGTGGATACATTTTGAATGGTGCCCAATAAGTGTATATCTGCCAGCTTTCACAACCTGGGATGCGAGGGGACGGATGCAAAATGGGGCATTTGATGTGACGCTGCGTGACATCGCTCACTGTTATATGACCCCTCAAGACTGAGCTGTACCCTCCCTGGTACGGGGATAGGACACTTCATTGCGGCTGCTTCCGCGCAGCCACTTCACCGCCGACTCTGCACCGCAAGACAGTTCGTCGCTGGAGATTTCATCGCGAACATTTCATCGCTAAAGGTAAGTATTTTAGCTATTTTAGTTGATTTTAGTAAGGGTGGTTAGAATTAGGGTTATGGGGGTTAGAATTAGGGTTTAGGGGGTTAATTTTAGTATAAGGGTTCGGGGTTAATTTTAGCATTAGGGTTCGGGGTTAGTGTTAGGGTTTAGGGGGTTAGTATTAGGGTTTAGGGGGATAGTGTTAGTATTAGGTGGTCGGGGTTAGTATTGGGCTTAGTATTAGGGTTCGGGGGTTAATTTTAGTATTGGGGTTAATTTTACTGTTAGTATTGGGGTTTAGTGTTAGCATTGGGGTTTGGGAATCATTTATTAGGGGGGTTATTTTCTTTTTACTTTTACATTTGTAAGCGCTGACAGTTCAGCTCTGAACTGTTAGCTCTTACATAGTTATACTTCATTGCTGACAGTTCAGCGTTCTAACTGCCGCGCTGAACTTTCAGCAATGAAGCCGCGGCGAAGAAGTTTCCTAGACCCCCCTGGTACAGATACTGGGTAGCTGTAGCCCAATTCCTCAGCGTATGTCTGATCAACTCAATGCTGCTATTGTGATATTGATGGGTGGAAGAATGTCTGATATGAGTCTACGATGGAATGTAATCTGTTGACTCTATATAGATATTTTTTACAGCTTACTTGAGTTGAGTTTTTTTTTATTATTTATGTTGCTAAAACCATGAGCAAGATCTTATCGCATGACGAGGCAACGTTTCTAAAGAGATGTTACTGAGCTAGTGAGATGTGTTTGGAGATGATACATTAAAAAAGAACAGACAAAGGAACTGCAAACAATCAAAGAGTCTACTTAATAAAGAGGTAATTGAGAAGGGAATTTCACACTTAAGACCAAAATAGATGAGTTGGAAAAATTCTCAGAGAATTTTTCCAATTCAACTACATTGGCCAAAAGCTTGAAATTCCTGTCTCAATTCCCTGCAAGTATCGCCTTATTGAGTAAACTCTCAAGTATTGACTTAAGGACAATGTGAAGGCTTTGAGGCAGTAGCATTCATGGTATTTTTTTTAAATTAAAGTTGGCAACCCCCCGTGGTCTGCTAATGAAAAACATAGCTCTTGTGTATGCCAACTAGAAAAGATATAGCAGAGGATCGAAAGTATGTGATTCCAGCCATAAACAGGAGTTAAAAAAAAATAGATAAAAATAGGAATTGTGTACAAATTAGAAAATGAGGATCTTTAACAAATTCGAAAATGGGGATCATTCGCAAAATAGAAAATGACAATCCTTTACAAATTAGAAAATAAGAATCGTTTGCCAATTATAAAATTAGAATCGTTTACAAATTAGAAAATTAAAATCTTTTGCAAATTAGAAAATGAGAATTGTTTGCAAATTAGAAAATGGGGATCGTTCGTAAATTAGAAAATGAGGATCGTTTACAAATTAGAAAATTAGAATCATTTGCAAATTAGAAAATAAGAATCGTTTGAAAATTAGAAAATGAGAATCGTTTGCAAATTAGAAAATAAGAATAGTTTGTAAATTAGAAAACGAGGATCGTTTACAAATTAGAAAATGAGAATCGTTTGCAAATTAGAAAATGAGGATCGTTTACAAATTTGAAAATGAGAATCGTTTGCAAATTAGAAAATGAGAATCGTTTGCAAATTAGAACATGAGAAATCGTTTGCAAATTAGAAAATGAGAAATCGTTTACAAATTAGAAAATGAGAATCAAATACAAATGAGAAAAAAAAGAATCGTTTACAAGTTATCCTATTCACAAATTGAGAATACATAGAATCGTGTCCACATGATGTTTGCTGATATTGCTTGGAGAACCACGTACCCGCACAGCTCTTAAGTTCTTTCGACACCTGAAATGTTGGAAATTTTTCTGGCAGCACTACTTCTAACACCCAATAATTTGCACACAGATAATTATTTTACTTCATTACTCGCAAGTCGAGTTTCTTTAACCCCAAACTCAACCTTAAGAAAACCCCAAAAGACTTCTGTTTAGTGGCTACGTTCTGAATTTTGTTCTAGGACAAAACATTCTGCTAATTTCATAGGTATTAATTTACTGCAAGTTCCGAGTTTTTCCATTCTGAAAAATAAAGACTTTAAGTTCCTACTGGCCAACAGAAGTGGTTGTTCGCAGGGGACATGTGTTGAACATTGTGATAGACATTTTAAAGATGTTCTATGCACCTCGCCACTGGTGTCCTTCTAGGAACACTTTGCTCACACCTTTCCTGAAAGTGGTGTCTGGATCAGAGCACACTTGACCACCTTACTCAATGAGATATATTGGAAAGCTTTTTTACTAACTACAGGGATCCCCCAATATATTTTTCTTTATTGAGTATCACCTAAATAGGTTAAACAAAACATTTTTACATGCTCTTTCGTTAATACAATGCATTACAATTTAAAAAAAAATATACAATGTTTAGTCTCTTGTCTTCTTAGTAAATATTTAGCACTAAATATATAACTTAGAATTAAGCCGCCCAGTGATGGGAGTGAGCGCAGAACTTTTCTTTCTGCATTTGTATCCATTTTTTGTATTACTCAGCCTTGTTACAATGCAGCCGCCCATCCCATGTGTTCCCTATTAAGGGTTAATAATGTATAGGGGTGTATATAACAAACACCCCTTTCTGTCTCATTAGAGATTTTTGCCAGAGGCTCAAAGAAGCAAGGTGAATGGTTAGAGTTAGGACCCACCTAGGGTGGTCTGCCTTGACGTTGGCAGGTGGGCTCATCCTCTCATGGCCATTGGAGGTAACTAAAAAACCTCCATTTGTTTTAAAAATACATAGGGATAAAGGAGAGAGCGCAGGTAACTTGTTTTTCTTTGGTTTTTAAAATATATAACTTATACTATGCTAACTTTAAAATAAAATACATAAAAATAAGCATATATAAATATTAAAAAAAATAAATAAAAATAACATACAAATTTAAGATGGAACAAGTAGTCCCTTTATTATTTGTTTAATAGATAGTGTATAGCGTAGTGTAGAGATAGAGAGTATAGTGTAATAGGCTATACGGTGTAGCACGATCACACTTGTTTAGTAAGCATTGTATTGTACATTGATGACATTTCAGCCTGTGACAAGTTTAGGGAAGTCATCTTTTCCTTAATAGCAATATCCAGCCTGGTCTGCAAAGCAGAAACAGGGACTATTTCCATAAAATAATATCCCAGTGGCTGATAGTCCAGCTCCAGATCTTAAGGGGCAATTTGTAGAGGTTTACACAGGCGTCTGTCTCTGACTTAAAAGCAAGTAGAGTGTTATAGGAGCCCTGGTCCGCTCGCTCTGTTCTGCTTGGATGGGCAGTATCTCACTGTTACACTGCCAGAAAGTCCACAATGTGCATGGTACGGGGCTGTTATTGATCATAACCTTGCTTGTTCTTCCATCATTTTCTCCTTTGCGTTAGTAATGTTCCTCCGATAGCTTTCAGGAACCTTCCATTAAGGCGCTTCCAGATCTGCACAGATCTCGTAAACCCCCTAATTTGCTCCACAGAGGATGTTTTATCAGTCTTAGAGCGGGGCTTATAAACTCCCTAACAATGGGAATTTTTGTACGAGAGTAGGAAGCACCTTGAGATCCATGAAAAGAGTCTCAATAAAGTTTTATCGGAGAATGCAAATCCTGCATTTCATGCATCTCAATGGGCAATGTTCACAAACCATAAATCAAGATCACATTTATATATATATATATATATATATATATATTTATATATTTATATTCAATTCCTGGGAAGCTGAAAAGTTGAGGCAAAGACAAGATCCAAATCTCTACCAGCTGTCGTCTATTAACTTTAAAAAAGGTTCTATCAAAGAAGTTGGCTTGTCTTTCTTTCATAATCAGCTCCGATCTCTGGAACAGTTTAAAGGATGCCCTTGAAGTTATTGGACTTTCCGAGAAATATTTCTTTTTTTTTTTTTGTTTTTTTTGTTTGTGTGCTTCAACTGTACCCCCATCTGACACCAACTAAAGACGCTTCAGCTCATCCCAAATTTGGGGAAACTGCGCTAATCAAATCAGTTACAAAACAAAACAAAAAAACATTGTGGAGAACAAAATTGGTTAAATAAAATCCATTTCTCTTGCATCATATATCCTACTTCCTCCATTGTTCATACATTTTTGCTTGCATTTTTGTCGTATGGTAGATGGTTTGTAAAAAAAAAAATGAAATGTATCTGAACGCTTCTTTAAACAGATCAGGTAGGCAAAGTGGCAAAAACAATGATGGATTTAGTTTTTTTTTTATTGAATGGCTGGAAAGAAACAGTCTGTTGGGGGCTTATCATTAGAAGGGAACTCACAATTGAACTGCAAAAATCAGGCATTTAAAGCGGAGTGGGAAAAATTATATAACTTGACTAAGTTTCCCAATCACCTTATTTTGGCAGCTTACTTGTCATTTGAAATTTAGTGAGCAGCAAAGGCGTCAACAGTCCCGCTTTAAGCTGTAAACCTTGCAAAATTGATACCGCTGAAGACAAAAAGAATTTCCTGATATTGAAGGGGATGCAAAATCCTTCCTCCGGAATTGGGATGTCAGCAACCATCCTGTTTCTATAGCGGTTTAGCCAGGGATGCATTGTGACAATATCTACATATAGTGTCCTCGCTCTTGGAGACCAAATCCTCTTTGTATCCTGCCTCACCATGCTTGCAGCAACAGGACAAGGGTCGGGTGCCAACCGTATATGGAGCACTGGTGTTCCATCTTTATATGGGCATTGTTGAACTGCTGGCAGCAAGCCATCCGATGCTCGCTGACAAATAGGACAAGAAGAGTTCTTAATGCATCACAGGACACATCTCGATCACTAACAACAGACCTATGTCTATCTGGTCACCAGTCCGTGGAAGGCCGTATGGCTAACCTCTGGTGGAATTGTTCATCACACCGCCGCCAACTAAGACCCCCATAGACACGTCCTGCAGTCCAAACGAGGTCCTGAGAACAGAACAGGGCAGAGCATTTTTCAGGATACTTTTCTCCAATCACACTCAACTAGAATGGAGAAAAGCCCATGTCCAGATTCCAAATGTTCCAGTTCCCATATGCCATATCATGGTTAGCCCACCACCACTATGTAAAAACACTCCAATATTGGTAGGTCCTAACTCTCTATTTTACTTACATAGAACTCTCTGCCATTTACACAATTTTACTGCAAGCGCTATGTGGTTTCTGTGTCTTGAATGAAAACAAGGGGCGTTATAAGGATAAGTATGGTATCAAAAGAAAATCATCTATTTCCTTAACAAAACAAGATATAACTTGTATGAGTAGGTTAAATGAGGGACAGAAATGACATGTAAACACACACGTAGCAAAAATCCCCCAAAGTCTCTGATCATTAAGGAGTTTAATGACAGAATTGTCTCCTATAGAAGGGGTTCTCAACCCGTCTCAGGACCCATATTTTGCCTTGGTAGTGAAGTTGCAACACTAAACACAGTGAAGGAGTTTAAGCATGCGTGGGATAGGTATAAGGCTATCCTAGATACAAGATAGGGAACTGGGGACTAATAAAAGTATTTAGAACATTGGGCAGACTAGATGGGCCGAATGGTTCTTATCTGCCGACACATTCTATGTTTCTATGTTTCTAAAATAATTTAATTTCAGAAACATTATAATTTTTCCCAGAAAACAATTTGTGCAGTATTCCACACTGTGCAAGACATGAAACAAAATAAAAACAGGGCTTCTTCACAAAATGAATGGTGCAGTAATCACAGTGCAAGTGAAAATGAAAAGTGCTATTGAACTAAAAAAACAAACAATAAAATAAAAAGCTATTGAAATATACAAGACTAATTGGAAATAATGGGGGAGCTGGGGAAGCTTTCTGCTCCTGATAAGTGTCTAAAAGTCAGGGGTGATGGAAGACAAAGCAGCTGTTTTGTCTTTTCTGTTCCTACTTTTTGTCTTTACCTGGACCAGAGCTGAGAAGCCCCCTCTCACTAAACATTTAAACCTTGTTAAACAATAACACTCACATTCAGCCCAAACTTCACTTGACCCATCTCAGACACATTTTGAAATTGTATCCCCCAAGGTAAACGGACCTCAGCTGTTTCTTAAATCTAGAGGGGTTACCGTAAGAGAGATGTATTACAAGATATCACTATTAAACAATGCCATGGGTTCCGTGGTGGGCTTCTCAGCTTCAGACGGTTGAGCACAGAGTGCCGCTACCCACTGAAGCACACGTCCGCTACCCACCGCACAACGACTCGCGGACCACCAGTTTGGAAACAATGCCCTGTAGCATTAAATATGTTCCCCATCTACCTACACAGAAGTACAATTCTGTGATACAAGTGTCCACAGTCTGTTTTCACTGTAGATAATTTTACGTCCTGATATTAGAAGGCTAGACAAGCATTACAGATAAAAGCAGTAAACATCGTTTGGAATTATGCCTAGCAGTCAAGGTACTCAGGTTGATAAGGCATGACATCTTTTGTTGAATAGGAAATGGATCCAGACTAAATAAAAGGAATTTTTTTCACTGGAAATAATTTGACAATCCAACAAGCAAGATGCAGTTCGCAACATCTGTGCACAGAGTAACCTCACCTCCAGAATTTGAAGTACGCTACAAAAATATTTTTATCAGTGGACTTCTTTAACACATTCGTATCCACAAAAAAAAAACATCTATCAGAAATAAAAATGTATGTATTGTTCAGTAGGCGCTTACTGCTTCAAACCTCAAGCAGAAAGGCAGTAACCAACCTCATGTTGACAAGTCCCATTAAGGATGAAAGAGAAATTTACCTGTGCCTACCCAGAATCCCTTGCAGTGGTGGTAGTGAATGTGAGATTTGTGTGGTAAAATCAAGTCTCCTGGGTATATTAGGCGTTTGATTTATGTTTAACCCCTTAGTGACAAGACCTTTTGAGCTTGTCTTTCCCTTGGTGACAAGGGCTGTTTTGACATTTCTGGGGTGTTTGTGTTTAGCTGTAATTTTCTTCTTTCTCGCATACTGTACCCACACAAATGCTATGTTGTTTTTTATGTTCATAAGAAGGACTTTCATTAGATTCCATTATGTTCATCATATCTTATAATTTACTGGAGAAAAAAAAATATGATGAAAAAAAATAAAACACTTTTTCTAACTTTGACCTAAAAAATTATTTACACAAATACAATCATTAAAAATAGTTTCCAAATGTTGTCTGAACGAGCTAAGATATATGCTTGTTTCCATGTTTTTCTGCAGTTTTTTGCGAGTTATAGGGCAAAAAAACAAAAATAGTGTTTTTTTTCTTCAGTGACCTTTTGACCCAAACTCGAACCATAAATTTAATCCTAACCCTAAATTTAACCCCAACTCTTACCCTTATGCTAACCCTTAATATATTCTAATTTTAATTGAATTGTAAACCTATCCCTTATGCTAACCCTAATTTAATTGTAACCCTGACAACTATTCTAACTCTAACCCTAGGTTTTAGCTAATTAAGTTTCTTTTATTTATTTTTTATTGCATTGTGGCTGACTTCCTCTAGGGGCAGTCAAGCAACAACATCAGAGATACGGAAGTGAATTTTCTTTCACTTCCGACGCTCTACCCACAAGAGGGGGACTTACTTTAATCTTTATTTGATTAATAAAGTCCCAAGCGCCTCCCACTTTCATTTCTGACCCCTTGGATCAGTTGTACCACCGACACAAATGAACCAAGGGGCCTAATGTGGCATCCGAATTGCATTTCTGATGCAGCCTGCGTTGGGAATGCAATACTGTATGATGGCCGAAATGTGCGCACGTATGAGCGATCACAATCACACACAATTCGTCAGTCAGGTATTTTACGAATTGCATTGCTGTCACAATTGTCAGCCATGGAATGCGGATGTTACGTTTATAGAGACCCTAGAAGGAGCTGGGGACGCTATGAATTAAATAAAGTTTAAAAAAACAGTTTAGTTGTGCTCTTAAGATTCTAAACAACATGTCTGCCCCCCTGATAGTGCTCTAGGGATCAAATATGGCTGAATAAAGTACTTTATTTGTATTCTTTCATTAAAGCATTTCTTTTTAAAATGCCTACACTCAATACAGTCTTTTAATTAAATATAAAGTATGTTTTGCCAACAGTTGTGCTTTAAAGGATAACTGTAGCAAAAAATTTTTACTTATGTTTAAAAGAACGATTGTATCAAGTGTAGATGATTTATAAAGGTATTCTTTAATGAATGAATATAAATTAAATGTCTTATTGAGCCTTCTTTACTCCATATAGTTCTCTCAGGGGGCAGACATGTTGTTTAGAATCTTGGGTCAGATCTTCACTCACCCTGGATCAGATAAACAAAGATCTGACCAAAGATTCTAAACAAAATGTCTGCCTCCTGGTAGAGCTATATGAAGCATAAAATATATGTGGATACTTTCAATAAAGCTTTTTTATATAAAATTCCTACACTTGATGCAATCTTTCAATTAAACACAACTTACATTTTTGCTACAGTTGTCCTTTAAGCCCTGATAAAAACTCTAATGGATTTATAAAAGCAACAAAAAAAAAAAATGTATATTGAAGCATACACTCAAAATTGTGAAAAATAGGTGTATAAACATACTTTCCAAAGAGAATGGATCTTTCCAAAAATTCCCTCAGTATACCAGTCCAAAAAGATTGTCACATATGCATGCATGCATAATAACTATGTATGTAATTTGGTAAATCTTTCAGAATGACAATAAAGTATTTTATTTACACATATTAATATATAATCAAATTCACTGTAGTTTGAACATACTTTCTGGGAGTTTTAATGCTTTGGAGTTCCACTTATACAAAAAAAAACCTTCTGAGCTAGTCTAAAAACAACATAGTGTAGCAAGTAAGTATTAATGATGTATCTCAATCATTGCCAAGGGGGATGTATAACATATTGGGGGACATGTACAAATACTCTCACACTGCAAAGTGTTGGGAGTTTTGTTTTTTTTAAACAGTGCAATCGACGTTTGATATGTATAACTGTGATTGCGCTTTTTTATAACTCCTGACACTTTCCAGTGTGGTGTATAGAGACCTCTGTCAAACTGTGTTTGGCGGAGGCTCCCCGACACAAGATTTCTTTATACATAGGCAGCGCTGGTGCAACGATTGCCGACATAACCTAAATCTACTCATTCTGCGTAGATAACGCAGACTCCTGTGAGTCTGCTTTATACATTGATGCACATGTCGATTAGGTGCCAGTATTGCGCCAGTGTTTAAGTGTGCCATGTTTATATGTGCCCCCCACTGTATTTAGTTCCCATTGCTTGCATATGTCATCTAGTAGTGATGATACTGAACTGATCCAACCCAAGATGAAGGAAGAACCAAGATTCTAACCCAAGATTCCAAACAACATGTCTGCCCTCTGATAGTGCTGTAATGCTCAAAGCAGGTTAATAAGGTACTTTATTTGTATTCATTCATTAAAGTATTTCTATACACTTGATGCATTCTTTCATTTCAACATAAGTTAAATTTTTGCCGGCAGTTGTCCCTTGAGTGTTAAAGGACCATGTTTAGGAAAGATTTAAAGGGCACAGATGCTCCTACACCACCCACACGCCTTGTCCTTGGGAAGGATTGATTATATCTGAAAGAAGAGAAATAAAGACAGCATGATGCCCTGAACTCTCTTTAAGAGGATGACTGGGTACTTGAGAGGTCATAGGTCAAGAAGCTTTGGAATCTCACTCTGCCACAATATATCACAATACCCCCAAAGAAATGTAACATAACTAATACGTTAAGAAAGCTCAGTTTTCTTGAGGTCCAACATGAAGTCTTCAAATTATGAATTGGCCAAGAAGTAAACATCCACAAAACAATTGACATAAGGAAACACAATGCTTATGGAGAATGAAACAATTATTCTTCAAAATACTATTATGAGTGTATACGCTCAGTGAATAGTCAATACATCTGGAGACCTCAACTAACTCTGGGCTCTGTCAACCTCAACATTGCTTATCCTGAAAATTAACAAAATGATGAAAAATGGTCAGCACAATTGCAAGCTAATAGCAGAAAAATAAGAGACATGTACATACATTCGCTTTCCCAGCGAAACTCAACCTCTGTCCAGAAAAGCAGGATAGGGGTAGCGCCCAGTAGGAAAAAGCCACAAAATCGAGACTGTCCTACGCAGAGTGGGGCAGTTAGGGGTATAAACCACATCACCTGTGGTTTGATGTGCAAATAAGCTGGTTTTCAAAGGGGAATGTGTAAATTGCATGTCAAGCCACAAGGTGATGTCAAACATAGGAGACACCACAGACACAAAATATGGCTCAGCATGATAGCATGCCTGATATATATATATATATATATATAATATATTTTTTTTAGAAAGGTGCCAACCAGTGGAGGTGTTGGAAATGTTAGGTCTTTGAATTAAACATAACTTCATTTTTTGCTACAGATGTCCTTTAAAGATTTCTACACCGATCATGGCCCTTTTTAGTTCAAAGTTAATCTCCTAACAATTCACACTTTCTAGTTTAATCTTCAAGGTGCTGACCTACAGCTCGAACTGCAGAAGGATCCAATCAGACACCAATCCCCGTAAGCAAGACGGAGAAGCTGCACCGTGATTGGACCCTGCTGAGAATTCTAAAGCAGGTCAAAGTTCAATGAAGCTGTACCGCATTCTAATTATTTCAATAAGGCTTATTTTAAAACACCCCCAAAAAAAATAGTAATAATAATAACAGACCGACTGGAAAACTGAATAAAGACACATGTCCGTTCAGTTTAGATCTCTCTGAGGAATGTATCCCCCAAGCGATCATTTGTATTTATGTATACACAGAAAAATCTCAATAGGCTGGACTGAATGCCAAATTGTGGTAATGCCAAATTGTGGTCAGATAAAATAGTTTTTGTTTTATCCTCACCCACAATCTGAATTAATCTTCTATGTAATATCCAGATAAAAATAAAATGGATAAGCTTAGTATTTTGGCAGTGTCCATGAGCTTTTGATATTTGATGAGGGGAAAAAAAGGAAAATTAAAAATCTAATAATAATAATAATAAAAAATATAAATGTTACAGAATATGCTGTATAAAAAAAATTAAAAATACAGTGATCTGTATTATTCCATGCCAGATCCTGTGTGTAACACTTATGGGGCTATTCACTAAAAGGTGAGTTGAAGTGAATAGTAGGTGAGTTGAAGTGAATAGCAGGTGAGGTGAGAGGAATATTTTGTCTCACCAATTCAGCTATACACTAGGCAGGAACAAACAGGATGAGATCACTTAGCGGAGGAACTAACCAGCTTTGTTCTTGCACAATGTATAGCTGAATTGGTGAGATGAACTGTTCATCTGACCTCAACTCATCTGCTATTCACTTCAACTCACCTGCTATTCACTTCAACTCACATTTTTTACATTTACTAAGAAGACTTTTCAAAATAACTAGAAGAGCTTGCAATCAAGTACTTTGTCCAATACCTGCAATTCTAAACATCCATCCTTAAAAGTACCATATACTCTGATTACTAAAAAAAAAAACAGTGTATCATAAATAAGAAAGTGTTTAACCAGGACAGCTACATACAGATATTCCCTCTTCTGCGGATGCTACTTTTGCCCAACATCCAGGGGATGCTACTATTATAGTTTTTATCACCCTTAAAGGGATGAAGATCTGCGACAACCCCACAAGCAATAGGATCTGCAACCCTGAATGTTAATTTGATTCTGTGAGAGGTCATTAGCCCACTAAAACTATGTTTAGGTGGTTTAAATTATTTAAATGCATTATTTTATAGTGCTGGGGTGTTATTTTATAACCTATTTTTTTTTTTTTTTTTTTATTCTGGAGGCTGACATTACCAAATTGGAAGTTTGTTACCAAGTTTGACTCCTACTTTCTTTTATAGAAAGGAAAGAAAGTGATCTATTTTACTGGTGCTCATTATTATAAAACCTTGAAGAGGAGGTAATGTGAAACGTTTAGCACTAATAATATATTAGCCATGTTTTTGATCATCTTCCAACTTTTACAATTATTTATTACATCATGTTTACAATGAGAGAAGTCAGTGGGGATTTGCTTTCTCCAGTTTTTTTTGTTGTGGCCATGGTCAGATTTTACTGAAAAAATGTCACAGGTCTGGACGACATTGTTACTGGTGGACGTTTACTTTGAGATGGACCATTTAATGTTGTTCTATTGACCTTCCCTGACCTTGTCGCTGAGAATAAATTAACCCCCCCCCCTAATAAATTAACCCCCCAAAAATGACCCCGAACGCCCATAATAACCCAGCCCAACCCAAACCCTAATTAAAAATTAAATATTAAAATGAACCCCTATTAAACATTAATAATACTCACCTTCGGCGATCCCGCAATGAACTATCCCGCGATGGAAGATAAGGCGATGAAAGTGCACTGTGAACGTAGCCGCGATTAACTTTCCCATCCCCCTATATTATAGCCAAACTGTCTACTAACATAGAATCACTAATATGTTGCATCCAAGGGAGATTATGATTTTACATAATCTCAGAGGAAGCTTGGAAATTCCAGTCATACTAGCTACTTAAAAGAATTGAACCTACCCAAATGGTGGCTCCTAACCTCAATGGAGCATGATTAATCTTGCATGTGCTTGCCTACGAAAAAGGTGAATAATGTACCAATCACACACATCTTCTCCCTTCTTGGTTTTGACAAGGGACCCTTCATACCAAATACAGAAGATGGATTTCTGTCCACGTTACTATTCTAATTATTATTATTTTAACCTTCTGATGTATTTTTCCAAAAAACGTCCGACCTAAAGATCGGAAACTTCCAAACCCAACGATTGTGAGATTCTTTCCTCTAGCCATCATAAGATTAACCTCCCTTCAAAACACGTCAATTTCCATCAAGCCAAGGTCTGTTTCTGTTTACCCCCAGCTTTCTTTTACCCATATCTACAAATGTGTAAGATTTCAGGCCTACCCAGCTTGTAGAAATGCCTTCCCGTGAGTGGAAACACTCCAAAAGTGTAATATAACAAAGTTCGAAAAATCCGTGGAATGTCCAACAGATGGGCTACTATGTATGCACTTTTTTTTTGAAGGCACCTTGGCCTTCAGTAATAATTTGACATTATGTTTCCTCTTCAAAAGAATAAATTAAAATGGTTCTCTCTCTCGCTCTTTTATTTTTCTGTCCGATCTGGAAATCATTACAGGAAACCTCTTGGGAGTAAAACTGAAATATGGCACAAGATATATGGGGGGAAAAAAAAGGATCTATAGATCAACATTGACTTCATAAACTTTAGCCTGTGATATAGAATATCGTATGTAATGGGGACAGTTGCTGCAAAGAGAGAACATATGGCTGGACATATATCTTGAAAACCATAATTTAATGTGTTCTCTTGTTTCGTTACAATCTCGCATTCCGCAGTTGGAGGTTATTGTGTACACTGGAATTCCCATATTTTTCAAGACATGAAACCGCAGTGGGACGAAAGTTGTTTTTTTTTTCTTCTTCTTCTGTGAGATAGGAGATAAATAGATCAATATGACATTATTCCATCCATTATTTTTAAGTGGGACATTGAGCGTTTTTTACTGTGATGACAGTATGATATGTAATTTCCCTATGCAGACGTGTCGAACACATGTTCGGAATGAGCGAGGAAATGTCTTAAAGATATGTAATGACTCCAGGGCCTTCTAAATGCACGGAAACTCAGAGAACTGTGTCTTTAACATGTTAAACCTACTTTCCTTTGCAGTCCACTAACGTAACTCAACATAAGTCACAGTGAGTCGAACCGTGCATGGAGATGCTTACTATAGATCTTCAGCTTGTTCTGATCTCCTTCTTCTACTCTAGTGCCAACATCTTGTGTCTGTCTCACCGTCTGCCTGCTCCTAACCCTAAAAATAACCTCTAAACCTAAAACTAACTCTAGTATTAACCCCACAATTAATTGTTTATTCATTGATCATCCTTAATTAAACCCTACTGGGTGTTCGTATATTTGTTAACATTTCCTACATTCAATGGAAGGATATGCTACATATCTACTTAATTTTTGGATCTCGGCATCACATTGTTTGTAACTTACAAAAGTTGACCAGCAGAAACAGTTATTGGTGTAAGGCTAACCTTGAATATAAATTAATCTCTTTAAAAAACTGTATCACTTAAACATGGCTTATACTGTGACTGTATGTAATGATCTATACATTGTGTTAGCAGAATTGCAAGCAAATGCCTAAATTAGGAGAAAAATGTTTATGACATCACCTGTGGCTTGATATGCAAATTACACATTTTCCAATGCAAACCTGTTCATTTGCATGTTAAGCCCTAGATGATGTCATAAACAGAAGACTCCACAGATATGTTTAAAACGCATTTTTTTCTTAATTTAATTTTTTCCTGGGCCAAGGACCAGAGCGTTTTTCAATTTTTAATATGCGGTTTTTGAAACATAATTTTCCTCTCTCTCATTTAACGTACCCATACAAGTTATATGTTGTTTTTTAAAGGACAGTTAGAGCTTTCTTTTGATATCCACCGATCGGGTCCAGGAGCTTTGCCTCGGGTGCGAGGCTTAGTCCTGGACCCGTTGCAGACTGGCTGGTGGTGCACACGGAGTGCACCGCCGGCTAGACTGCATGACGAGTTAATTCGTCATAAGGTCGCGAAGGGGTTAAACATTTGCTTGCAGTTTTGCTAACATAATGTATAGATCATTTTCAATATTTTTTATTCTCTACATGTCCGAAATAACCCAGAACAGAAGGGGTCGCCTCAAAATCCGCATGATATCCAATGGGAGCATTCACACAAAGAAAGAATAGACTGCAATTAGCAAAATAAAACCAAATCCAAATTGAAAGAACAATCTGAAATGCACATATGTGCAAATTTTTTTTTTTTGAAGGATTAAAACTACACACCTCCCATAACTTTCAAGAATAGGGTACAAGTTGTGTGATAACAACATACTACATGAATACAGAATATTACAATGTTAAATTGAAGAACACTGTTGAATTTAAAGGGGAACATTTTTGAGAATAGCTAAATATGTTCAATGCAGAAGTGGAAACAAGCACAAAAGCTCACTTTTTGAAAAATAATGTACAATACCATCAAGTAACTCCGGCCACAGCCAGAAGATGAGAAATACCCTCTGGAATGGGATAACCAGGCGCCAACAAAGTCAGAATGCAGGATAGATCAATAGCTGTTGTGAAGAAAAGGTAAGAAGTATCACAATACTCATAAATCATGGGCCACATGATTCATTCCCATCAGCACATAACATATACATTTGTTACCTGAGTGAACACAACTCATCTAACAAAGCCGCATCTCATGCTTTCCTCGTTATGATGGTCTGTGATTGTATATATCAGTGCTTATCACAACTAGTCTTAAATTATAATGATTTGAAAATTATATCAGGAAGTATTACATTACTGAGAGGGTAGTGGATGTATGGAATAGCCTTCCAGTAGAAGTGGTAGAGGTTAATACAGAGAAGGAGTTTAAGCATGCATGGGATAAGTATAAGGCTATCCTAGATATAAGATAAGGCCAGGGACTAATGAAAGTATTACTTTACTGAGCTGGTAGTGGATGTATGGAATAGTCTTCCAGTAGAAGTGGTAGAGGTAAACACAGTGAAGGAGTTTAAGCATGCGTGGGATAGGTATAAGGCTATCCTAGATATAAGATAAGGCCAGGGACTAATGAAAGTATTACTTTACTGAGCGGGTAGTGGATGTATGGAATAGCCTTCCAGCGGAAGTGATAGAGGTAAACACAGTGAAGGAGTTTAAGCATGCAGTATTTAGAACATTGAGCAGACTAGATGGACTGAATGGTTCTTATCTGCCGACACAGTCTGTGTTTCTATATGTTAGAGTGGGGTGCATGCCAACTGAGATACAGTAGACATTGTGTTGGCCATCACAGAACTGCTGTAAATAAATTAACATCTTCCCTTGAAAAGATTTTCAGCAAAGTCAATATTTGTTGCAGTAGAACATTCCTTTTAAATCTTTGTCCCTCTAATTTAAGACTTTGACTCTACTTACACCATTAACTTTATTCCTAAGTTTTCCAGTGTATGGATCCCCTTTAATGGCCCTAGAACAGAGCATTAAAATAATGTATTACTAAAAAAAAAAAATTCTCTCAGTGTGGGGTAAAAAGTAGAAGCCATTTTTCTAAAGCCCTTTTTTTTGGGGGTCTGCGGCCTATCAAGGGTGATCCCTGTGTGTGTCGCACAGACAGGTTCTTTCTCATCTGTCATAGGCTCAGTGAAAGAACCGAACAGGAAACAGAACAGGAAAACAGCACATAATGTATCTGTCTGTGCTAACAGCTTTCAGGGCCATAGGAAAAAAATGAGGAGCCTGAGACTAGCTGGAGTTTCTCTCAGAAACAGTAGATAGTCGCTTGACATGGGTCCCAGTGCCTCAGGAAGAGAGCGACTAATTAAAACAGCTACACTGATTAGCAGGGATAGGCAAAGTGTCCAAACAAGGTCAGTGTCTGTGGCAAGGTCAGTGCAGGTTCTATAGAACATCATTAAACTGTCCCTCACAAGTACAGTGAATGAGCGATGCTGGTGTCTACTCTACTGATTAGACACTGGTAGGTCCTTTAATGAAATACAACACAAAAGGCAGAGTGGCGCAAGATAGTGGGCACCTTAAATTAAAAAAAAAAAAAAATGGACTGGAAACAGCAAAGCAAAGGAAGTCCACCGAAGTATATCTTATCAATGGAGCTGGTTGGACTTCCTTTTTAGCAGGGGCCATTGCTGCTTGTCTGCTATTTTGGTCCTGCACATGTCCTTTGCTGTTTTTATTCCAGATTTGAATAAACATCTTTGAAAAATTTGCGAAGGAATCGCGTTATGTGTATAATGACCGATTCTCACGTTTGTTTGTGAGTGCATTTACCGCTAGTTATTTCATTCCATACATATGGTTATTTGCAATATTGCACTATTACTGTATTTTTTGTATTTTTAAATTTAAGGTACCCACTATATTGCGCCACTCTGCTTTTTGTGTTGTATTTTGCCTATAAGCATTTCGGGGAGTGCTCCAGAGGGCTGCATTTGTGTGATAACGCAAGTATTATAATTGTACCATTTTTGCACTGTGTTCACTTGCACCAATCACTTTACTATTTTGCACTTTTACTTAGGTCCTTTAATGACCCTGTTCTCATTGGACAACTGTGTTATTGTTGATAAATACTCACTGTGCCACTAACAATTTAATATTACTTTTCTTTAGCTAAACACATGGTAAACCTTGCTCTAAACACCATGTGAAGACCAAGTGACGGCTTTCTCTTTTGAACCGCATTCTAGTTGATGGCAGAACACAATCAGAATGTAGGCTTGTAGGATAGAGGTTTGCCTGAATACTACCAAAGTTCCATTGGGCATCCAGGGAGTGAATGATGCCATATGCCCACTGTGGCAAATGAAAAATGATAGGAAATCCAAAATGTGTTAGAAATAGTGTATTACTCAATTCAGGTAATAGTGGATTAATATTATCCCTTCAAGGCTTTGTAAAGAATTATACTGGAATAGGAATACAACAGCGTACTGGTGAAAAAAAGTGATCCCAAGAGCTTACATTCTAAAACACCCTACATTCCTACACTGTAATGCTTTTCCATTAAAACAAGGTACAACTAATATGGTTGTTCCAGAGCTTTTTTTTTATTTATTTTTTAAAGACCCCGTAAAATCAAGCATTAGTGTAACTGTGATAAATCACATGTTCTACATCCAGAAGAATTGATACTGATAACTAATATAAACCTGACCCCCAATTTACCAGCTCTGAGCTGTGAAAACAGTGAACGTATATTTGTAAAGGTCAAGAGAAAACAAAATGTGCTACTAAATGCAGATCACGACTTTGCCTATAACTCCTCTTAGTTACCCGCCTCTTGGATTTAGAGACATCTAGCCTATCACAATACTCCTACATCTTTCTGAGAAGCAGAATAAACTAACCTGATACGGACCCCCAACCTGCGAAAGGTCAGGCAAGGGGGTAACTGAGATGAGGTGTCTTAATTACATGCATTCAACAGTCAATATTACCGAATATTCTCTTCACTCCATTCTTCACCTCACTGGCACCCTGCCCTTTTGGGAATACAAGCAATTTAGTCATATGAGGTATGAACTGTATCTGACCTTCTTATAGCCGGGGTTTTGACATTTGGGTTGAATTGTGCATGTATTGGTCAGATGTCAGGAAGGAATCTTTAGTTCAGATCAAAGGAAACGACTCTACAATGTGCTAAACGTATGTGTCTTGAATACTTTTCGTACTGCCTCTACATACAGTTTAAGTGGTTCTGTCATCAGGAATTTTCTTTGCACCATCACATAGCACTTTGAAAATTGTCAGTACCTTGTGTAGATCATTTTTAAATATGTTCAGCAGGCTTTTTATATTTTTTAAATTGAGTCAACGGTTTCTAACTTGCTCGAATTTCCTCAGAATTTTTTTTTCAGGGGGCACAACGGGCATGTTGCATCATTCAACCCTGCTGCACAGTGGAATTATTCAGTTCAGCCACACTGGTGATATCCCATCATATTCAGTATTCAGCTGAGCTAGTGAAATCTCGTGCTCTATCTCCCATTCTTGCCAACGTAATATTTTATTGAAAGAGGGTTGAGTTACAGCATGACGTGTGACTTCAGGCTGCCCAGTATAGATATCGGGTGTCTGGAACTCATTTATTCTCATTAAGCCTGTGTACGTCTGGTAGATATACACAGTTTAAATGCAATGCAGCCTTTGCATAGTGCTAAGGACTGTGTGTTGGCAACATTAATGCCAGGACAGATGTAAATTTGCCGGGACAAATCCTTGCAAATCTAGGACTGTTGACAACTATGGTCTTCTGGCATAATTCCCCCCCCCCCCCCCCCCTTTGCTACTCACAAAGTGGGAATCTCCATGCTGAAAGTAGTCATATCTTTGCTCGATCAGGGATGGCCATGAAGTTTAGAATCTTGGGTGAGACCTTCCTTCATATTAAGCGAGATGATCCAAGATTCTAAACAATATGTCTGCCCCCTGATAGAGTTTTACACAGCAAAGAGGACTGAACAAAGTCATATTTTCCCATGTTTTTTTTTAAGTAGGCATATATCAGTTGTCAGATTGACACTCTTTTTTCCCTTCCTGGATACAATTTCAGCAGTAGGTTTTTCTGGAACAAAAAAAAAAAATCTAGCAATCAAATTGTCTTGGAGGTCAATGAAACCATTTCAGAGGCCAATCAAACCCTCTTGGAGGTCTTCAGACAGATCTTCAGGCTGACATGAAACCAGGTGTGGGAGACAGGAATGTCTTCAGCAAAGCCAAGTATTAAATGATCAAAGCAGAGAGCTCCGACCCACTGTGACCAAAATCATCTCTACTTGAAGGTCCCTCCCTATGAATTAAAGAATTTAATCACTGATCAATGAGAACTGTGAACGAGCTAATCACCCAAGACACCAGACACGTACCATGAAACAAATATGAATATTATCGTAAATACCGGCAAAGATAGTGACCCTGATTTAAACAATTTCTAAGAACATGTCATATTGTTAAGTAGATAAACCCAGTGCGTTCTTTTCAGCCAACAGTGAGTGGGACATTTCTCCAGCTAGCTTATCTTTCCAGTCCAGCTAATAATGCCCAATTTTGCCAGTTTTCTTGTCAGTTCACTCTTTAATAAGTATAACTTAGTGACCTGACTGAATTTGAATTATCATATTTTCTTCCAGAAGATCCTGCAGATATTTAGATGGGGGGGAGCACAACCTGGTGACATTATTATATTACGGACGTCATATAGTGGAACTATACTTTATGGAACAAAATCCCAAATGTTTTCCAAGTTAATACCCATAGTGTAATATCCTGACAGATGGCAGATTTTATACATTGTATCCACACAGTGATGTGTTTGGGTTTACGGAAAGATCCACCCATCAGTGTAAGGTTAGCGTTATCTAAAATTGTATCATTGCAGTCTATCGTAGGTTTGACTTACCAAAGGGTTAAACATTGGAAACATAAGAGTTTCATTTGAAAGATTAAAGCAATAAAATAAGTTCTGTATATTTGAAAGAGAAATGAAGGAATTTTAAATAGAAATGTTTTAATGAACGAAATACAAATAAGGTACCTTATTGAGTCTTCTATGCTCTGTATAGCTCTATCAGGGGGTGGACATGTTGTGGATGAATATCTGACCCATCTGACGCAAGATGTCTGTCCCCTGATAGAGCTATACAAGCAGAGAGTTCTATTTTATTTGCAATCTTTCATTACATCATTTCTATTTAAATAAGATTAAGAGAAAACATGTGTTTGTCTCTTCATAAATCATTGGTCATGCCACCTTTAGATCCAGACTACAAGGGACAATAGATGGCTCACAGGACAGTAAACACTTATTGATTGGATAATTTCACATTTCAGCACTAACATATAATAAAATCCTGGCTGACATCCTGAGTGAGCCTGTGTGGAAGTCAGCTGTATTGAAGCACTGATGTCACTGATGCCCCCAAAGTATGTACCCCCAAATATAGAATATCCAAAGACAGGGTCCACAGGGAGGTGTTTGGCCCTCAGGGCCCTCCAAGAACCCTAGTCACGCCGGCTGTCATGATTCACTTCATGACAATTGGTAAAACACCCTCTGGAATATGCCATGTAGTTTGGGCACCATTACAAAAAAAAATGGATGGAATGGAAATAGAACGGGCTCAGAGTCAGGCTACAAAAATGATTAAAGAAATGGAAAATTTCAGCTTTGAAGAAATGCTTTACAAATTGAGATTGTTGCCTGATATGTTCAAGACGTGTTCGGGGATTTCTTTATAAATTGTATATTCCAGACCACATGTGGTCTGGAATATGAACACAAAGGTTTAATTACTGTTAGGGACGTTCATTTGTGGAATAGACAATGATGTTCTGCATGCTTGCCAACAGTGCCGAATTTGCTCAGACAGCATTTGATTAAAACTGACCATGCCTAACAGACATACACAGTCTAAACTAGGAGAATTGATCTCCAGACACTGTATCTGTACCAAACAGGTTGGATCTATATATCCAGCTATCTATATATGACACGAATGTCATGTGACTCCGCTGCCTCTCTACCTCTGACCCTTTTTATCCCTGGAACCAACTAAAGAAAGATGGCAATTATGGTTTGGGCAGATACAATTAAAAATATCAGCAAGTACGGGTGGGTGTTACGGGTTTTATGCAATGGACTACTTGCCTTTCAGCATAACTGGAGATGTAACTATGTATTTTAAATCAACTTAGAATGAGTTCAGCCTTAGATCTTTTCTGTCTGTGATCTAATCCCCTAACACAACAAACAGACAAACAAACAAACAAAAATGCACACTTCGCAGTTAGTGCTGTCGAATGAGAATAGGATATCATTAAAAAATAAGTGATTTTTTTTAAAAACAAAATGTACGGTTAGCTAGTTTTAACCCGGTTCACCTGATAAAATGGTTTCTGAATTTTGATGATTAAGCAGCTTGCCTGGGATTATAATTTTATTGTATTGCTGGTTCTGTTCTGGGCCAGACCTACTTGACTATAAAAATGTGAAATTCCTTTGTGTCAGATTGCGGTTTGTAGCCCTTATTAAGACTTTTCTCAGTCCCTTCGCCTCCAGCCAAATTACATGTCATAGCAATATAATATCTCACTGTGTATATATCGCCATGCAGTTCAGTCGGTGAGGATTTTTTTACTGGTGTAACCTCTCCCATCCCTGTAACAATATCAGGCTCTGCTTTGGACTAATGAAATTTACAGATTCCCTTAAACAAAAAAAAAAAAAACTACAGAACTCAAACAGTCTACAACATTGCATTACGTAATGGGCTGATAATAAAATGTAAACTGTATACAACGTGTGAAATGTATTCAGAGCCCAATAAAATATTTGGTTTCTTTCTTTTGCCGACGAGAGGAAATGTTCTGTAGCGAAATTAAGAATACAGAGTTGGGAGAATAAAAATAAAGTTACAAAACTGTTGGACGGGTGACAATTAAGTTCTACTGATCTGTCAGCTTTTTGGTCTGTACTGCTATCTGTCAGGTAGGATAATCACGGGAGGAAGATAATATTCTGCTTTTTAACAGATCCATGGTAAAAACCCACACCGTGAATATGCAATTCAATTCTGGGTGACTTTTCTGGAAAAGGACATTATGAAACTGGAGAAAGTCCAGAGGAGGGCCACAACACTAATAAGGTGAATGGAATGTTTTAGTTATGAAGAAAGGCTAGAAAAGTAAAATTTGTACATGTGTGACAGACGACATCTTAGGAGGGATATAATAACATACATATGTTCAGGGCCCATACAAAGGGCTCTTTAAAGATCTGTTCATTAACAGAACGGTACAAAGCACAAGAGGTCACCCGCTAAGTCAATTTAGTCAGGCTATTTTGTCTACAACAGCATAAAGGATTCTTTACGGTAAGGGCAACAAAGGTTTGGAATTCACTGCCGGAAAAGGTTGTGCTAGCAAATACATTAGATGCCATTAAGAGGGACCTATATACTTTTTTTTAAAAGAGTAGAAGATAGAGGGATATGTATGTTAGTATTGGGATTGATATTAATTTACTGCGTACTGATCAAAGGTGAAATCTGATTTCAATCTGATTTGGAGTCAAGAAGGATTTTTTTCCCCATTGAAGCAGATTTTAAATAGCTGAAATAAGGATTTGTTTGCCTTCTTTTGGATCAACAGCAGTAAACAAGAATAGGAAAAGAGTTGTACTTGTTAGACACAACTCTTTTTTCAACTTATGTAACTATGTAATAAAAAGGCTTGACAATTCCCTGGAGCCAAGTCTCCTAAAATCCACATTGCTAGGCCTAGGGTGGCAGACTGAAGGGGGCGGCATTAGAATTTAGAGGGCAGCAGCAGAACATGAGCTACCCTTCTTGATGGTAAATCCTCCCTCACACTGTTGTGCTACCTGCACAGACATCTGGACTGTCCGCCACTAGATCACCAGAGAGCAATTGTAAGGGATATGGTGGCAAATGGTGCAGTGGAAAGAGGTATGGTGCAATCTGACTCTGTGGACAGGGATGTGGGGGCAATGTTTTGTAGTGGTAAGGGGCTGCGATTAAGTCAGGCCATTTCCCTGACTCCTACAAATACCTTGGTTGGCTCCTGAATTAGTCTTCAAGTTTCCAAATATTTGTCAAATTTTGTTTTTTTTTTAATTTTTTTATACTTTGTTGTTTTTATTGAGTCATATAATATCACGTACAGTAGTTGTCAAATAATTCTTGTGCAGTATAAAATTCAAAGTGACATTCGACTGTACAGACTCATTTTATATTTTAAAAAGCTAAAACATTCTCAGTGAAAGTTTTCGAAAAAGAAATGTCAGTCAGTCACATACACATGCACAGTCAGTCAGTCACATACACACACATACACACAGTCAATCAGTCAGTCACATACACATGCACAGTCAGTCAGTCACATTCACACACACACATACACACAGTCAATCAGTCAGTCACATACACATGCACAGTCAGTCAGTCACATACACACACACACATACACACAGTCAATCAGTCAGTCACATACACATGCACAGTCAGTCAGTCACATTCACACACACACATACACACAGTCAATCAGTCAGTCACATACACATGCACAGTCAGTCAGTCACATACACACACACACATACACACAGTCAATCAGTCAGTCACATACACATACACAGTCACAAACCTTGATAACAGTAGTTGGTAATTCCGATGAAACACTTAATCCATCCTTCTACCTTCACATTAATTCATGAGTGACCGCCAAACAGAGTTACATAGTTGCATAGGTTGAAAAATGTCTTGCGTCCCTCAAGTCCAACCCTTTTCCTATTCCTTGTTTACCACTGTTGATCCAAAAGACACTTTCAGTCTCCTTCCCACAAATATATTACATTTGTTACAAGTGAATCAGTCCGGAGTGCTGAGATTTACATTATATGATCTGATTGGATCTCCTAGATCTCTCCAAGAGTCACTTAGTCATTCAGGGTACAGGTTCTCTAGGTGCAAGTTCTCTAGTCTAGATCTAGACAGAAGCGTTGCAGGGGCCTATCCTGTGTTGCAGGGGCCTATCCTGCCTGTGTTGTGCCATGAGAAAAAACTAGACTCCAGGAACTATTTATTTAGTGTATGCCTTAGTCAGCACTTTTATTGCTGCAAGGAGTATCTATTCAGGCTTTAAAAAAACAGCCTCTCAGTTGTGCCACTGCTACTGAAGATGTCTCTGGTAGAGACTGCTCCAGTAGCGACTGCTCTGGAATCTCCGGCACAACATATCTTTCACCTCTGAAGGAGAAAGGGGGATGGATTACCTGCAGACACACCACAGTTTTTTTGAAGTGGTTGACCCTAACCCTAAAAAATGTTCTGTTTAATTCAAAGATGGCATCAAGTGTAGGCATTTTATATAAAAAGCTTAAATGAAAGAATACAAATAAATTACCTTATTGCTCTCTTTGCTCCAAATAGTGCTAGCTTGGAGTCAGCCATTTTGTTTAGAATCTTCGGTCAGATCTCACCCAAGATTCTAAACAACATGTCTGCCCTCCTGAGAGAACTATATGGAGCAAAGAAGGTTTAATAAGGCACTTAATTTGTATTATTTCATTAAATAATTTTGTTATAAATTATCTACACTTGATACAATCTTTTAATTAAACATAAGGTATTTTTTTGCTACAGTTATCCTTTAAACTGCCTCTTGTAAATAGGCAAGGAGTTGCCAAAGCAACCTTTACATTTGCAGGTTACTTTTTTTTTTTTTTACCATAACTTTTTCTATTATCTATTTATTAACCACACATACATTTCTCATTCTACGAAGCCCATCATATTTATGTTTTGTTTTATTTTTAATGTGGCTTTCGCTTTTACCATATATTTTTTTTGGATAGGTTGACGATACACCCGGTATTTACCTCACACAATTTCCACGGCTACATCCACAGCTATTAATTTTGGTATCTGGATTAAAGTTCAGCCAAGTTACATAACAGCGCAGAAAGAAAAACTGTTGGCGGAAAGGAATCATACTTCTCCAATAGTTTATTATCTCCAAGAGACACTGAGATATGAATATTGAGTGCTGGGGAGAATATATAGTATGTAGTGTACAGAATAAAATTTTATGACAGTGTTGTATTAGGTTTAACCAGCACAAAATAAATCTACAATAAAGTTGTTGTTTTTTTTTTATTGTGGTTGCTAACAAATAAAGATTACAAACGGGTTACAAATCAAAGTTTAGATTTTAGTTTTTAACTAAATAGAAACGAACCCCTACATGTTTTGTAGCGAAGCAGAAGGTCAGGTGACCATCTCTTTCTCCGTCGTTGGTTTGTCAAGCTCGCCAATCGTACAGCCAATAAAAAAAAAACAAAAAAACAAAAAAACCTCCACCCCCTGGAGGTGGGCACACCAATCAGAGCTGCATTTTCATTGGCCAGCAGCTCATTAACATGGCAGAAAGTATCACTCCAAGAATAAGAGGAAGGTTTAGTCCATCTTTAACAGATATAAAGGTAAATTATAATAAAATCGTTTGAGTACAGAATTTTTTTTATTAATAATAAAAGAATAATTAAATAGGTGTTAGGTGTAACTGTATCATGGATAGGTCTCTGCAGGGGGCACCCCACACCAATTGTTTGCTAGCGGCAGGAGAAGGTCCTGTTACTTATGCTAAATGCTAGTGTGCCTCTGTCCGTAACAGTGATGGGTGACACCAGGGTTGCCACCTTTGCTTCAAAAAAAAAAAAATTCCCATGCTACTGCCTCCATAGACATCACATCACATTTTTTTTTTAACCAACCCTACTGTTAAAATACTGGCTCAGAATCAACCCTAGAACCCAACGCTCTAATTCTTTATAAGCAGCATGAAGGATCTGTGCTGTCTGCGGAATGCTACCTGCAGGACCACCAGCGGATAGCCCTTAACCATCAAGGTGAAATGAGAAGGGCACAAGGACCTTTTCTATGTTAAATCCATTCGTATTAGAGCATTATTCGTCTAATCATTTTCTGCTATATTTTATGGAAATTTAAATTACACATTTCCGAAAGCAGACCCTAGTAAAGGGACGAGTTACTTTCTTTAGAGAGACTCTCTGATGTCCTGTACAGTTTTGGAAGAGCCATGATATGTATTTGTGTCTAAGGAAGGTTTGTGACTGTTGGCTTAAAAACTCCAGGTTCCTATAAAAAAAAAACATTTCTGGAAATACAGTATAGGAAATGTTATGTTAGAAAAACGTTTACGGTTTAATGGGGGGGGTGGAGGGATATGGCTCAAAGTAAAATCTATTATCCATTATTAGGATTTTGTTATAAGGATTCTTCTTGTTATAATAATTAGTCTTTATGCATTAAGGAGGATACATTGAGATATTCATTGGACAGGCGGGTATGTCCTGGGAATGTTATGATTAGCCAACTGTATGGCGCTTACTTTAACCCAACTGTATGGCGCTTACTTTAACCCAACTGTATGGCGCTTACTTTAACCCAACTGTATGGCGCTTACTTTAACCCAACTGTATGGCGCTTACTTTAACCCAACTTTATGGCACTTACTTTAACCCAACTGTATGGCGCTTACTTTAACCCAACTGTATGGCGCTTACTTTAACCCAACTTTATGGCACTTACTTTAACAAGCTGATCTTTCTGGAAAAAAAATATGATAATACAACAGTTTCTTCTACAGCTGACACATTAGCCCATTGAGCCCCATTAATTAATATCAGTCGGTAATATGATTAAACATTCTTACTAGGGTGATCGTGCATAGCTTCCCTGCCCAGACGTTTAGGTGTCTATACATTACATGCTGAACCTCAGCACAAATGGATTGGCCTGAAGTTCGGAAAGATTCAAGGTACATTGGGGGTCATCTCGGAAGCCAAATTTTTGCACTACACAACATGCCCCTGTGTGACCTCGATTAACAGCCATCATGGTCGTACACACTCTGAATGCTTTAGAAAACAGGCCAAAATACACTGAACCAAAAATAGCTCCTATCATCCCCAAATACTTCTATGGGATGAAAGAGACAGATTGCGGGACAAACTCGGCCAAATTCCCCCCCCCCCCCTCCGAAAATTCATTGGGTGACCAGGGCAAATAGCTCTGATTCCCCCTATATACAAATCTGCATGCCGAAATGGCTCCCAGCCCCCCTAAAATAGATTGGGGGCCAGGACCACTTGCCCTGGCCCCAATGCAATAGAATCTTTCCCCCCAGGTCTGGGAACTGGGAAAACAGCCCCCGTGGCTGCTGATGGCAGCAGATCCCGAATAAAAATTAAAATATCTCCCCCTTTGGGGTCTGGGACTGCCAATGGCCCCACACCCTGTGAATAAATAAATAAAATTAAAATGTACCCCTCCCCATCTACCTTGCTTATTTGGGTGCCAGGGGGATGGACAGTGAAAATCAATCCTGCTAACACAATGTATAGATAGTTTTTGATCCTCTTGTATTCTCTACAGTCACAGTATAAACAATGTTTAAAGGGTATTTTTCAACCTGAGTATTGAGCAGTTCATTTGCATAACGTGCCACAGGTGATGTCATAAACAGGAGACTCTACAGCCACATTTTAAACATATTTTTCTAATGTTTTATGCCTTCAATTCTGCTAACTCACTGTATAGATCATTTTTAAGCATTTCTTATTCTCTGCATTCATAGTATAAGAAAAAAGTTTTTTTATTTTTTATTTTGCATTGTTGATTTCAGATATGTCTTTTGTTTTTGTTATGTGAGTTTATTTTATGAAATATTTAACTAAACAAGTCTGACTGGGCGCCGCCATTTTGTGAAATATAGTGTTTTTGGGTGCCACCCCCCAGTGACTTTACAGCACTATTATCTCACTTTGGGGCTGGGGACAGTGCTGTATTCACCGCAAGGCATCCTAGGCGGATGCCTAGGGCGGCAAATTTTGGGGGGCGGCAGCGCCCCCCAGCACTGAAAAGAAAAACAAATGTAAAAAAAATAAAATAAAAAAAAATAAAAAAACGCGGCCCTTTAAAAAAAAAAAAAGACCGCGCTTGCAGGCAGAGACGGAGGTGACAGGGGATCAGAAGATCCCCCCTCACCATCGCGCTGCCTGCCAGGCTGCACGGGGAACCGAACAGGCAGCACAGAGAAACCTCCGTGCTGCCTGTTCGGCTCCCCGTGCAGTGTGCCGACACGGAAGTGCCGACAGTCACGTGACGGGCGCGCTGACGTCATACGCGCGCCCGGTCACGTGGCCTGTCGGCACAATCGCCAAACAGGCAGCATGGAGGGACCATGCTGCCTGCCACCAGGGAAAGGTAAGTGCTGATGGGAGACTGTGTGTGTGTGTGTGTGTGTGTGACTGAGTGTGATGGGAGACAGTGTGTGTGAATGAGTGTGATGGGAGTCAGAGTGTGTGTGATGGGAGACAGTGTGTGTGACTGAGTGTGATGGGAGTCAGCGTGTGTGTGACTGAGTGTGATGGGAGACAGTGTGTGTGACTGAGTGTGATGGGAGTCAGAGTGTGTGTTATGAGAGACAGTGTGTGTGACTGAGTGTGATGGGAGTCAGAGTGTGTGTGATGGGAGACAGTGTGTGTGAAGGAGTGTGATGGGAGTCGGAGTGTGTGACTGAGTGTGATGGGAGTGTGTTTGTGATGGGAGTATGAGCTTGATGTGAGTCTGAATGATGGGGCATGTCTTAGGTGTGTAACGTGGGTGTACAGCTTGGGTAGGGGGGTGCCCGGATTTTGTCTGCCTAGGGCAGCACAAAATCAAGATACACCACTGGCTGGGGACACAGAATGCAGTCTATAAGTCAGAATTCTGACCATAGACTTGCATTGAATGGGAGGGTAATGGAACTATTACATCACAAGGGGCGGAGTTATGATCCTGTTTGATCAGGTCAATCTCCTCTGTTTGTGTTGTACACAGCCACCAAGTCCTGTCCACTATGTTACACAGGAGCCAGTAAGAGAGCAGGGGGTGTATCTTATGATATCATCATGCAGGCTTTGGCCACAGTTGTAAAGTGATATCTGCTGGAAGATTTTGGATAATGTTGCATCATGGGTTAAATGCTCAAAATGGATGCTGGAGATAAACACCTAATGTTACTTTTACTTTTATATGCAATTAATTCAGACATAGAAGGAAAAAAAACTGTGGCCTATGTCTTTATCATATATGTGTGTTTTAAATGCACTTGCAATCTAGTCTTATGTAAGTGGTAGTGTCCCTTTAAATTATTCATTCCCAAAAAATTAGGACTTGGGTAATAAATTCCCATATTCCAAATCTTTGTTAAACATCGGGATTCAAGATATGATTTATTTTACAAGGTACAGTCTATTCGTGTGATGAGGTGAGAGTAAGTAAAACAATTAAATTTCCAGTCTGACATAATTAGAGGTCAAATGAAGGGCATCTGGTGAACCATTTATTTATCAAGATTAAGACATTTTTATGAATGGTGTGCAGATACATACACATTCTAAGCATGAACAAGACAATACAATATACCTAATAACAATAAAATAATAATAATAAACTGATGGGGGCACAGGGAGCAATTATACTAATACTAACGTCAGTGAGCCATTGTTTGGAAAAACCAAACTCAGGTGCAACAAAACAATTGAGACTAATCCTCACATTCAACAAAAGTGGATTAATCGTTGGGAAACATTTCCTTTATGTGGGAAGGATATTGTTTAATAACTATTTCCTGAGCTATGAAGTTTGATTGTAGGAAAAGATTTTATTCATGGAAAATATATGTGCTGCTCTGTACTAACTAGTACAGCTGAAATTACACCCTTTATTGGCTGGCTGAGAATTTGAATGCAAGCTTTCAAGACTAAGCTGCTGGGTCCCTTTCTCATGCATTAATGAAAGGGTAATTATTTCCTAATTATACACAAAATAAAGAGGAATTGAACAATCCATATGACCTTTTAAATGCACAGAAGGCCACTTCTATGTGATTAAAAAAAAGATTCTGAATGATACGCCTCTGGAGATGATCCTGGAGTTTATTCTTACAGTCAGATCTCTAGTTGAGGTCTGATTATAAGACAAAGCTTGAATGTAACACAAGGGGTCTTTTTAAGAGCTAAAAGCTGGTTACTATTGCTGGCTTATTGAGATCCTTGACTCTAGCTACATCAGTAACGTCTAAACCTCCATCTTGCAATACAGTGGTTTCTTAAACCACCTAAGATGCCCATACTAGACAAGTGTTGCCCCCAGTACCTCTTCATCTGCCTTGACACATATTCACGTGCTTAATTCCAGGAGCATGCGGCGCCCATCAGATTCAGGTGATCGCAAACGAAGCCCGAATGGCCTTTCCAGCAGCCACGTTCACACCTGGTTCCCCTGATGTGCCATGGGGCATGCACGTCTCCTTACCTTGCAATATAAAGGTATATTTCTACATTTTGTATATTTGCTTCCTGATTATCTGGTGTTTAGTTCCTCAGTATAGATTTGGTTGTTGCCAGTGAGAGTTCCTTGTTTACTTTGATAGTGTTTGTTTTGTGTTGCTGTAATATGAATTTTTACAGTTCTCACCCGGCTTGCTGCACCGGCCTTTGGCCAGCCACATCTTCAGCTCAATGAAAGGGTGTGAAATGGTAAGAGTGAAAACCACCAGGTTCCCCTCACCATAGACTTGTCATTTCTTTGGTATATGCACAGCTGGTCCCTGGACCTTCACACCTAGTGCAGAGGTTCTCAATCAATACCTTTTACACTTCAGCACACAATCACCTCCCTTCTCCAGGGTTGCATTCATTGCCAATCTCCTAAGGGGTGAAGCCTTGGCCTGGACTTCCTCTTTGCTGAAGCAGAACTTCTCTTAGAAGACATTGATGCTTTTATTACAGAATTCAGGGCTGTCAACATCACAAGGAAGGCATGAATCTAGTCTTATGCCTATTGTGCTTATAGAATTTTGCACCCAGAGAGTGTCACAGTTACACCCTGCAGGCTCCTGTATGGAGTATAACTGAGTTTTGTGGCTATATCCATGTTCTGCCACTAGAGGCCTCTGCACTAGCATGTGGAACTTATGCTTGTCCCTGCAATATGGACCTCTGTATTGTTATGTTATAGCCTTTATCTCATTACACTTGTATCTGGCTCCCTAATGTACTGCCTTGTAGCGACCTTGGATTTCCTTACCTGCCTATTTCCATTCTCTGTTGGATGTTTTTTTTTTGCTAAAGCTTCCTAGCAGTACCTGTGGGCTCCAAACATGGGGGCTCAAACACATGTGGAAAGGGTTCCAGTATTCCCTCTTGTCATTGGTTTCCTAACATCAGTCCACCAGCCTGTCTAGTCTGCGTGCTACCAGCTTGTCTCGTCTGATAACTGACAGAATGTCTTGTTTAAGATCTACCAACCTGTCTTGTCCGAGAGCTACCAAACCTATCCCATCTGCCAAGCCCAGCCGGTGAGCGGCACCTGCCCAGTCCAGCCAGTTAGCAGCACCAGCCCAACCTTTTGAGTTATGGCAGAGAGCAGATCTTCGTAGAGGACTCAATGACTTGCCTGAAGATGCAGTAACGTATCAAGATTTCCATGAGGATTTAGAAGATCTCATATCCTTCTGTCTTAAATTAGATGCTTGTGGACAAGAGATGAGGTTAGAACAAGAGAGAGAGAGAGTGTGACAAGAAACCACGTCCATTCCATTCACTTGCCCATCCACCAACCAACCTAGCCCTACTCCTGAATCAGTGAAAATAGGATCCCCTACTCCATCTCTCCTGTAAAGAAAAACAATGACACAGGACAATGAGTTTTAGATGGAACCAATATGAGCACTGCAGTAAACAAAAAACAAGGCCAAATTAAAGATAATGCAACAGGAAGAGAATATAAAACTGACCATTTCCCTTCTAGTAAATCCAATATCCAATATCCAAATTCCATAAGCCGACAGGCTATAAACCGAACGTTCGGTTTATAGGCTGTCGGCATTTTACTACACGGAGACAAAGTCTCCATTCATAATTTTATGAATGGAGACTCTGTCTCCGTATAGTTAAATGCCCACAGCCTATAAACCGAACGTTCGGTTTATAGGCTGTGGGCATTTAACTATACGGAGACAGAGTCTCCATTCATATGAATGGAGACTTTGTCTCCGTATAGTTAAAAGCCGACAGCCTATAAACCGAACGTTCGGTTTATAGGCTGTCGGCTTTTAACTATACGAAGACAGAGTCTCCATTCATAATTTTATGAATGGAGACTTTGTCTCCGTATAGTTAAAAGCCGACAGCCTATAAACCTATGTTCGGTTTATAGAATAGCCATAGGATTACATGTATTCCATAAGCCGAAAGTCTATAAACCGAAAGTCGTTCGGTTTATAGACTTTCGGCTTATAGAAAACATGTAGTACTATTGCCTTTCTATGAACCGAACGAGAGCCCCATTCATAAGAATTTCTTATGAATGGGGCTCTCGTTCGGTTTATAGAAAGCCAATAGTATTACATTGTATTTCTATAAAACGAACGAATTAAAATTAACGAAACGAAAATAATGAACAAATTTCGCCTGAAACGAATGCAGTAATGAACGAAATTCGTTTTAGACGAAATAAATAAAATTTTCGTCCGAATGGACGAAAACGAAACGAAAATTTTAGTTTTGCACATGTCTAATGAGCATATCTATAACATTGGAAAAGGTTTTGAAAAACATTCAGTCTCTAAACAGTTCAAAGATTTTCATGGCTGAGACGATAAAAAAAAAACTACCGTATTTTCCGGTGTATAAGACAACTGTGCGTATAAGACGACCCCCCAACTAAGTCGTCTTATAAGCCAGAAAAATCGCATCTATATTTTAACTTTTTAGGTTAAAATATAGAGTTTGCCACCCTCCTCCCCCTTCCTCAATCCCCCATCCCCAGTACTTACCTACTTTCTGCACTGTCTCGCGCTGTTAAGCCGGTCCGTGGCTGTGAGGGAAGCGTTGTGAGCTCCCCTCCAGCCGCGCGGTCAATAAAGTTTGTTTAAAAAAAAGTTTAAACAAACTTTATTGAAGCCGCGCGGCTGGAGGGGAGCTCACAACGCTTCCCTCACAGCCACGGACCGGCTTAACAGCGCGAGCGGAGACAGAGCAGAAAATAGGTAAGTAAATCCCAGTACCCGGCGTATAAGACGACCCCCCAACTTTTGAGAAGATTTTCAGGGGTTAAAAAGTCGTCTTATACGCTGGAAAATAGAGTAGTTGGATCATAGGAGAGCAAATAGAAAACCTGAAATTAAACCATAGAGAAACACTCTGGATTCTAAAACTTTAGTTAAGTTTGGTGTTTCTTTGGTGTTTTATTACTATTGAATTTTGTTTTTATTATTTCTGAGTTTATGAATTTCTTGTGGCCGAAAGGAACATGTGGCCAAATAATGTCCACAGAAGTCGTCGAAACGAATGGGCTTAGTGGAGAAAGGAGCTTGTAGGCGAAATTCGCTGACCACACAGTGGAGGAAGAGGAGTCCAGACCCTAATAGAAGTACTCTATGGACTGCAGAAAGTCCATGTTATTGTTTGAGGACATATTGATGATATCTACAATATACTGATTTGAGTGGATATTTAATCTTAGTAAAGTTTTTTTTATACTGTCATAATTGTCTTGTTTTTTTATTACTTAATACTGGTTTGTGACTCTATATGTTAATTTGAGGGTGGAGACATATATCTGTAAGAGAGTTTCCCCAAGTAATGGATTTCTCAATGTGTTACCTGTGAGCCTGGATCTAATACGCTCCATACCATGTGAATGTGGTTTTATAGGGGGTCTATAATTCAGGGCACTATATGAAGTTACCAAACACTACACTATACTCTTTCTCCTTCCTTGACATGTTTTGGAGTGTTGGTGAAACACATAAGTAACTTTCTACTAGACATGTGCAAAACTAAAATTTTCGTTTCGTTTTCGTCCATTCGGACGAAAATGTTATTTATTTAGTCTAAAACTAATTTCGTTCATTACTGCATTAGTTTCAGACGAAATTCGTTCATTATTTTCGTTTTGTTAATTTTAATTCGTTCGTTTTATAGAAATACAATGTAATACTATTGGCTTTCTATAAACCGAACGAGAGCCCCATTCATAAGCCCATTCTTATGAATGGGGCTCTCGTTCGGTTCATAGAAAGGCAATAGTACTACATGTTTTCTATAAGCCGAAAGTCTATAAACCGAACGACTTTCGGTTTATAGACTTTCGGCTTATGGAATACATGTAATCCTATGGCTATTCTATAAACCGAACGTTCGGTTTATAGAATAGCCATAGGATTACATGTATTCCATAAGCCGAAAGTCTTTAAACCGAAAGTCGTTTGGTTTATAGGCTGTTGGGTTTTAACTATACGGAGACAGAGTCTCCATTCATATGAATGGAGACTTTGTCTCTGTATAGTTAAAAGCCGACAGCTTATAAACCGAACGTTCGGTTTATAAGCTGTCGGCTTTTAACTATACGGAGACAAAGTCTCCATTCATATGAATGGAGACTCTGTCTCCGTATAGTTAAATGCCCACAGCCTATAAACCGAACGTTCGGTTTATAGGCTGTCGGCTTTAAACTATACGGAGACAAAGTCTCCATTCATAAAATTATGAATGGAGACTCTGTCTCCGTATAGTTAAATGCTATTGTATTCTATAAACCGACTCTATTTCGGCTTATAGAATGCAATAGTACTACGAATGGACGAATGAACGAATGATTTTCGTTTATTAACCATTCGTTAATTCGGCTTTCGTTAGCTTAGCATTTTCGTTCTTCGTTTTTCGGACGAATGGACGAAAATGCTATTTTCGGACGAAAATGCATTCGTCCGAAAACGAATGCACATGTCTACTTTCTACCACAATCATAAGGTATATTCAGTAAGCAATTTGCACACCCTGACTGAATTCACAATTTTTTTTGCTGGTGTATTAGAAAGGTTTGTTCATCAGAGTGGCTTGCCTAAAATACAATCACTATTTAGAGTACCCACAATTCACTATTTTGTTTTCTTGTAACGGAGCATTACAAACATCTCATCTGCTCTTCACCAAAGACTGCTAGTACCTATCTTGCTCGAGTGGACCAGCCACCAAGTGGACTCACACAGGACTTCATTGCATCCAGGCCTGCTGGACATTGATCAAATGGGGTTAAGAATACCTGGGTATCCTCCTACTGTCCAAACCACAGAAGAGTTCCATGGCCATGGCAAACTAGATTGAGCCTTTGGGCACAGGTGTCACCTTCTTGGAGACTGTTGCTGATGGGGCAGTACTAAGAGTTTTACATTTGGAGGAATAAATCTTTGATGCTTTGCCTATTTCTTTTATTCCAGTTAAATTAGGGCTCTCCGGGCTACAGAATTGATTGTAAAGAGGGACAAATCACAGCACGGAGCCAGGGCAGTCAATCTGCATGGTGCACACACCGCACTAGGGTAAGCAATGTAATTGAACTATCTCTAGAAGATCCTCAAATTCTGGTTTCTGAGCAATATTGGCATAGACAACAGAGAATTTAATAGAAGCACCATTAATAAAAAGTTCATCAGTGAATTATACGACTTGCTATCAAATTCACTAATTTCAGTCTTCGAGGTGCATATAATTTAGTAAGTATTCACTCGATGAGTGGAAGACCGCATTCAGTACCAGGCATGGGCATTATGCATACCTGGTGATGCCTTTCTGGTTATTTATAGCTCTTGCCGTATTTCAGAATTTCAGGTGCCATGTGTGGAATAATTATGGGGCGCTTGTGTTTGGCATATTTATTGGGCCCCATGGGTGGCATAATTAAGTGACTCTTTTGTGTGGCATAATTATGGGGCACCTGTGTGTGTGGCATAATCAATTGGGCTCCGAGCTGAGGCATAACTAGTGGAGCTTTGGTGTGGCATAATTTATGGGCCTCTAGTGTGGCATAATTTATGGGGCTCTGGTGTGGCATTATTTATGGGCCTCTAGTGTGGCATAATTTATGGGGCTCTGGTGTGGCATCATTTATGGGGCTCCGGTGTGGCATAATTTATGGGGCTCTGGTGTGGCATAATTTATGGGGCTCCGGTGTGGCATAGTTATGGGGCTCCTGTGTGTGGCATAGTTATGGGGCTCCGGTGTGTGGCATAGTTATGGGGCTCCGGTGTGGCATAGTTATGGGGCTCCTGTGTGTGGCATAGTTATGGGGCTCCGGTGTGGCATAGTTATGGGGCTCTGGTGTGGCATAGTTAATAGGCCATCTGACTGGCATTATTAAGGAATCTGTTTGACATTGTATTGGACTAAATACAGGGGGGTGACACCATGAGTTTCCGCACCGGGTGACACCAACCCTAGTGACACCTCTGACTTTCATCACTCTTCCAACAAGAGGGCAGCAGCCATATTGGAGGAGCATGGTGCAATCCAATATGGCGCCCGCAATTCGCTCCGTGGACAGATTGCTGGTGTCCTGGAGAAGAAATTAGAGACAAGCTCCACAGGAGAAAATATTCAATCTGTGTTTATTCTTGCTTCATGTGTGCGGCTACAGACCAACCATCCAACACTCGCCTTACGCATTTCATGTTTTTTAGAACCTAATCATAGGCCCATGGAGGCGCAGGAATAGACTCTATATAGTAACAGCTTGATGTCAATTAACAATTTGGTCTAAGATTGCGTTAACCCGTGAAAATCAGGGACTGCAGGATTGCCTCCCAAAATCAGGACTGTACGACACTCGGGAAAACATGGACCCCCCGACTGTAAAATGTCTACAAAAATCTTAAGAAATTATGTCACAAAATGAAGGGAAAAAAACAATAAAACAATCCAGCTCCAATGCACTTTTTACAATTTGTAAAAATAAAATAATCCTAGGAAGAGAAAAAAAAAGGTCTTGTGACATGTGCATCTCTACAAAGGCGGGTCAAATGAAAAGTGATCAACATTAACAAAAAAACATTGTTTAAAGAGAAAAAATAAGTTAGTATTTTTTTTTTTTTGTCATAAATCACAAGCAGAGATTTTGATCCAATCTCTATTTGCCTTTCAACGTAAAGCGTGCATTTTCTTCCTCTGCTGAATAATACTTCTCCGTTTGCTTTTTAAGTTCGCCTTTTAAAAAGAAAGAAGGGAAAAAAATGAAAGAAAGGTCGTACAGTCATTATCTGGATTTCGTGGTGACAGACACAGCACAGCCCACGGAACTACATGCGGATACAAAACATACCGGGTCGTATTATTGTGTGTTGAAGGAAGGGTTTTTATTTAAAAAAAAAAAGCTTTTATATGGTGTACATGCCTAGAACCCAAGAGCAGGTTAAATAAACTATGTATGTAAAGTTTTGCTAGATGTGTATTTAAGGGAGCTTGTAAGTTAGGTGACCACACAGTCCAAATAGAATGGCAGCCAGTGACACTGTGTGTGTGTTCCAGACTATTAATCACCACGTAGGATAGATCTCCTAATAAGAGACCCCTTTTATCTCAATTAGAATTCCCCATTGAAACCGTATCATTAAAGGGACCCCATCACCTAAAAATAGTTTACACTGTGAATGCTGAGTTCTCACAACAAATTGTGTTTGAATGTATAAATTAGGAGAATTATACTGTTATCTGTGGTGTCTCTTTGTTTAGTATATCACCTGTGACTTTATATGCAAAGGAACTATTTTAAAATATACACTGAAGAGAATTATAAACGCAAACCCTTCTGTTTTTGCCCCCATTTTTCACGGGCTGAAAGATCTAAGACTTTTTCTATGGACACAAAAGGCCCGCTTCTCTCAAATATTGTTCACAAATCTGTCTAAATCTGTGTCAGTGAGCACGTCTCCTTTGCCGAGATAATCCATCCACCTCACAGGTGTGGCATATCAGGATGCTGATAAGACTGCATGTTTATTGCAGTGTTGTGCCTTAGGCTGACCACAATAAAAGGCCAGCTCTAAAATGTGCCGTTTTATCACACAGCACAATGCCACAGATGTCGCAGTTTTGAGGGAGCGTGCCATTGGCATGCTGACTGCAGGAATGTCCACCAGAGCTGTTGCCCGTGAATTGAATGTTCATTTCTCTATCATAAGCCGTCTCCAAAGGGGTTTCAGAGAATTTGGCAATGCAAATTATATTATCGCTTATACCGTATTTGCTCGAATATAAGACGAGGTTTTTTTCAGAGCAAATGCTCGAGGTCGTCTTATAATCTGATCCCCCTCTCTAACAGCAGGCGATGTCTTCGTCACAGAAGTCCCGGTGGCCGTGCCGGGTGGCACCAGGGAGAATCGGGCAGCTGGGGGATGTCTGCACGATACGTGCAGACATCCTCCATGCTGCCCGACACGGCAGTCTATTATGACGGACCGGACGTATCATGCAGACATCCCCCAGCTGCCCCCACTAGCCACCAGGGAACGAAATCAGGTGAGGGGGAGGACACAGACAGACAAGGGGGGGGGGGGGGAGACACAGACAGACAAGGGGAGGGAGGGGGGAGACACAGACAAGGGGAGGGAGGGGGACAGAGAGAAAAGGGGAGGGGGGGATTGATAGAGACAAGGGGAAGGGGGAAGAGAGAGAAGTTTTGGGGGGAGAGAGAGACAACGCTGGGGGGGGGAAAGAGACAGCTGGGGGAGAGAGGCCGCATTGGCACATAAAAGGAAATAAAAATGAATTTGGATAATATAAACTTTTTATTAAATATTAAAAAGCAATTTACATATATGCAAGTTAAACTTTTTTCCTATAGGGTAGTCTTATAATCAGGCTCTTAGATTTTTTTCCTAAAGGAATGTACAAATTTGGGGGGGGGGTCGTCTTATAATCAGGGTCGTCTTATAATCGAGCAAATACGGTATTACTTATTTATATTTATTGTTATATGTTGTTGGTACCAGGTTGTTATACAAACATTTGGTCGGTATATTATTACCTGTTAATGTTTACAGCCATCTTAAGCTGGTAGTTCTATGTTGCAGCATTTTTTTCTGATAAATAAATCCTTCAACCTTTTTTGCCCCTCCTGTGTCAGTGTAATTTATTGGTGTGTGTGTGTGGGGGGGGGGGGGGGTGTATAATCTGCCATACCATTGTATTGTAACTAGAGTTGAGCGGACACCTGGATGTTTGGGGACCCGAACTTTTGGCCACTAAAATGCCTCTAAAAAAGTCCTGGAAAGGGCTAGAGGGCTGCAAAATGAAGTAAAATGTGGGTGAGTGTCAATTGACCTATTCGTATGAATGGGGACTCTATTTCGGTTTATAGAAAACCAATAGCCATGTAATGCTATTGGCTTTCTATAAACCAAAATAGAGTCCCCATTCATAACAATTTCTTATGAATGGGGACTCTATTTCGGTTTATAGAAAGCCAATAGCATTACATGTATTCCATAAGCCAAAAGTCTATAAACCGAACGACATTCGGTTTATAGACTTTCTGTTTATAGAATAGCAATAGCATTACATGTATTCCATAAACCGAAAGTCTATAAACCGAATGTCGTTCCGTTTATAGACTTTCGGCTTATGGAATACATGTAATACTATTGGCTTTCTATAAACCGAAATAGAGCCCCCATTCATAAGAATTTCTTATGAATGTGGAATCTATTTCGGTTTATAGAAAGCCAATACAATGTAATCGCCAAACTCTGAACTCCAACATGGACATACAGTGAAATGTCCGTGTTCGGGTCCAGGATCCAAAAACCGTAAAGTTCGGTACGAACCCGAACAGTGCGGTTCGGGTTCGCTCAACACTAATTGTAACCAGAGTGAATGAATGCATCTTTTACCAAATAACCAAGTTCTCCTCCATCTCCTGCAATGGAATGTATGGGGCACAGTGTGGCCAAAATCCTGGCCCATTTATAGAATCTAACTACCTGGAGGGCTGTATAACTCCCATTGCAGTCCAGGTACAACACCAATCATTCTGGGACAGTCAACACTCTTAATCAGAATGATGAGAGCTGTAGCTGGGCTACTCTTGTTGGGATATTACAATGGCCACATACCTCCAAACTGTCCTACCTTCAAGGGGGACAGTTTTCTGTTTTGGGAGTCTGTCTGGCGGAGCTGTACCTCTGTCCCACTTTTCGAGACAGGGATGGAGTGTGGTGGGATATCGGGATATGGGACGGCAATCCCAGGGTCCCGTTTTCATTCTCCGATGTCTGAGACACTAGAGAACGCATACCATGCATGCGCAGTAGCGCTGACGCTCTATCGCCCCCTTGCAGAGCCACGAGGCACCGGGAGTAGAAATTGGGAGGTATTTTACCACCCGGAATTCAGTCAAGCCCTTAGTTGGTTAACATATATTTCCCTTTTTTAATATTCCTGCCTGTGATTTAATTCATTGGTGTAGAATTCTCACAGTGGGATTTGATAAAAGACAAAATACTTTTACTTATGTGAGGCACAAATTTGAAAATGTTTACAATTAATATAGCTTGTGTTGTTTCTATGTTAATTACTAGAGTTGAGCGGACACCTGGATATTCGGGTTCAGCGGGTTCGGCAGAACTTCGGAAAAAAGTCTGGGTTCGGGCTCGAACTTGACCCCGAACCCGAACCCCATTGAAGTCAATGGGGACACGAACTTTTGGCCACTAAAATGCCTCTAAAAAAGTCCTGGAAAGGGCTAGAGGGCTGAAAAATGAAGTAAAATGTGGGTAAGAGTGTCCCCATTCATACGAATAGGTCAATTGACCTATTCGTTTGAATGGGGACTCTATTTCGGTTTATAGAACAGCAATAGCATTACATGTATTCTATAAACCGAAAGTCTATAAACCGAATGTGGTTCGGTTTATAGACTTTCGGCTTATGGAATACATGTAATGCTATTGGCTTTCTATAAACCGAGATATAGTCCCCATTCATAAGAAATTCTTATGAATGGGAACTCTATTTCGGTTTATAGAAAGCCCATAGCATTACATACAATGTAATCGCCGAACCCCAACATACAGTGGAATGTCCGTGTTCGGGGTCCAAAAACCGTAATGTTCGGTACGAACCGGAACAGTGCGGGTCGGGGTTCGCTCAACACTATTAATTACATGCAGCACTTAACAACACTCGCAAACTCCCTGTACTATATGTTTTAGTTCTGAAGTCCACATTGACCAGCAGAATTTCCCACTTGTGCTATTTACTACTGTCATAAACTACACACTGCACATGAGAAAACACAGCAAAACAAGACAGAAATTCACTGACGGTAAAGAAAGATGGTGTGATGTTCACAGTAATATGATTAATAAAACGTTATTGTATCTATAGAAATAAGTGGAGCCAAACGACACCACCACTGCTACTGTAGACCCGGGCTTCACCTTTGCCTAAAATGTAATGTTTTTAATATATGGACAAAACAAATTATTGTTGTTTAAAAACAAATAAGTGTCGAGGGGCAAGGATTTAAAAGTAATATCAGGAAGTATTACTTTACTGAGAGGGTAGTGGATGTATGGAATAGTCTTCCAGCAGAAGTGGTAGAGGTAAACACAGTCAAGGATTTTAAGCATGCGTGGGATAGGCACATGGCTATCCTAGATATAAGATAAGGCCAGGGACTAATGAAAGTATTACGTTACTGAGAGAGTAGTGGATGTATGGAATAGCCTTCCAGTGGAAGTGGTAGAGGTTAATACAGTGAAGGAGTTTAAGCATGCCTGGGATAGACACAAGGCTATCCTAGATATAAGATAAGGTCAGGGACTAATGAAAGTATTACTTTATTGAGAGGGTAGTGGATGTATGGAATAGCCTTCCAGCGGAAGTGGTAGAGGTAAACACAGTGAAGGAGTTTAAGCATGCCTGGGATAGACACAAGGCTATCCTAGATATAAGATAAGGCCAGGGACTAATGAAAGTATTACTTTACTGAGAGGGTAGTGGATGTATGGAATAGTCTTCCAGTAGAAGTGGTAGAGGTTAATACAGTGAAGGAGTTTAAGCATGCATGGGATAGACACAAGGCTATCCTAGATATAAGATAAGGTCAGGGACTAATGAAAGTATTACTGTACTGAGAGGGTAGTGGATGTATGGAATAGTCTTCCAGTAGAAGTGGTAGAGGTTAATACAGTGAAGGAGTTTAAGCATGTGTGGGATAGGTATAAGGCTATCCTAGATATAAGATAAGGCCAGGGACTAATGAAGGTATTACTTTACTGAGAGGGTAGTGGATGTATGGGATAGCCTTCCAGCAGAAGTGGTAGAGGTAAACACAGTGAAGGAGTTTAAGCATGCGTGGGACAGGCACAAGGCTATCCTAGATATAAGATAAGGCCAGGGACTAATGAAAGTATTACTGTACTAAGAGGGTAGTGGATGTATGGAATAGCCTTCCAGTAGAAGTGGTAGAGGTAAACACAGTGAAGGAGTTTAAGCATGCGTGGGATAGGCACAAGGCTATCCTAGCTATAAGATAGGGAACTTGGGACTAATAAAAGTATTTAGAAAATTGGGCAGACTAGATGGACCGAATGGTTCTTATCTGCCGACACATTATATGTTTCTATGTTGTTTTACACTGAATTCATTTCACAGGTCTCTAAATTCTGCCCCTTAACCCCACAAACACCCATTACATGTCTGCGCCAACTCTAACCGCTAAGCCCCTGCAACATATGCTGTCGTTACATACAGAACCCCCCCATGGCTCCTTCCTAACAGGAACATCAAAGACCCCCTAATGGCAGTAAGCCGTAATATTGACTCCTGTGTTTTTCATAGCTTCTGTGATAACATCGCTGCAAATCATTCATCAATAACTGACAGGGGGATGGGGCCCTTGGATTGGACCTTCTAAGGTCCATCTGGCTGCTTCCAAATCTTAGAGGTAGCAAAAAAAGGGAAGTGATGCCATATGCTGCAGAAAGAGCATGAAAATGTCAGCCTGACAGTTGTAGGATTAATGTAACCAGGGGAGGTCTGGCATCTTTTTGGTCTGGGGGAGCAATGACAATTTAGGGGGTCATGCACTAAACAAGTGCAGTGGGGGGGGGGGGGGAAATAGGTAATACATGAGTAAGGAGCAATTTGCGACTATTTGTAACATTCTGCGCTTGTTTTCCCTGATTTGCGCCTAATCCGTTTGTTTTTATTTAGCGTGCATTTTTCCGGTTGCGCTAATAAATTTTATCATGTGAAAATTACACCGGCTTTTAGCGAGCAAAAGAGGCAGTTAAAATATTTGCTAAATTGCCTGTTTTTATTCGCAATTTGCTTGTATGTACTATGTGAGTGTTAAATGTTTTGTACATTGCAATAGGAGCAAAGAGCAAAAATAGTTTTGCACATAAAATGTATTTGCATTTTTTTTAGTACATGCCCCTCTTAGTGTCTCAGGGTGCAACTTCACCAGCCTACCTGTTACCATCAAAGATAGACACAGACGGAATGATAAGATATACGGATTGATGAAAAGACAAGACAATTGTTTAGAAAGGTAGAAATTGCTACGCTCCGGGTATATAGAACTGGTCAAGTCCCAGGCAATTTAGCCAAATTAGAGGGCAAGCCCAGGAGGCAGTTGCCCCTCTGTCCACCTTGCCAGCCCACCAGTGATATTATTGGTGTTGCCTGATGCCTTCTCCTTCTTGATTGCCTTCAGCGTCCTTAACCCCTTAGTGACCGAGTGCTATGTTGCATTTGATGTGCCTTGAAGACCAGAATTCCATTATTTTTGTCATACGTTTACTGAACTGTGAATTTCTTTCTTTGTGTTCAGTCCACCCACACAAAAAATATATATCATTTTTTAAAGGACATATAGGGCTTTCATTTGATACTATTATTTTCATCATATGATATAATTTACTATTAAAAAAAAATATAAAATATGATGAAAATATGACATAAAAAACACTTCTTCTAACTTTGACCTATTTTTTTTTTTTTACACAATTACAAATGTTAAAAAAGACCCTGTCTATATATTTCTAATATTTGTCCTGAGTTAATTAATACCAATGTTTCCTTGTTTATCTATGTTTTATTTCAAGTAATAGGGCAATAAACAATATTAGTGGGTTTTTTTTTGTTTTCTAACCATTTTCTTCTACAGTGACTTTTTTACCCCAAACCTAAATTTACCCCAACTCTAAATTGACCCTAAGCCTAAATCTACCCACACCCCTTAATCTAACCGTTGTAATCATCCGAACCCCCCTGTAACCCTAATTATGACCCTAATTATGACCCTAACCCTAGATCTAGGTTTAGTAGATCTAGGGTTAGCTTTTTCCATTTATTTATTTATTTTATTTATTTCATTCATTTTTTCTTACAGACTGTAATATACTTAACTGCCTGTAGGGGCAGTCAAGTAGTGGTTTCAGAGCGACGGAAGAGATTTTTTTTTTCTCTCTTCCGTCGCTCTGTGCTGGGCACGCTGTATTGGAGGAGCATGCTCCTCCTATACAACACCCACCCGTGTTCACGGGTGATCACGGTGCCCAGGGGGGCACAGAAGGTGTTGCATGATGCCTCTATCAAGGCATCATTGCAACACTCTCACACATAGGCAGTGATCAGCTTTCACTGCGTATGTGTGTAACGCGCATACAATCACATTCGCGGTGATCGTACGCACGCGGGGAGGGGGGGGGGGTGAGGGGGGGCTGAAAGCCCTCTCAGAGGCTGCTTCCGAAGCAGCCTCTGAGAGTAGCTGCAGGCATATAGGTTTGCGCTAAGGAGCGCAACACTACATGTAAACGTGATCCTCAAGGACCATGCTTTTCAGGACGTATATATACGTCCAAATGCGTTAAGGGGTTAAAGGCACATGGCGTACTTGCACGTCATTTCGTCATTAAAGTATTAATGGATTGTATTGTAACTGTGGGTATATCCATCCTACATACTGCCGGGCTGCACTTTGCATGATCTTTATGCAGCATGCGGAACACATATGAGTCTCTGAGAAGATGGGCAATTATGAGTGCTAACAAATCCCCTTCCACTGTTTTCTTTTTAGGGAAGATTCCCTTTTGTAAAATAAAGTTTGAAGTCCTTTTGAATTATGCAGATTTTTTTTTTTTTTTCCTGCTCTCTCCCGTTTGCCCAATCAGACGTCATTGGGGTCTTATCTATGAAAAAAAAAATTGGTGGAAAAAGGTGAACTAGAAAAATCAGGAATCAATAGCCGAGTTGGAAAGACAGGCAAGAAGGAGAATTTTAGAACTCTGCTACTAATTGCCTGATGTTTTTGCAATTCCCTTGTGAGTAAAAACCGGTTCAAGTTTTACTGAATAGACTTCATCTGAGGTCGCGTATATACCTGGCACTTGCAGAATTGTGTGTGTACAGCCTTGTATAAAAAATCAGCAGGCGTTGGCACAAACCATGTTTACGGAAACATAAAAATATGTGATACACCCACTGCACTCCATAATGATCCAATGCTGTCTTTATACGCAGGACACTCGCAAGTGCTCCCTATTTATTACCACTTTTATGTGTACATTTATTTATTTTTTATATTTCATTCAATATTTTACCTTTTTGGTGATCAGTTAGGATGTGTAGTGATAGAGGATTTCTGTCTGGTGAGATAGTTACACCACTTAATGCACCTTCTGTAGTCCTTGGACAGACCTCAGCATTGCAGATTTGATTCCTGGCATGATCAGCTCCGCTTTTGTATCTGCCGACGGTTGCTGAGCGAGGGGGAAAATAGTGCCATGTAAAAATAGATAACTCTTACCAACTCGGGCCTAGCTCATCGCTAACCTATTGCCTTGGTATCCTTACCGCGAGGTAGGGGTGCCAGCTTTTCTACAAAAAATATACCGGCCATACTACTGCCTCCATAGACTTAACATTGGCCTCAAGCCAATTTTTTTTGCCAGCATGCCGGTGGCAAGAGGTTTGGAAAGAATGGAAGCACTTACATACAATTCTGATGTAGATTAAAAGTATTTCCTGAATGTTGCTTTAGAGAAGTTCCCTCAGTGTCCAGTCCTCAAGACGACATTCTACTCAAGAATTTGGGTCAAGATGGCCTCTCTCTCGAACATTCCATGATGAGAACTTCACGTGTATCGTACCAAAGCTTATGTTTGAACCAGTGCTTTGGTGTCTGAGGGTTAAAACATTTATGATCCAAGTTATTTGTAACTTCCCTTTCAGTTAACACTTTATTTAAACGTTGGGTACACTCTGCGTATTTTGTTTTCCATTTTAATAAAACTCAGTCTAGACAGAACTTTTCTCCTATGGAAGTTCTCATCCATTCCAAACGGCTTGCAATTGCTTTGAAATTTGGCAAAGGGCGCATGTGGTTTGTACAAACAATGTAATATGTTATGATCTGCCAAAATCTTACCATAGTTTCTTGAATATGAGTCAACACAGAATTTACATTGTGAATTACTTTACTGAAATAAAATTCTTCTCTGTTTCCCAAATAGCCCAAGACATTTATTTAAAAAAAAAATTGTAAAAAATAAAATTAAAAAAGGTCAAAAAATTGCAATAAGTATTATAGCCCTATGGAAAAATAAATACTTGTGCGTCTGCCGCAGTAATCCAAACACTGGAAAGGACCTTGGGGAGTAGGAACGGTTGGAAAAGAGGCTTATTTATTTTCATTTAAGCCTTAATAATTCATCACGTTAAAATTAATTTGTCAAGTTCAGCTCGGAGCCATAATTACCCAACGGCATATATGAAGACTCACCGAGTATCAAAGACGAGGTCTACAGTATCTTCTTTGTAAGACCAGGGACTTCACCTAGGGTCATCTGTTTGTGTCTGTGCCTGGTTTTTTAGAAGCTTTAGGTCACCCAGCATGAAGTCCAACCCGTGTAATCTGTACGAAGCAAACATGTGGTCTGGTAGGAATCACATGACAAACAGTGTGTTATTTGTGCTAGGTTTATGTAATTCAGTACTAAATTTATTAAGTTCCTTTCTGACATCTCACACCGGATTAATATATATTTTTTTTTACCTCCTCATATGATTTAATGTCCTTCTCCAGTTTAAAAAAAAAATACAGTTCATTAAAAGACTCTTGGCTTATGGGATTTGAAGCCCTTCCACAAGGCTGGACCATCTTGAGAAAAAAGCCACAATTTTTCGCTGATCACAGCTAAAACACCCCATACCAACATTAACATAATTTATCAGTAGTCAGGCATCATGGAATACCCCTGACACATTTCATGCGAAATGGTAGAATTGGTAGTTGGGCATCCCCTACTGATGCATTTTGTCTGGTGTATGTAGACATGTGCCTATGATATAGTCCATTGACCAGGCGAAACGCGTCAGGTAATATTAGTGACTATGCTAACTACAATTGTACTGTTGGAATGGTTGTATTTACTGAGGGATGAGTAACATTTGGGATTTTTGCTCAAACGATCCGACATGTGTAAGGGCTTCATATCACATAGTCATGAGTGTTTTAATGAACTTTATCTGTTTTTTTTCTTTACACTGTGAACAAGTAGGTTGGAAGGAAGTAGGCTTTCTTGTAACACCTTGCCAGGGAACACGTGCTTACAATTTATACCCCCAATTTTCTCTTCTGCTTCTCCAACTTCCGTCGCGTATCATTTCATTTATTTCCCCACCAGGTGCAGGAATCTTTTGTAATTGGTATGAATTTATTTTAGTTACAAGTAGAGTTGAGCAGACACCTGGATATTCGGGTTCGGCCGAACTTTTAAAAAAAGTCCAGGTTCGGGCTCGAACTTGAGCCCCCATTACTGGGGGGTGGGGACCTTAAAATAATAATGAGGGGGGGACCTCAGTCTGCGCTGGGCCCTCCATGGGCGCAGATGGATTATTTTTCACCCGTTGATTTTTTATTTATTTTTTGTGTTCGTTTTTTTTTTTTGGGGTGGTGTGTATTGGTTTTTTTATGGCCTTTTTTGGCGCTGAAGAAAGAAAAAAGAAGACATCAAATGGTAAGTAACTTACAGGTTAGTTTGTTGCCCACCCACCTTACTATTATTGGGGTGAGGGGGAGTAGGTAGGCATTTTTTTTATGGGGGGGGTGACTAGGGGCTGGGCACCCCTAGTCACTTTATTTGTGTCCCCACCCGCCGCTCATGAGTGGGGACCTGGGGGGGACACTAGGTCCCCCCCTCATTATTATTTTAAGGTCCCCACCCGCGGGCAATGGGTGGGGACTTTAGGTCCCCCCCTCATTATTGTTTTAAGGTTTGTTCGTCAAAAAAATGACTGATCTCTAGCATTCGCCTTTCATTAAATTGTCTTTGTGCCTAGGAGCAAATATTTCCCACTGATTGCTAAAGCAGCTGTACGAGTTACCTAGCAGAGCCCGACTGTTCATGCCGGTCCCTCATTTTCATCAGGCTTCTTCAGTACATTTTATTTGCCTAAAATTTATTAGTTGATTAAGTATAAGTGATTGGCTGAACCTACATCATTGGGTAGTAACAGGCATTTATTGTATTAATCATTGTGTGCATTTTATGTTTTAGAATTTACCAATACATATTTTCCTATTGTTGACTTCATTTATCAACAATTAGTTTTACTGTGAATGGAATTTTCGAGTTCTCATGTTCTGCTTATAAAACCTATATATTTATATATATATATATGACCTCGTGGAATTTACATTGTCAGGCTCGGAAACCTAAGACTTTGCACAGTAAATAGTGATAGTGTGTGAATTTAAAGGTGCTCCAGGTGATATAAGTAAGGCTTATTAATGTGTACAGCGAAAAAAAAAACTCCTCAGGAGTATAAACCTTTCAGATATCCCTATAGGCAGGGAGTCCAACATGCGGCCCACTGGACATGGAGGTGCGCCCCGCCTGAGATCTGCAGCAGTGACAGCACAACCTCCAGCCGCATGTGAAGAACCATCTGTCTGTGTAAGTATCTCTGTGTGCGTGTCTGTGTGTGTAAGTATCTCTCTCTCTCTGTGTAAGTATCTCTGTGTGCATGTCTGTGCGTGTAAATATCTCTCCGTGTCTATCTGTGTGTGTGTGTGTGTGTAAGTATCTCTCTGTGTCTATCTGTGTGGGTGTGTAATTGTGACTGTGTGAGTGAGACTCTGTATGTGTGTGTCATGTAAGGGTGAGTCTGTGTAAGTGTCTCCCAATGTGTGTAAGTGTAACTCTGTGTGTGTGTAGTGTAAGTGTCACTTTGTTTATGTAAGTGTGTGGCTTTGTATGTGTGAGTCTGTGTGAAAGAGTGACTCGGTGTGTGAAAGTGTGAGTCTGCGTATGTATGTTTTTGTGTCTGGCTGTGTATGTGTTTGTGTGTAAGTGTGAATTTGCGTTTAAGTGTGACTTTTTGTTTGTGGCTTTATATGTGTAAGTCTCTATCTGTGTGTGTGACTGCGTATTTAATGTGAGTTTTATTGCTGTGGTGTCTAGTGCAGCAGTACAACTCACAGTAATGTTCAGTGTGTGCGTGTATCACAGAGTCCATAGCAATAAAACTCACAGTAATGTGCAGTGTGTGAGTGTATCACAGACTCCACAGCTATACAACCCCCAGTAATGTGCAGTGTGTGAGTGTATCACAGACTCCACAGCAATACAACTCACAGTAATGCAGCGTGTGAGTATTTTTATTCCTCGGGTGTCTGTGATACACTCACACACTGCATGCTATTGTGAGTTGTATTGCTGTGGAGTCTGATACATTTTTTTGTGTGTGAGTAATGTCCTGTAATAATGCAATATATGAAAGGGCAGCATGACAACAGGTTGGTGATGCAGCCTCATCACAAGTCTGTCAGTCATAGGCCCTCGGCCAGTAATTGCCCTTCATGGGCGGCCGTTCCTCCCCCCTTGGTGGCTGGGCAAAACCTATATAAACCCTTGCGGTGGTTTTGCCCAGCCTCTTTTCTTCATTATAGAAATCAGTTCCCTCCCACCCATCCCTCTTTGTCTCTGTCATTGTTGTGATGGCAGGGGGTACCCGAGGTATGACGTCAGTGCAGGGGGTTGGCTGTCTTGGGTATGGCCAACCCTGGAGGCAGTAGCTCTGGGAGCTAGCTGCACAGACTCCCCACGGGCTGGTCCCTGGGGAGTGAATATCAGGTGGCTACCGTGCAGGGGCATTGACGCCAGTAGACTGATATTTTTGGTTACGCCTGCGTCCGATCCTCGGGTACCCAGTCCTAGATATGCTACCGCTTAGTGACATATACATAGTATACGTTTAAGTTGATTAGTTACTGATAATAATACAAAATCTTTGTTACAGTATTTCTTAATAAATACTGTGACCTTCATATCCAGTTTGTTGTCCGTGTCTTTTCTTGGGGGGAGGTTGCGTTAATTCGCCATACCTTGGTCATGTCATTTTCTTGCAATGATAAATAAATGTGGAATTTTTGGTGAAGTGGCCCTCTGCACAAAAAAACTTGGACACCTCTGCTATAGGGTCTTCCTCAAGCACCCCTGTAGGCTTTTCCTATATCCATGAGGAAGTGAAACGCGTAGACACATGACGTAAAAAAGTCAGTAGGAAGAGCCAGTGTGAACCCAGAACCCCTCGACTGCTGACTTTACATCATACTGCTTTCAAGTATTCCATACATGCTTGTTTTTTTCAATGTAAAGCAGATGCTATACTACTCAACATAATGATTGGCATTTCCTGTAACACTGCTGTTTCCTCCTCCTTCCTTCATTCATCTCTACCACTTCTGACATCACTTCTACGACTGAGGGAATCTGTTCCCAGATACCTACTGCTGGGGATAATCACCTTGAATAATTTGGCTGCATTACTAGAGCAAGAAATAACATTATATATATCTATGAGCCTGGATACTCCGCTCTACATTTGAGGGTGGATTTTAATATGGGGAGTTTACATCTCTACCCCCATTTACATAAGGATCATATTGCACTAGGATGTTTTTCATTTTCTCTCCCCATTGAAGGATTACATGCTTTGCACGATGTCTTAAGAGAATTATATAGCCCTCTGCATTACAAATTTGGACAGTAGCTTCTATAATTTCTCTGTGCATCCATTCTACTGAGAGCTTCAGGATATGGAAAACTTCTACTTCCTTACTGGCATGAAAATGCAGATTGGTTCATGGTGTGGGTTCATAGTTAGCCAGTGAAGCCAAACCTAAAAAGATGCTTAAAAAGACATTACCACTTACATAAGATATAACTAGATTTAAAACACATATACAAATCATATGCCACTATTTTTTGTGTTGATATGATTGAATTAATAGCATATAAAAGCAAAAATAAAATGAGCTGTTTATCTCCTGGCTCCATTTTGTGAATATTTCCCATGATGCAACATCGTCCAAAATCTTCCAGCCAGTCTCACTTTACAACTGTGGCCAAAGCCTGCATGATGATGTCATAAGATACTCCCCTGCTCTCCTACTGGCTCCTGTGTATCATAGTGGGCAAGACTAGGTGGCTGTGTACAACTTTTTTTTACCTGCCTTCCAACACAAAGAGAGGAGATTGACCTGATCAAACAGGATCATAACTCCGCCCCCTTGTGATGTAATAGTTACATTAACCTCTCATTCAATGCAAGTCTATGGTCAGAATTCTGACTTATAGACTGCATTCTGTGTCCCCAGCCCCAAAGTGATCTCACTTTGTGTCCCCAGCCCCAAAATTCTGACTTATAGACTACATTCTGTGTCCCCAGCCCCAAAGTGATCTCACTTTGTGTCCCCAGCCCCAAAGTGCTGTAAAGTCAGAGGGGTGGCACCCAAAACACTATATTTCACAAAATGCGCCCAGTCACACTTGTTTAGTTTAAAATACAGTCACATAAAAAGGAAAACAAAAGACATATCTGAAATCAAAAATACAAAATGAAAAAAAATAAAACCTGTGTCCCTTTAACCTAAACTGCCCCAGAGTATAACATTTCGACATAAAACTTGAAAATTAGAGAAATCTCAACGTGTAGGCTGACATTTTGAACTTCAAAATGAAATGAGTCCTCTTGAATTCCATGATGTCTCCACTAGGTTTTCAGCTTATAATTTTTGAGCCTTTGGATTAATCTCGTGCCAAAAACAAAAATCAGTGGAAAAGAAAATCCATACTATGTATAGTATAATATGATGTCTGGAAGCCAATAAGGTCTATTCACTAAACAGTGAACTGTGGTGAAGTGGCAGAAGGAATAACAAAAATCTGACATTAATCGATTGGCAAGAGTGGAATCTGGATGTTTTTTTCCCCCATGCCATAGAGAATTGAAAGAAAAATGTGTTTTCAATGTGTCTGCTGTTTATGACATCACCTATGACTTGATATGCAAATGACACATTTCCCATTGAAAGTACCCATAAACTGTAGACATCGCAGAGTTAAAGTGCCTGTATCACTTGAACATTGTTTTTACTAAGAAAAAATAGAAAAGACAGTGCTACAGAAATACCAATAAGTCAGTCAAAACGAGTTAGTATAAATGTATAAAAATACACCATAAAACACAAATTTAGAGTATAAAAATATATAGATTTAATAAATATAATAAAACAAACAAACCCAAATCCACCTAAAGTAAAAGGTGGGAATACAGAATATAGTGATACAGTTAATCTCAACTAGCAGTGTATATGCGCTAGCAACAAGTACAAGTTGAGCAGAAAAGCATAAAACTGTAAAAACAATAACATTTAAACAAATTGAAAGTAAATTGTACACACCCAATAATCCACCTGAGACAAGGGGATGGGACTCTTCATCGCGGCTGCTTCCGCGCAGCCCCTTCACCGCCGACTCTACAGAACAAGACAGATCGTCGCTGGAGATTTCATCGCGGGACATTTCATCGCTAAAGGTAAGTATTTTACCGATTTTAGTTGGTTTAGAATTAGGGTTTAGGGGGTTAGAATTAGGTTTAGTGTTTAGTGTTAGGGGTTAATTTTAGTATTAGGGGTCGGGGGTTAGTATTAGGGTTAGTATTAGGTTTTAGGGGGTTAATTTTAGTATTAGGGGTCGGGGGTTAGTATTAGGGTTAGTATTAGGTTTTAGGGGGTTAATTTTACTATTAGGGATCGGGGGTTAGTATTAGGGTTAGTATTAGGTTTTAGGGGGTTAATTTTAGTATTAGGGGTCGGGGGTTAGTATTAGGGTTAGTATTAGGTTTTAGCGGGTTAATTTTAGTATTAGGGGTCGGGGTTAGTATTAGGTTTTAGGGGGTTAATTTTAGTATTAGGGGTCGGGGGGTTAGTATTAGGGTTTAGGGGGTTAATTTTAGTATTGGTGTTAATTTTAGTGTTAGTATTGGGGTTTAGTGTTTAGTGTTACTATCGGGGTTTGTGAATCATTTATTAGGGGGGGGATTTTCGTTTTACTTTTAGATTTGTAAGAGCCGACAGTTCAGCGCTGACATAGCTGCAGCCGCGGGTGAAACGGCCACGTTATACTTCATTGCTGACAGTTCAGTGTTCTAACTGCCGCGCTGAACTGTCAGCGATGAAGATGCGGCGAAGAAGTGTCCTAGACCCTGAGAAAATACTGGACTCAGAGCAGGGGACTGTGAATTCGAAGCGAAAAAGTGCCTGGCCAGGTCTTTCACAAAATCAAGGACGCCAAAAAGGGACGCGTTTCAGGAACTTCTTCAGCCTTTGGAGTCCAGCATCTTGTTTTTACTAAGCATGTAAAGCATAAAACATGTTAGAAAATGATCTATACATTGTATTAGCAAAACTGCAAACAATTGCCTACATTGGGAGAATTTGCTTTAAATATCTGTGTGGAGTCTCCTGTTTATGACATCACCTGTGGCACGGTATGCAAATTAAACATTTCCCATTAAAAAGTAATTTGCACGCCATGCCAGAGGTGATGTCTTAAGCTCCACAGAACACATTCGTCTCCTAATTTAGGCATTTACTTGCAGACCTGCTAATACAATGTATAGATCATTTTCAATCTTTTTTTTTTTTTTAAACTTGAATTTGTTTGCATTTTTGCTCACGCAATGTATAGATCTTGTTTTTATTCTCTACACTGACAGGATAAGCAATGTTCAGCTGACAGATTTCTGCCTCGTTTTTTGAAATTCCTTCGTCAGTTCACTGCTTAGAGGACAGACCCCAGCGACTTTACTCTCTGGAAATAAAAAGTAAATGTTTCACCAGCCGCGTCAAATCAAACCTTAGGTGTTTTACGAAGCATTGAAAAAAAAAAAACCCTAAAAGAATGAAGAATATTGTTTTACATCTTCAGTGTGATGTTTTGTGATCACTGCATTCTGTGACCTTGGAAATACTTTTGTTTGCTGTTTTGTTAGGTTTTTTTTGACAATGATAAATGAGGAACTTATTATTCACGATTCACTCGTTGCCCAAATCTGTCCTTTTCCGCGTCTGATTTGACTCGATGATGTAACTTTATTTCCCCTTGGCGGATTATTTTGCTGCAGATGGTCAAAGTAAATGGTCTTACTTTCTTCGAAAAAATCCAGCCCAGACAATAACGTTCTAATAAAGAACCTTATTAAGCCCTTTGCTTACACAGCAGGGGGCTGACATCTTGGTTCAGATGAAGGAAAATCTGATCCATTGGACCCAAGATTCTAAACAACATGTCCGCCCCTGATAGTGCTAAACAAGCAAAGAGGACTCACTTAGGTACTTTATTTGTATTCTTTTATTAGAACATTTTTATTAAAATGTCTACACTTAATGCAATCGTTCATTTAAGCATAACTTAATGGTACACAAAACCTTCTTGTTTGCTTGTGCTTCTGATGTAGAATCACTATTGAAAGGTTACTTGTCCCTAGTTTGAGGATAAACTGGCATGTAATTTTGATAATATATACCTGTTTATCCTCTTACTGGGAGCTGCCATGTTTCCATGGGAAGCAGGCAGCTGTCTGGTCGGCGACTGGCTCGCTCTACTAGTGCAGGGAGAGAGATCCTCGTTTTTGCATGGCATCAGCAGATCCCATGAGAAACCCCCACTATATTCACACCCCGATCAAACAAGCCCCCACTCTGATTGGCTGTGTGTACGATGACACTGTCAGCTCGCGCCAGCCACAAGAATTGCTGTGTCTCAGCTGTGAGACACAGCAGAGAGAAAACTTGCATGTATCTCCTAAGATACACACCGGGTTTACTCCAGACGAGCAGGACATCTTTTTTAACCCTTTCTTCCTTTCAAGGAAGCAATGGTTAAAAAAACAAACAAACAAAAAAAAACTTTAGTTGTCCTTTAATGGTTTGCTGCCAGTTGTTTTTTAAGTGCTGTCCTTCAATTGCCTCCCTCGTTAACTGATACTACCCTGCACAACCTCGTCGCTCCTCATATGGACTAAAGCTCTCCTCTAAAATCATCACATCTTCCTACTCGCACCTGCAAGATTTCTCCCCGAGCTGCCCCCCCTCTCTCTGGAACTCCCTTTCACAGAGCATTCAGCTCTCTCCCTATCAAACTTAAAAAAAGTCCCTCAAAACTCATCTCTTTATAGAAGCTAGCTACCCATCCATCCATCTAGAATACCTGGTATATAACTTCTACCCAATCCCACCTAGCTCTAATACCATAAGGAATAGGAAGCGTATAACTCATCCAACTAGAACACACATATCTCTTACCAAACTCTGCTCTAACCAACAATTATACTGTTACTACCACCACCGTCCCCTTGACCTCCTCACTCCCTCATGTGTCTTATGTCCCCCATTCCCTCTAGATTGTAAGCTCTGTGAGCAGGGCTCTCCACCTCATGTACCAGTCTGTTCTAGTTTGTCTAACTTAGCATGTAGTTCCCTTCTATGCTCTGTACCTAGCGCTACGTAAATTGATGGCACTGTATAAATAAATGTTACTGTAATGTGACTGAGAAAGTTACACCCAGTGTCTCCTTTTCATGCACTTTCTATGGCTATTATTATTAGTATGATGATTATTTTTATTATTAGCCAATTTAATTGTTCTCATTCTATCCAACCTGCTACCTTGAGGATTGACCAAGGTCTATCGATGGTGCCTCACAAGATAAGTCAGTGTAGTTAAACACAAGCTATATATGACCATCGTTACAAATTTTTAGACTGGCTTTGTTGGTTCCCTACTAGTGTTGAGCGAACCCAAAATGCACTGTTCGGGTTCGTACCGAACATTACAGTTTTTGGACCCCGGACCCGAATACGGACATTTCACTGTATGTCCGTGTTGGAGTTCGGGGTTCAGCGATTACATTGTATGTAATGCTACTGGCTTTCTATAAACCGAAATAGAGGCCCCATTCGTTCGATTTATAGATTTTTGGCTTATGGAATACATGTAATACTATTGGCTTTCTATAAACCGAAATAGAGTCCCCATTCATACGAATAGGTCAATTGACCTATTCGTATGAATGGGGACTCTATTTCGGTTTATAGAATAGCAATAGCATTAAATGCATTCCATAAACCGAAAGTCGTTCATTATGTCGGTTTATGGAATACCGTGTTTTCCGGCGTATAAGACGACTTTTTAACCCCTGAAAATCTTCTCAAAAGTTGGGGGGTCGTCTTATACGCCGGGTACTGGGATTTACTCACCTATTTTCTGCTCTGTCTCCGCTCGCGCTGTTAAGCCGGTCTGTGGCTGTGAGGGAAGCGTTGTGAGCTCCCCTCAGGCCGCGCGGCTTCAATAAAGTCTGTTTAAACTTTTTTTTTAAACAAAACTTTATTGACCGCGCGGCTGGAGGGGAGCTCACAACGCTTCCCTCACAGCCACGGACCGGCTTAACTGCGGGAGACAGAGCAGAAAATAGGTAAGTACTGGGGATTGGGGAAAGGGGGAGGAGGGTGAAAAACTCTATATTTTAACCTAAAAGGTTAAAATATAGATGCGTTTTTTCCGGCTTATAAGATGACTTAGTTGGGGGGTCGTCTTATACGGCCAGTCGTCTTATACGCCGGAAAATACGGTATATGTTATGCTATTGGTATTCTATAAACGGACTCTATTTCGGTTTATAGAATGCCAATAGCACGAATGGACGAATAGACGAATGATTTTCGCTTATTAACCATTTGTTCATTCGGCATTCGTTAGTTTAGCATTTTCGTTATTCGTTTTTCGGACGAATGGACAAAAATGCTATTTTCAGACGAAAATGAATTTGGCCGAAAATGAATGCACATGTCTAATTAATACCAAAACGATTACTAGGGATTTTGCACTGTCTGACAGGGGAGGAGATCCAGGGGGTGACACCATGAGTTACTGCACCGGGTGATATCAGCCCTAGTGATGCCACTGCTGTCACCAGACACCTCGGTAACCAAGGCTATCACATATTTACATGAAGGGTCTCATAGGTTAACTAAAAAAACAGGCTGAATCTTTAGCCATGTCCCCTCTCTACTTGGGAAGTGCTGTCACTAACAGGTACAAGGTGCCCGACTTTGGGATAAAGGATTCTCTTGGCCTAGAATCTGGATAGATCGGGAGAGTAAAGGTCCATCATCATCATAAGAGATTCCTCATTTCAAATGTCATCTTTAGATTTGCTCTGGGATCCTGCCCGGGGATGCTCTACTGTTACCCCAATAAACTATTTGTGACATTGAGAATTTATCTGTTTGCCACAATAACATTCCATAAGAATTGTGACCACTTCTTCAGAATGCTCAGAGACGACGGGGGTCAAGAACCTTTAAACTCTATCATGTTCCCAGATGGCACGTTGATAGTGAGGTACTGTTGGTCCATTAGCTGCTATACCATAGACTAAGGACCATATGTTCTTCATCTATGTCTCATTACTCCATTCATTAGATTCCTTACAACCATATCGTATTACACTTAGTTTTCCAATGTTACCATCAGTATATAGTACAGATACTATCACTACAATCCAAACCTCCCCTTTCTATGTCTCAGTGACCCCCTTCCCCCCCGCCTTACCTTCTATGTCAGCCAAAAACGTTAGTCAAGGTGATCATAGTCAGCTGCCCCTGGATTTGCCAAAAAACGTCCGGAGGTCTGTGAAGGTCAAAAGAACATCATTAAATTGCTCTGGCTGTGGATTAGAATTTTCATCATGCTGGCTCTGCATCATGGGAAGGGTAATTCACAGCAGTTGAAATGACACATGTTAGTTGTGGAATACACTTCCCAAGATGCTCAGACAGCATGACACATATCATAAGCCTGCTGACTGTCTGAGCATCATGGGAAGTGCAGTCCACAAATAACCTATAAAATAAATAGGATTTATATTTTGCTCTGCAAATGCTATGACTATAAGGGTCTGACCGATTCGGGTTTCTCTTAATTAATTTAAACTTTAACCCTCTCACGCATAATCACGAGCCCCCGCGATGAGCTGTCCAGCTGTTAGTTTGCCATCCAGCAGGTATTTTACCGGCAGGCTAGTAAAAAAAATTGTCTTGTGGCCATTATGGTCTGTGGAGGCAATAGTTTGGTAGCTGTAGGTCCTGATGTAAGGGACAGCAGCGGTATCCCACCTATCAGTGGGGCGGGGTACAAGAAGCCACCGGTTACGGTCTGTGGAGGCAATAGTGGAGGCAATAGTTTGGTAGCTGTAGGTCCTGAGGGACAGCAGCGGTATCCCACCTATCAGTGGAGCGGGGTACAAGAAGCCACCGGTTACATTTCCATTAAATCTCGCCCTTGTAGATTTTTGGCAGGGAACCACAGGGTCTGTAGAGACCCCAAATCAAGTCTATGGATCCCTGGCTCCTAATCAGTCGGTGGTTACAGTGGTTACAATATGATATTAGATTTGTTTTATCCCAGTCCCGTATTCTGTTAATATCAAATTTCAAAAAAATTAAATAAAACCAGAATGCTCTCCGCTGTCACTCAAAATTCCAAATAAACCCAAATACTTACCCAGTAATAACATTGCCTCAAATATTTTATACCAATATTACAATATAGTCTAAAAAGAAATGACAGATATAAATAATAGTAAACAAACATATCATTCTAAACTAAAGCTAAAGATTTTTAATGAATAAAAATGAATAATAATAAAAAGAAAAAAAAAAAAAAAGGAGGGCTCGTCCGGGATTTGAACCCGGGACCTCTCGCACCCTAAGCGAGAATCATACCCCTAGACCAACGAGCCAGCTGAGAAAGAATTCGAAAACAAATCTTATAGGTTTGGTAGAATGCTGTATTCCTGGTCTGTATTGTGTGGACTGTTCTTATGTCATATAGAGTGTGAAGATGAAGCATTATACTGTGACCATCAAATCAGCGCTGAGCAGAGGAACTGAGATTTACCGAAACCTTGGCAAGCATGAGCAGAGCCAGACTGTGACGTCAGAGGGGGAGGAGCCTGTGGAACAGTGGACCAGCATTAAAGGGGCGGTGCTACGGTGCTATTCTTCTACACGTGCACAGGAAATGCTGCTTTTTTTTACTGCACATATATTTAAATGTGATGATTGGTATTTAAGGGGTTAATGTGGGGACTGATACATGTGCAATACCTGATGGACACACATCCCAGTAAATTAAATACTGTATGATCTTTTAAACATAACAACATAGACAGAGTGGAAATTATTAAAAGGGCATTTCAGGGTGTTTTTTTTGTATATTTAATTTTACTTAAAAAAAAAAAACAGTATGCAGGATTTTTATTTTTTTTCCTGTTGCCTTCCAATATGACAAAGTGCTAGGATCCCACCTAACCACTGATTAATTGATTTATTTCTGGCCATGCCTAATACATCAAAACAAGACCACATGAAACATGTGGCTGGTACAGGAATAGCCAAGGTGGCAAATCCAGTTGCAGACCAGTAATCTGTGAAAGGTAGTCCAGTCTGCAAGCTATCCAAATGTTGCTCTGGCCCTGGGATTGCCAGCAACAACTGATTTTTACCGGCAGGTTGGTAAAAAAAATTGTCATGATTCCACAGTCAAGATCATAGCATATCCCCGGCTATCCATATGGTGGCCAATGCCTCCATACATTTAACATATCCTGCTGCCAATTGTTTACCAGCCTGCCCGTAAAGTATCTGCTGTCTAGCTGCCCTAACTATGAATTTTATTCCCCCCCCCCCCTCCCACCCAATTACTGCTGTAGGAAAGAAAGAAATATTGCACCAGTGATACGGTAAACTAGGCGGTGGGTTTCACTGGGAATTAATAGCACTTCTAGCAGGAATGCTTGTAAAACGCGCCTTGAAAGAATCTCGCCCACCTGATGCTAGGGTAGTTTGCGGGTGTGAAATTACACGCGACTTGGTGCCCACTGTGCGAGGAATGATTGTTTGTTGGATGTTTCGCCTGTCTGGAAACACTTCCCGCGTTTGTCTTGCGCAATTCCAACTGTTTTTCCTGTAATATTATTACTGCCGTTCAAACAAGCAAAAGTGTGTAATATAACAAAGATTGGAGCTATATTTTTCCGATTTATTTTCTGTGCGACACAGAAGTCCTTTTAGGTTTTAACTTAAATTTAAAAAAAAAAAAAAAAATCTTGAACGGGACTGCATCACCTAGACATTGTTTTTACTGTGCAAGTACCGGTAGATTATAAAAAAAATGATGGAAAATGATCCATACAGTGTGTTAGCAAAATTGCAAGCAAATGCCTACATTAGGAGAATGTGGAGTCTCCTGCTTATGACATCACCAGCGGCACGGTATGCAAATTACACATTTCCCACTGAAAAACAGTTAATTTGCATACTGTGCCACAGGTGATGTCATAAGCAGGAGACTTCAACAGACACAATTAAAACACATTTTTCTCCTAATTTAGGCATTTGCTGGCAGTTTTGCTAATACAATGGTTAGATCATTTTCAATCATTTTTTTTAGCTCTACATTTGCAGTAAAAGTAATATTCAGGTGATACTGTCCCTTTTAATAATAAATTATAAAGTCATTGATTATTTTATCTTGGTACCGACTATGGAGGGTCAGCAACCACTCTATTAACATATTTTGTAGCATATCGGGGGGGGGGGGGGCGGCTGCCATTACATAATTCTCATTACTGCATGTTCCGGTCGGAGACCATGTTGGCAATATTCGATCTGTGTTTTGATTGGCTTAGAAAACCAAGGACACCCCCCCACAACCACACACCTCCCTGATCCTGTAGCTGCCACCTACTAAAAGCCTTCACACCTCATCCAATTCAGCAGAGAGAAAAAACACGAAAGGCGCTCTCAATGATTAAACGTTGTACGCCAGCTGCCCCACGCGTTTCTCGCTGGGAGGCGCTTAATCAAAGTTGTGTTCACTCGCCATGTAATCAATATATATATAAAACACTAAGAAACCTATCGGAATGCAGCTGTGATTTGAAAGATGTCAGGTTTTTTGTCATCTGTGTGCTCATTATTATTTTCAAAGAATAATTGCAGGAGAACTATAGCTTGTTTTAAAGCAAAACCATGTGAGACACGTGTGCTACCAACAGAAAACAAGCTTGGAGGAACTGCTCCTTTAAAACAGGGTCACCTTGTCAAGCTACCGTAGACCTCTTTCTGAGCTATGGTTACTATCAGTCTACAGCATCATCAGCAACACATCTGGTGCTAGTTTAATGCTATGAAGTGGAGCTAATCAGGAATACTAAATAATACTGATGAGTGTCCCATCATTTTAATGGTAACAGATTTAGTAATGATTTATTTATTGGAGCCTTTGCTGAGCCATTTATCACTCTGCCCATCCTACCCGGACCGATGCAGTGATGGAGTGTGTCGCCACTTGGACAAATAAAGAAACGGCGTTTACTACGGATGCAGATGGGAGGTTTTTCTTTTTTTTTTATAAACAGGCACGGCGAGAGCGTATTTTGCAATGTGTAGGGTTTTCCGACCTGTGCTGTGCCAAAAGGTAAGGCAATTTAAGGTGAGAGGTTTGGAGATCTTTTAATTCATTTAGTTTGATCTTATGATATGGACTATGACATTACCTGGAATGACTGGTCGGTTTGGCTGCCCCAGTGTCACAGTCCAAGGCAGGTTTATTGAGACCCTTACAATCTCTTCTTCTTGGATCCACCAAGACCTTTTTAGCATCTCCTTCACTCCCAGCAAAGACTCTCCTCCATCTATGCCCCCTTCTTATTCTCAGCATCACCCTGCCCCTCCTCAGTGCACGATACCCCCTCCTCAGTGCACGATACCCCCTCCTCAGTGCACGATACCCCCTCCTCAGTGCACGATACCCCCTCCTCAGTTCATGTTGCAACACTTTCTCGACACATATCACCCCACCCAATTGTCCTCTGCTCTTAAAGGGACTGTATCACCTAAACATGGTTTTTACTGTGCATGTAAAGAATACAAAACTGAACATGATCCATACATTGTGTTAGTAAAACTGTAAGCAAATGCCTGAATGCCAAAAAAAAAGTGTTTTAAAAGTGTCTTTGAAGTCTCCTGCTTATGACATCACCTGTGGCCTGATATGCAAATTGCACATTTCCCTTTTAAAGTTTTTAATTTGCATAGCAAGCCACAAGGTGATATCATTAGCAGGAGACTCCTCTGAGAGTGTTTAACACACACAGAGCCAATGCTGCCTGCGTCTCCCTGCCGTGTGATCCGACCTGCATTTCATCTGGTAGGAGAGAGGAGGAGGAGAGTACAGAACGGGGAGAGAACAGGGGGAGAGAGGGGAGGAGTGGAGCGAACACGAGGGGAGAGAGGAGAGAACATGGGGGAGGGGGGAAAATGCGGGTAGAAGAGAGAACACAGAGTGGAGAGAGGAGAGAACACTGGTGGGGGAGAAGAGATAACACTGATGGGGGGGAGAGGAGAGAACACTGATGGGGTAGAGAGGCGAGGACACAGATGGGGAGATAACACAGACGGGGGAGAGGAGAGAGACAACCAACCATGGGGAAGAGGAGAGACATACATGAGAAGGAGAAAGACAGACATGGGAAGGGAGAGAGACAGACATGGGAAGGGAGAGGAGAGAGACATGGGATGGCAGAGGAGAGACAGACAGACATGGGAAGGAAGAGGAGAGACAGACATGGGAAGGGAGACAGAAATAGGAAGTGATGGGAGAGAGACAGACATGGGAAAGAAGAGGATACAACGACACATGGGAAGGAAGAGAAGTGCGACAGACATGGGAAGGGAGTGAAGAGAGACATTCAGACATGGGAAGGGAGAAAGACAAAAGGACATGGGGGAGATGATAAGACAGACGGACATGTTCCCCTCCCGAGATCAGACTCTGATTAGGCTGTCACCTTCTTGCGGCTGTATAATCACATGTATCCTAATATGACTTTACCGTTTAAATCACTGACATCATTCTCCTCTCTTTGTGTTGGAAGGCAGGTAAACACACAGTGTACACAGCCACCTATTCCTGCCCACTATGATACACAGGAGCCAGTAAGAGAGCAGGGGAGTATCTCATGACATCATCATGCAGGCTTTGGCCACAGTTGTAAAGTGAGACTGGCTGGAAGATTTTGAGATTTTGGACTACTTTGCATTATGGGAAATATTTACAAACTGGAGCCAGGAGATAAAAAAACCTAATTTTATTTTTATATGCAATTAATTCAATTATATATACATATATAAAAACAGTGGCATATGATTTATATATGTGTTTGTTTTAAACAACCAGGTTATCTAGTTACATCTTATGTAAGTGGTAGTCTCCGATTAATTTATAACCAGGCCTATTGCAAAATTACCCCCAGACCCCCCGTACATTTAAGGGTTTAAAAAAATCGCCATGACACCTGTTTCTTTTATGGATTATGGAAGGGATGTAAAAAACACACTATAAGTAAACTTGGGGCCCCTTCCTGATAAATCAACACTTCCATAAATACGGTACACCCTTCATTCATGGCCACTGAAAAATAATTACAATTACCCTAAGTGGTACCATTTTGTTTTTGTAGAGACCGTAGTTTGGTGAGGAATCAGGCAGAATGTGGGTGGTAAATGGACAGCTCTGAATCCGAGATCTTGCTCTCACAACATGCTCGCTAGCCAGTATTTGCTCCTGTTAACATCCGAGTTAAAGAATCCTGTATCAGAGTGTATAAGCACACTCCCAATATATTATCTGTTGTAGCAAGTCTCAGCATTAAACCGATTAGTGCCGATGAATGCTAGAAAGGCAAGGGTGCCTATGTCACAAATGTCAAGATTGAGCCGTCTAATGATCCTCTTGCCCAGCCATCCATTACTGGCACAACAAAAATGCAACAATCAAAGTATCTCAAATGATAAAGACAGAGAAGCCTGTTCAAAGCTCACACACAGATTCCTCCTCTAGACCACAGCGGTCTGCGTGGAATTCTTTATATGTAGCCAAGAGGTGTCGTTTCGGTAACATAATTTAAGAAATGCCAAACTACCCGAGTTTGAAACATTCTCCAATTCAGCTGAGACTGAGAGGGATGGCTGCTCACAGGGCCACCATCAGGGGGTGACGGGCGATACACCCGTCACAGGCTCGCTCGGGCCCTGGCCCTTTAAAAAAAAAAGCCTTCCCAGGGCAAAAAAAAATCTGCCCCCCCCCCCCCCCTGATAGTTTATCAATTAATATGTGACATCCAGCGGATACGGACCCCGGCTTATAGTCACATATTAATTGATAAACTATCAGGTTGGGGGGGGCAGCATTTTTTTAAGTAAGGGGCCCTGGAATTTCTGATGGCGGCCATGTCTGCTCACAAGTTACAAAAAGAGAAAAATGAAGAAATGGCTGGTGAGTCTATCAGAATGGCTAGTGATCTATCAGAATATATTTTTATTTCATTGTTGTTCGTGGTTTTGCATTTTATGCTGTTTTACTCTATTGCAGTAAGGTTGGAACTTAGGCTTCAAATCTTGAAAGGAATCTTATTTTCTAATCCCCTAGATGGTGTGCGAAGGTTTAATTTCATTTTAAACATTTCCTTTTAAACCACGGCATCTGCGATTGTTATTTCAACAACATTTTGTACAAATCAGTTACATAAAGTGTAATATTATTGACTGGAGCCAAACATATTGTTAAACCACTGTTGATGCTGAATGTATCATGTAATTATGTTGTCATGTGTATCCTTTTTGATTTTGGTGATGCTGACAGGTGAGGTATAAAAATAATAATAATAATATCTTTCGTAAGCCCTCAGATACCGCTCTCAAAAATGTGACTTTTCAAAATATTAAGACTTTTTTTTCGATGGGTTTCTTTAACAAATGTTTGGACTGTTGCGGTGGATGATTTACAAAGTTTTTTGATATGTCTTCCATTCCAGTATTTGGAGTGGCTACATTCCAATGAAACATAAAAACGTTTGCCAATTTCGGGAGAAGACGGTGGTTGAGGAAGGGGGAGGGCGGGGCCATTTGGGGAATCAGGAAACTGAGAACGAAACAAGAGACAAGGCCGAAGGAAAGTGAGATATGTAGCGTCAATTGCACTGATTTTAGGACAGACAGGGAACGTCGGGAACAGGTTAAAGAGAACTTTGTGACCTAAATATTGGATGTACTGAAACTGTAGAGAGTAAAAAAAAAATGTATTTAGGAAATGTATATCATTTACACCCTGTTCCAAATTATTATGCAAATTCTATTTGTGTCACAAAGATTAAATATTTTGTTTTTCAGTTTAACTCATGGATGGCATTGTGTCTCAGGGCTCTTTTGATCACTGAAAACAATCTCGGACACCTGTGATAATTAGATTGCCAGGTGAGCCCAATTTTAGGAAAAACTACTAAAGGAGGGTTTTCCACATTATTAAGCAGAGCACCATTTTCATGCAATATGGGGAAGAAAAAGGATCTCTCTGCTGCCGAAAAGCGTGAAATAGTTCAATGCCTTGGAAGAGGTATGAAAACATTAGATATTTCACGAAAACTTAAGCGTGATCATTGCACTATTAAGAGATTTGTGGCTGATTCAGAGCACAGACGGGTTTGTGCAGATAAAGACACATTGAGGAAGATTTCTGCCAGATCCATACATCGAATCAAGAAAGCAGCTGCTAAAATACCATTACATACCAGCAAACAGATATTTGAAGCTGCTGGTGTCTCTGGAGTCCCACGGACATCAAGGTCCTCCAGAGTCTTGCAACTGTGCATAAACCTTCTATTCGGCCACCACTAACCAATGCTCACAAGCAGAAATGGCTGCATTGGGCAGAAAAATACATGAAGACTAATTTTCAAACAGTCCTGTTCACTGATGAGTTCCGTGCAACCCTGGATGGTCCAGATGGATGGAGTAGTGGATGGTTGGTGGACGGCCACCCTGTTCCAACAAGGCTTCGACATCAGCAAGGCGGTGGTGGAGTCATGTTTTGGGCGGAAAACATGGGAAGAGAGCTGGTCGGCCACTTTAGGGTCCCCGAAGGTGTAAAGATGACCTCTGCAAAGTATGTGGAGTTTCTGACTGACCACTTTCTTCCCTGGTACAGAAGGAAGATCAGTAATAAAATCATCTTCATGCATGACAATGCACCATCTCATGCTGCAAAGAATACCTCTGCATCAATGGCTGCTAAATAAAAGGAGAGAAAGTCATGGTATGGCCTCCATCCTCCCCTGACCGCAATCCTATTGAGAACCTTTGGAGCATCCTCAAGCAAATGATCTATGAGGGTGGGAGGCAGTTTACATCCAAACAGCAGCTCTGGGAGGCTATTCTGACATCTTGCAAACAAATTCAAGCAGAAACTGTCCAAAAACTCACAAGTTCAATGGATGCAAGACTTGTGAAGCTGCTATCAAATAAGGGGTCCTATGTTAAAATGTAACGTGACCTGTTAAAATGTTTAAAAAGTTAAAATGTTAAAAAAAATACTGTTAATACTCTTAATAGTTGATAACATGAGAATTATGCTGACTGTTATTTACATCAATTATTTAGGTAAATGAGAAAAATATAATTTGCATAATAACTTGGAACAGGGTGTATTGGAGTGGAGCTGGTGAACTGCTCCACGGTGCTGTTGAGATGATATGTCATTGCGCGAAAGTCCTTACCGTCACAGCGCTCTGGGAACTACAATTCCCATTAGCGCTGGCTTCTATTGTACGGTGCCTGGGAGGGTGAAGCAAAGGAGCTTCCCCACCGGAGGGCATCAGGAAGGTGAGTATTCCTTATCCGAACTGACCCAGATCCCAAAAATGTTTTTCTAATTTTGGGTCTTCCGATAAGGGATGCTCAACTTGTAATTGTATTTTGTGTATAATTATCCTATATACTGCTAGGCTGCAGCATGTGACACCTATGGATTTACATCTCTAGTATCCCTATAACAAGTAGACACTAAGAACTAGTCTGTCGTCTGCGGAATCCAATCACGTTAGTCCATCTACATCTCTCTTAATACTCAGTGTTAGCTGGCTTAGCATCAAGGAACTTCTAGTCCACAGTGGTCAATAGCTGATGTGTCAGTGGTTGGCCTGCCCACCTTTTGGACTTATCACAGTTTAGTACATTTCGCTCAATGGACACCAAGGTTTCTTTGACACGGCTTAGTAGCTTTGCTATTTTCTGCGACTTTATGCGAAGATGGCTTCAATCAGCATCGTTGTCTCCATAACTCATCAAATTTATAGATATTGCCTTTTTGTGGCTGCCTAATGGAATCTGGGTTGGCTCATCTTTCTCTGTCGTTTAGCTGATTGGATACTTTTAAAGGTTAATTTTCTTGTTCCTTACAAGTGTAGTAATGTCGGCATATTTGATGTCAGAGCATAGAGACATTTATAAAACTCAATCCTGGGAAAACGTTCTAAAATTGGAGCAGTCACTGTGGAATCCAGTGAAATGTTCCTGTTGATAGTGTCACTTTTAGAAGTTGCCCCCAAGTTTCTCTTTATACACATCCCTCATGGAATACATTTTTAATACATCGTGTGTATGTCTGAGACACATACACAGCCTAAACAAGGAGTAGTGAGACACCAGGTATCTGTACCAGGGATAGAACAAACGAAGCAAAAAAGGGAAACGGATCTGCTGGGCTATCTTTAAAGGGGACAGTGAAATACAGTACTACACTATACTTTGGTTCTCTCTGTGTGTTTGAATGTGAATCTGTCGGCACATGTGTGTCCTCTCTCCTGCTGACTCCAAATACGTCCATGAATTAATTTTTTTCGTCCAAAAAAAATCAAGCCAGGCATTTTGGGCTCTGGTAAAAGTGAATCCAGTTTTTTGGGGGGTGGTTATATGATTCTTATAGGGTCTACTCAATAAGGAGAGAATTGACCGAAATTTAAATGGGAATTAGAAACTGTAGGCCAAAGTAGCTAAGTTGGAGAATTTTTCATTTAATTTTCATTGTCCTAAAGTTTGAAATTCCCATCTCATTTCCCTGCAATTCTCTCTTTATGGCGTAGACCCTTATATGTTTTACATATACACACTGTTTTTTTTTTGTTTTTTTAATGAGCTTTCATTGATACTCCAGTTTGTAGAATACATACTGGAAGGGGATTTATTTGCTAAATTCTAAATTCACAAGCACATTGTGGTAGGCCCAAATGATGGAACAAGTCCAAAAAAAAAAAGAAAAAATGTATAGTGTTCATTTAACTCTCCTTGTAAACCTTCCAAAGTTCATACAGTCCACCTTTACGTAATTCCTCTTTAACCCGCATCTTCTAAATTGCTGATGACATCCATGGTATATTATAAGGTAGATTTTAAACATATTTGTTGCATATTTTTAAAATTAATATGTGTTATGTATAGTTAAAAACTATATAATTATCTGCAGACATATCTAGGCCTGCATTAAATCTGGGATCACTATGATAGACAATGTTGCATTGTTTTTTATTGTTTTTTTCATCTTTTGTTTAGAGTTTTTTTTTTTTTATGTTTTATTTATGTAACAAGAATATTTTAGACTCGGATTGCTCTATGTCATGTTTTCATTTTCTCAACATGGACTCAACAAATCGTTGGACCAAGCAACTTCCAAATAAATGATCACTTTTTAGCTATATATCTATGTCTATGGCTCACTACTTTTATTTCTATTTTCATCGATAAAATTTATGTATTCTTAATTTGTATCCACTATTGTAATTAGTTACATATTATATTATCATATTGTTTTATATTTTTAATTATCTATTTTTATTTCATATTTATTTGTTTATGTATTATTATTATTATTATTATGTTTTCCTCTTAATTATATCAATAATTTATTAATTTCATCATATTTCATTTATTACTTTACATTTTTTTTTTATTATATCTACAAACCTTTCTATCCTTCTAATCATTCATTTTTTATCAATCCACTTCTTGCATCTTATATCTTTCTTATATTTTCTGGCACTTTTCAATATTCTGGCCCCTTCTCTTCTTTTTTTTTATCCCATGTTTCTTTAATTCATTATCGTGACTGTAACGATCTGTGTAAATGAGTTAAAGAAGCACCCACTGTCATCTCCATGACGAAGCAGCAACGCTATGCTGAGAAACGCATAGGAGTACGTGCAGGAACTCTTCGAGCCGCCGTCTGCCAGCACATATCCACCTTTTCCCGTCACATCACCCCTTGACGGGCAACACACGGAAGCGGCTAAGTGGTGTCCCGCGAGAAGAGGACTGAATGCATTTTACATCAGGCAACTATATGGCTCTTCTATTTATTTGATTTTATTCATGGCTTTCCCCGATATGCTCCTTATCTGGTAAGATCTTGTGAGTACCTCCTGTAGAAGGCAGAGTATTGATTTCACTGATATTAAAATACTGCACTATGGATTCTGTGTGCGCTTACATTTTTTTAGATAAAGTTTTTCATTTTCCTTGTGGCTCTTAAGGGCTGTTCAACTTGTGCAAGACAAGATTAGATTTATAAGTAAGTCGAATGGTGCCAATGTTGCGTAATAAATTGTCTTGAGGGGCAGAGAGACTGTATTCATATTTATATATAATTACACCTCTTGTGCCATTTGCCTCCATTACCATCTTATAGAATGAAAAGGGGCAATTGCCACCTTTGGTGTCAGAATTTTGACAAACAAGTAATGTATCATCTACCATTTTTTTGTTGTTCCTTCAAGCGTTCCTATCTCCTTAAATCTGGAAATTAAATGTCATAGTTTTCTAGCACCAGTCCAGCCGATCTTTCCAAGCCGTCCTTCCATGTTTCGGAATTTAGAAGCCCCGGCGAAAATATTTTCATTGTAAAACTAAACAAAGAAAGAACTATAAGTTATTTTAAAGTATAAATAAGGGCATTTCACATATATCTAACACATGTGCAACGTACAGAAAATTAACTAGGTGGGGATGGCCCCTTTAATGAACTAAAAAAAGAGGCACAATGTACGTACTGGTTTACATTTCACCACGTCCAGGGTCCTGTACAGTATAAGTCCTGTTACTAACAGAGCAGTAGCATTGCCACCCAGCAGGTCAGTATTTTTTTTTTTTTTTAATTAAGGCAGGTACTTTAAGGAAGAAAAGATGGCAGCCCTCACAAGAGTTGATTGTGCTTACTATGAGAAATGAGAGGTCTCAGCGGAGGAAAGTTTGGTTGAGAAACAATTCCAGATGTAACCAAAATCCTGTTGTTGGTGAGCTTCCCGTCGGAGCTCACGTGGAGAAGAGCGTAAGAATATTTACTGTCTCTTGAGTGAGTCCAGATATCCATCGATATATGTGACCAAAGTCAACATTCTCCCCCCCCCCTCCTAAGTTACAGTTACAACTATAAATGCCAAGAAAATGTGTTTTTTTCACAGCAAGAGACCAAGGAAAAGGGTTTTACTTTCACGTTCTGTGAAGGAAAGAACACATCTTTTAAGGTGGAAAAATCAGTATCTTGCGGCAAATATACATATATTCCCAAAATCAGGGGATGACTCTCTGATCTTTTTTTTTTTTAAATAATAGCCCTGCTCTGCCTCGACGGCACAAATACCCCTTAATTCTAGAAGACTAGTTTTAGAAATGCTGTTCAGTATACGGAAAAAAACACTGGCCAAGATGCTAAGAACCATATGCCACTTACTCTAATCCTTTAATCTGGGGGTAGAGGTTGCTGGTGGTTGCCAGACTCGTAAGAAGGACGGTGGACAGAGCTGGATTTATGTGCTGGACAACAAAAGATATATATATTAAAAAAAATCAAATCTAGGGGGAATGAAAGAATAATACATTGGTTTCCATTGTGGTGAAGCGACTGTGTTGTTTTTGTCCAATGGAAAAGAAATAACACATGCCGTTTTTGAGACTAAGTCAAACTCGACTTTTCATCTCGACCTAGCCTAGGTTTTTTTTTATCCAATACTTTCTATGCGAGGTGGAGGTCAAGATGGTAGGTCAAGTTGACGTTGAGTATGATTTAGTGAATAGGTCAAGATGGAAGGTTGAGTTAAATTTTGAGACTCGACCACCTTCCACCAAAAACGCAAATTTTAGTGAGTCAACCCATTGAGTCCGAAAAATAACTAGGCTGGCTTCTGAATTGGTGTCTTTGGCTCCTTCGTAGGGTTGCCACCCAGCCAGTGTTTCACCAGCATGCATAATGTTTATGTCTATCGGGGCAATAGAATGGCCGGTATTTATATTTTGAAGAAAGACCGAGAGATAGACAATAAAATGGTTGTGAAACCCAAGTGAACTCTGCCGCCTAAACATTGGTTGTATTGTTCATGCAGAGAATAATAATAGATCTATATCAGGAGTAGGCCCTCGGCACTCCAGATTTTGTGACCTACATCTCCCATGATTAGGGTTGCCACCATTTGTACAAAAAAATACCGGCCATGCTACTACCTCCGTAGACATAACATTGGCCTCAAGCCAATTTTTTACTGGCCAGGTGGCAAACCTACCCACAATGCTCGTACAGCCGTAAATCTGGCAAAGTATCAAATGTAGTCCACAACATCTGGAGTGCTGACAGTTGCCTACTCCTGGTCTATACTTTATATTCGCAGAATTGCAAGTTAATGTATATATATATATAAGTTGTTTTTTTTTTTTTACTAGTCTACCGGTAAAATGCCAACTCTATCTGATACAGCCATAGGAAGGGCATAGGAATAGTGTTCTATTTGGAATGGGCAGCATTCAGCGACAATTGATTCGCATGTACCGCAAAAATCTGAAAAGGGTTAATGTCGAACATATATATTTTTTGCCTTTTTAAACTTGCAACCAAATGCTGAAAACTTGCTCTGTGCCAAACGTTTTGAGGATTCAGCTCTTAAAGATTGCTTCATTCCAAAATACAACTTAAAACAGATGTGTCATTTGAAAAACACTTTACAATAATCACTACAGTTTTTATCTTTATATAAAGTGTTTAGCGTTTTTTCTTTTTTTTAAAGATGTTGGTCAATTTTCACTTTCCTCTTGTCTCTTGGTTAGAACATAAGTCCCAGCATGCACCTTGTCTTCCTTTATCTACAAACAGGATGGCGCAGACCAAAAGTGCTAAATATAAAATAGAACAATATATAGTTTAGTATGTAGATAAAGAGTGCAAAGGTTAGATAAACGTCAGTAGTAGCACTCACAAAGCCAGGAGAATTGCAAGCGAACTGGAATAAACTATTGTCAAATATTATTTTCGCCTGAGGAAGCCAATATTGGAGTTCTGGCAAAAAACGCGTCGGGAGGCAGCCAATAGCTTTTCTTCTGGGACCCTGCTGTGCATGGCTAAGGTGTGGAGACTGTCTTCATGTCTGTGAGCTGGCTTTGAGAATTCATATTGTGTCATTTTCACATTTTTACTTATTATTCCTTTTATTCCTATTTTTTTAAATTATTATTCCTTGTAAGTGCAATATTAGCAGGGCTTATATAGCCCATAATACAGATTCACTAATTCCTTCTGCCGTTTGTGTTTTTATTGTGTGCTTGTTTGTGCTACTATTCTTGTTTATTTAACCTTTGCACTTTTTTTTATCTTCATACTACACTATATATGGGTGTTTTATTTTTTTATAAGTGTGATGATTGGTTTTGTGCACATTTTGCACCTGTCTTCCTTTCCCTTGTGAGCCGAATATGTGTAATTCCTTTCTGATCATTTTTTATTTTTTTATATATTAGCAGTATGAACAGTTTAGGTGAAGGGTCACGTTTATTTGTATATGTGCAACTGATATGTTGACGATACAGTTGTATCAGAGTATAACTCAGTTGGATAGGTTCCAAGCACCTCTATGGATAGCTGAAACCGCGGATAATAGCGAACACTATCATTTTGTTGAATAAACATTTTCCTCATTGTTTTCATTAACTGCACGTTCTCAGTGACTAAAACAAAACAATAACTAAATAAAAACTAAGTTACTAAGACTAAAGCTATGACTGAAATTTATTGTAATATTCGTTAACTGACGAGGGACTGTTGCATTCACCTAGTTGGACTTCTGGTTCCCAAAAATCTCTGCCAAAGCCCAGTCCCCTGACTCTATACTCTTCCTGTGCCTGTCTGCCCCCCTGATTCGCCCTGCTACTGTCATGTGAGTGTTTCCCCTCCTATCACCCCAGCAAGTTAACTTAACACTATGTAACAGCCTTCTCAGACCTGTTCCCTCCCATCTTCCCAGCAAGTTAACTTAACACTATGTAACAGCCTTCTCAGACCTGTTCCCTCCCATCACCCCAGCAAGTTAACTTAACACTATGTAACAGCCTTCTCACACATGTTCCCTCCCATCTCCCTAGCAAGTTAACTTAACACTCTGTAACAGCCTTCTCAGACCTTTTCCCTCCCATCTCCCTAGCAAGTTAACCTAACGCTGTGTAACAGCCTTCTCAGACCTGTTCCCTCCCATCTCCCCAGCAAGTTAACTTAATTTTAGTCAAAAGACAATGACTAACACTAAATCAAAATATGATCAAAATTAACACTGTATAGAACACTACATACTATACTTGCTGAACGCTTTATAACATTACATAACACATATAGAACACTACATGATGTACAATATTAAGCAAAGTAATGTACCCTTGTACAAGTCTGGGGCCAGATTGAAAAATAAATCAAGAAATGCATTTTTTTTCTATCACAACTTTTATTAAACATGAAAAGATTTTTTACAAATAACGCTTTTTTCCTATAGTGTAGTCTTATATTCAGACTTTTTCTTATTTTCCTAAAAAATATCCAAAGTTTGGCTGGGGGATCGTCTTATAATCAGGGTGGGTCGTCTTATATATCGAGCAAATATGGTATCAAGGCCTAGAAGCTAAAGCTATCTGCTGAACTAGTTTTTAAATGTCAGCTCTGCATGTAGACAGTGTTTTCTGCTATATATTTATTAATGCAAAGTTGTTGCTTTTTACATCCACTTATGAATAAATAATTCATGCAGGATCGCTTTTTTTTTTTTTTTAAGCGTGCTTAGTTTACAGCAAGTCAATCGACCGAAACCATGATGTAATAAAAAAAAAAACGTTATATACATTGTGTTAGCTGATTTGCAAGCAATGCATGTGGTGACATCACCTTATGACTTCATACTGACACATTTTCCAATGAACATGAGTTAATTTGCATATAAAACCGATACACAGGTTTGTTAAAAAAAATGTCACATCATTTATCCTTTTGCTTTCACTTTTGCTAACCCAGTGTATTACATTTTTTGTATTGTTCTATCCTCTATACAGGGGCGTCACTAGGGTTGGTGTCACCCGGTGCGGAAACTCATGGTGTCACCCCCCTGGATTTCCTCAAATACAATGCCAAACAGATTCCTTAGTAATGCCAGTTAGATGGCCTATTAACTATGCCACACATAGGAGCCCCATAACTATGCCACACACAAGAGCCCCATAACTATGCCACACCAGAGCCCCATAACTATGCCACACACAGGAGCCCCATAACTATGCCACACACAGGAGCCCCATAAATTATGCCACACACAAGCGCCCCATAATTATGCACACATGGGACCGCCATTAATTATGCCACACACAGGAGCCCCAAGAGGTGACAATTGTACAATTATAGATACCAGGAATATTGCGCCACTCAGAGCCCAGTAATATTGTGCCAGTCAAGTGCGGGGGGTGCCAGCAGCACGGGTGTCACCCCCGCTGGAGGTGTCACCCGGTGCGGTCCGCACCCCCCGTACCTCTTCGGGACGCCACTGCCTCTTTATTCAAGGTATAATATCTAAAAAAATATAAAAATAGGTATAACACTATGATTTTTGGCTTCTTGTATGCCTGTAGGAAATAGTTATGCTAAAGTCTACACTTTAAAGTATAATATGGTATTATGAACGAGAGCGATTAAGTAACAATGGCCCAAGTGCTTAAGTGTTTTTAAGAGTGTTTTGGTTTCTTTGCAAACTTTTGTTAGGATGGATTGCACATTCACACGATTCACTATCATTTCCCAATGCGCTGCCCCTGGGTTTGATTACAGCAGACATTTCGGGATATTTATAGGGGCCGTTATTGAACCTCTGTTTGGGAGAACATGTCCTGGTATGTTTGTAGCAGCGAATGCCTGTGGAAATGATTCTGGGCCGGTAAAACGATTCCTGCAGTGTGTTAAGTAACAAATGGTTTTGGTTTTTAAGATCTAATGGCCTCGGTAACTCATTTATCATAATAACGAGAGCCTTGCCTGGGAGTGTTATCCAAGTGGAATATATTGGTCCGGGCTAGTCTGAAGCCTCTGATGACAGGCGATGTACACAGGTGTAAAGAAAGCAAAAAAAATAAAAAGTGTTATTTCCCATCCATCGAGAATATAATACCCCAACGAAGTATTGCGGAATAGTCCTGTTTTTCATTATCAAAATTATTATTGTCAATGGTTTCTGGATATTAAGAAGAAAGAAAAAAAAAAAACTCTTTACTGTTCCCTTTTTCTCTAGGAATTTAAAGAGGAGGATGTATGTTGGAGTGTTACCAAAAGCATCCCAGACATTTTTACGAGAATAATGTATCCGAAAAAAGACAGAGAGGCTGAGATTTAATTTCATCTTCAAGGCTGATCCCGCCCCGTTGGTTTTTTTTTTTCCCACCGAGCATTACACTCGGGGGTCTGTGCTTTTAAACCGGTGATTAATGGATGTCCAGATTCCTGCAGAGACTACTAAGAGAAGATAAAATACCGGGGTTAGACGGTTCACGGGAATGTACAGCACCGGTCAACAGTTTGAGCACACTTTGCTTGAAAAATGTCATAAAAGACCATGAGGATTAAAGTGAGGGGGGAAAAGTGTTTGATCCCCTGCTGATTTTGAACGTTTGCCCACTGTCTATAATTTTAATGGTAGGTGTTTTTTTAACAGTGAGCGACAGAATAACCCCCCAAAAAACTCCAGAAAAACGCATGTCAAAAAAGTTATAAATTGTTTGGCATGTCAATGGGTGAATTAAGTATTTGATCCCCTATCAATCAGCAAGATTTCTGTCTCCCAGGTGTCTTTTATACAGGTAACGAGCTGAGATTAGGAGCGCTCTCTTAAAGGGAGTGCTCCTAATCTCAGCTCGTTACCTGGATAAAAGACACCTGTCCACAGAAGCAATCAATCTGATTCCAAACTCTCCACCATGGCCAAGACCAAAGACCATCACCACCGTCAAACATGGAGGTGGAAACATTATGCTTTGGGTGGGGTTCTGCTAAGGGGACAGGACAACTGCACATCAAAGGGACGATGGATGGGGCCATTTACCATCAAATCTTGGGTGAAAATCTCCTTCCTTCAGCCAGGGCATTGAAAATGTGTAGTGGATGGGTATTCCAGCATGACAATGATCCAAAACACACAGCCAAGGCAACAAAGGAGTTGGTCCAGAAGAAGCACATCAAGGTCCTGGAGTGGCCTAGCCTAATCCAATAGAAATTCTGTGGTAGGTGCTGAAGGTTCGAGTTGCCAAACGTCAGCCTCGAAACCTTAATGACTTGGAGAGGATCTGCAAAAAGGAGTGGGACAAAATCCCTCCTGAGATGTGTGCAAACCTGGTGGCCAACTACAAGAAACGTCTGACCTCCGTGATTACCAAAAAGGGTTTTGCCACCAAGTACTAAGTCGAAGGGGTCAAATATTTATTTCACTCATTGACATGTACATAAATTTATAACTTTTTTGACATTTTTGGCAATTTTCTGGATTTTTAGTTTTGTTTTCTGTCTCACACTTTTAAAAAATACACCTACCATTAAAATTATAGACTGATCATTTCTTTGTCAGTGGACAAACGTTCAAAATCAGCAGGGGATCAAATACCTTTTCCCCTCGCTGTATGTGTAAAGGAATTTCTGTTCGAAAAGTAATGCAGTGCACTATAATTAAGGTTTTCCCCTATGGATGAAATAAAAAGTTATAGTGCATAAAAATACAAACAATAAATAATTATTGTTCAAAGAAAAAATTGTAGGCAAATGATGAACTTACATTTTATTGAAAAGAGGTTTTAAATAAAAAATATTTGAATACAAATATAGAACCTTATTGAGCCCGCTTTGCTCCATACAACTCTGTCAGGAGGCAGCCATGTTGTTTAGAATCTTGGACCAGCTGTAACGCACGGGGTCCAGGATGGTAAGGGACCCTGAGTGCCCGAGATCAGGAGCTACGTTGCAGGGTGGAGACACAGGACCTGGTGCTGGGTAACTGCAATCCCTTGGAGGTTTGGGACCCCAAGTCTTTGCAGCCACAACCAGGCCCTGTGGAACAGCTGCTGTATCCAGGTACCAGGGCTTAAGAGGAAATTAACTGAATGATAGCCAAGCAGAGCTAAAACAGAAAAGGGAGAGCAGAACAGAAATACAGAATGCAGGGCTACAGGACAGAGGGATAACATAAGCAAGAAATCAGAAACCAAACTAAGGATAAATAATACAAGGCACAGGGTTAAGAGACACAAGAGGCACAAACAAAGGAACAAACATTAATACAGGAACTAGCCTAACACTAAGGATGGCAAAGCTAGGGGTTTGGTTCATACAAATTGGCCAATTTAGATGTTAGCTTGCCAACCACGTCAAGGTACCCCACATTAGGCAAGGTACCCCACATTAGACAAGGTACCCCACATTAGGCAAGGTACCCCACATTAGACAAGGTACCCCACATTAAGCAAGGTACCCCACATTAGGCAAGTCCCTAACTAAAACATAATATTAGAAAAGCATAAATAGAATCTAAGACACATAAATGACATAGAACTGAAACACAGAGAAAATACCTGTAGACTGCTGCAAAGGACTGAAAAGCAACGGGTGTGGTTTAAATAGAAAACTGACAGAGCAGAGGGATAGAGAGAAAACCTGGAATGAAACATAAGGACAGGCAGAGAGGCATACAGGGCAGGACAGGGCAATTGAAGAGACAGGACATCCCACTGAAGGGACTCAGGACAGATATACAGGTCAAGACAAGAATACTGGGCAAGGCAGGAATACTGGGCAAGGCAGGAATACTGGGCTAGGACAAGAATACTGGGCAAGGCAGGAATACTAGGCAAGGCAGGAATACAAGGCAAGGCAGGAATACTGGGAAAGGCAGGAATACTGGGCAAGGCAGGAATACTGGGCAAGGCAGGAATAGAAGGCAAGGCAGGAATACTGGGCAAGGCAGGAATACTAGGCAAGGCAGGAATAAAAGGCAAGGCAGGAATACTGGGAAAGGCAGGAATACTGGGCAAGGCAGGAATGCAAGGCAAGGCAGGAATACTGGGCTAGGACAGGAATACTGGGCAAGGCAGGAATACTGGGCAAGGCAGGAATAGAAGGCAAGGCAGGAATACTGGGCAAGGCAGGAATACTAGGCAAGGCAGGAATACAGGGCAAGGCAGGAATACTGGGCAAGGCAGGAATAGAAGGCAAGGCAGGAATACTGGGCAAAGCCAGGAATACTGGGCAAGGCAGGAATACTGGGCAAGGCAGGAATACTAGGCAAGGCAGGAATACTGGGCTAGGACAGGAATACTGGGCAAGGCAGGAATACTGGGCAAGGCAGGAATACTGGGCAAGGCAGGAATACATGGCAAGGCAGGAATACAAGGCAAGGCAGGAATACTGGGCAAGGCAGGAATACAAGGCAAGGCAGGAATACAAGGCAAGGCAGGAATACTGGGAAAGGCAGGAATACTGGGCAAGGCGGGAATACTGGGCAAGGCGGGAATACTGGGCAAGGCAGGAATACAGGGCAAGGCAGTAATGCTGGGCAAGGCAGGAATACAAGGCAAGGCAGGAATACAAGGCAAGGCAGGAATAAGCATAACTAATAAGAAAGCAAAGCAAGAAGGATACAGAAAAGCCTGGATATAGCCTGGATAAGCCTGCAAAAGGGTGCATGGTTACACCAGCTCTTTATTATTCTTCCTCAGTGGAAGGAAGATCTGACCCATATAACCTAGGACTAAAGGAGCTATTTGGAGCAAATAAAACTCAATATGGTACTTTATTAGGGTTTTTGGGAGGCTTTAGTGATACTTTAAGAATTTTGCTGCAGGCTATGCATAAAATAAACTTGCAAAATTACACCCAAGTCCTATTCTGGGATTATAGGAGACTGAGGTGTAAAAATGTCAAAGACTGTGAATGAAAATATAACCCATTTAGAAAGATTTGTACATACCCTACTGGGCTAGGGGCGAACATCTGAATAGATGTTAAACAGTTCCATTTATAGACAAAACTGAGGTTGTGTTCTCTATCTGGCTGGCTATACGTGGTCCGCGCCTAATGTATACGTTTTGTGTCAAAATAAAGTAATACCAGTTTAACTTTACTAAAAATCGCTGGTGATCTGGCAGATGTTGTCCCATTCCATCCGTCCTCCATTTTTCATGTTCATGACCAGGGGCTTGATATGGGATAGGCATCGTGTCCGTACAAGGACACCAACATCATTGACGGATTCCGTAAAGGTACAAGGACACCAACATCAGTTACGGATTCTGTAAAGGTACAAGGACACCAACATCAGTGACGGATTCCGTAAAGGTACAAGGACACCAACATCAGTGACGGATTCTGTAAAGATACAAGGACACCAACATCAGTTACGGATTCTGTAAAGGTACAAGGACACCAACATCAGTGACGGATTCTGTAAAGGTACAAGGACACCAACATCAGTGACGGATTCTGTAAAGGTACAAGGACACCAACATCAATGATGGATTCTGTAAAGGTACAAGGACACCAACATCAGTGACGGATTCCGTAAAGGTACAAGGACACCAACATCAGTGACGGATTCTGTAAAGGTACAAGGACACCAACATCAGTGACGGATTCTGTAAAGGTACAAGGACACCAACATCAATGATGGATTCTGTAAAGGTACAAGGACACCAACATCAATGATGGATTCCGTAAAGGTACAAGGACACCAACATCAGTGACGGATTCCGTAAAGGTACAAGGATACCAACATCAGTGACGGATTCCGTAAAGGTACAAGGACACCAATATCAGTGACGGATTCTGTAAAGGTACAAGGACACCAACATCAGTGACGGATTCTGTAACGGTACAAGGACACCAACATCAGTGATGGATTCTGTAAAGGTACAAGGATACCAACATCAGTGACGGATTCCGTAAAGGTACAAGGACACCAATATCAGTGACGGATTCTGTAAAGGTACAAGGACACCAACATCAGTGACGGATTCTGTAAAGGTACAAGGACACCAATATCAGTGACGGATTCTGTAAAGGTACAAGGACACCAACATCAGTGACGGATTCTGTAAAGGTACAAGGATACCAACATCAGTGACGGATTCTGTAACGGTACAAGGACACCAACATCAGTGACGGATTCTGTAAAGGTACAAGGACACCAACATCAGTGACGGATTCTGTAAAGGTACAAGGACACCAACATCAGTGACGGATTCTGTAAAGGTACAAGGACACCAACATCAGTGACGGATTCCATAAAGGTACAAGGACACCAACATCAGTTACGGATTCCGTAAAGGTACAAGGACACCAACATCAGTGACGGATTCTGTAAAGGTACAAGGACACCAACATCAGTGACGGATTCTGTAAAGGTACAAGGACACCAACATTAGTGATGATCTCTGCAAAGGTTCCATAGAACATCATTACATTGTCCATCACAAAGTCTAGTAAATGCCCCACCATGAACCATGAACAATACCTACTTACTTGTTGAGGTGACCATCAATACATAATGTGATATCTGTATTACCAGTCTAAAAGATACATACTAGACTTGGGTGCCGGTCAAAGTAAACGATCCGTTCGAAGACAAACAAAGTTAGGATAGGGAATTCCAAATTGGGACAAAAAAAGCTAAATTTGGTCCAAAAATGAATCAGTACAAAATGGAATGCCCAAGTCTAGTTACGGCTTAGGTGGTGTATTATGTGCTATGTGTGTTTGTGTGTATTTGTGAGCGTTATGTGTGATGGAAACATGGTATGCAAACAGCATTAAAATGGGAAAATCGACATTTGTTCTTTCGTTCAACTTCACATTCAGACAAACTGATGAAAGAGGCGATTTCAGTCCAAAAAATTTATTTGTGCCAAAAATGAATGCCCAAGTCTAATATATAGTTCACTGAACAGTAAAGTTTACTACTATATCTAAAACAGTTAAGCATAATCATATATGCCACAGTACACTTCCGTTATTCCGTAGAGCAGCGACTTTGGTTAGGTGTATTTTGCTGACAGAGCAGGAAGAGAAAAGATGATGTCAGTCAGAGTCTGCCATGATGTAATTCGAGACATGACGTAAGTGTGAATCACTGGGGTTGAGTTGACGTAAGTCAAGGGCCGTCTGTATTATAATGTGAGAATTAAGCTAACCACGGCTTCCAACAATTCTCTCAACATTGGTAATGAAGTGTGAAAGTCTGTGCCTCTGATGCTACAGATTTTTATTTTACATTTTCTTTTCTTTTTTTTTTTTCTCCTTCCGCAGGTGTTAAAAGCTGTGTGTGCAAGTTATAATGGGATTTCCCACTGATCACAATCATTAGGGCCAAGGTAGAGACCAGGTCTTTGCTCAGTAATTGCAAGCAATTTATTTTTCTATTAATGTTGACGGTCAAATATAGTAGTTTATGGAGCCTTCTTTGCTCTTTATAGCTCTATCAGGAGGCGGACATGTTATTTAGAATCTTATTTAGAAACAAATTCCCCACCTTGGAATTTTATCACCTTTTATTGTGTGTATATGAGGTGGAGAGAGCCATGGTTGCCATCTAAAGGAACTGCATTCATAGTAAGGCCACTGACAACCTTACCCCAACACTGAAATAGGATCTAGAGTTGAATTTGTATTGAAAAGGGGTGTGTCTTAGAATCAATGGCATCTTACATTTGGCGTCTAAATTGGGAATGTAATGTCCGGTTTTCGTCTCGCAAGCCAAGATTTTCGTTTTTCGAGATTCGTTTTGGCAACCAAAAATCGTGTTTCGCTGGCTGGATAACGCGCAACACTGGATAGTTGTCTTCCGAGGTCAAGCAGCAAGGTAAGCAAGGTAAGTCTTGGTTCAAAGACTCTTCAGTCGTGTCGGATGGAAGGGAAGAAAGCATTGTAAACGGGATTTAGAATGAGAATGTGAACAATTAGACAGGTTGACAGTGAAGTAGAAGTGAGTGTGAATGCAAAAAGGCATTTGTGAATGCATATAAACAGTTAGGAAGATTTACAGTGAAATCTCAAAGGAGATAAACAAAATGTCAGTGCTGAAGTAGAAGAGTGAGCACAGTAATGGTAAAAATCCAAAGGTCTGTTGTTTGCCTCAGCATTTTAGACTGAACTAACGGTAAGCAGTAAGAGAAAAATGTAATTGTATTTTTAAGGCTTAATTCCTGTTTAAGTCCCTAGAACTTACTGTTGGATATCTTGCATGGTAAATCATTGTCCAATAAATGACACCAAAATCTAAAGCGTACTGCATACATAGTCCTATATGCTGTCTACTAATATTTAATGCCAGGCTGACTATTCCTTTACAATAATATTGGTGCCCTGGGTGTATTTATTTTAAGATTGAAACATTTATATCTCTAATTCAAGGCTTTTAGCTGGTTGAACATCTAAAATAGAAAGAACTAAAAAAATAAATAAATAAAATGTTTTGAAAAAAAAAAAAAATGAAATACATTTGTTTGCGTTTTAAATCTTTGTTTGGCTTAAATGTGTTTTCTATTACAATTTGTGATACCCAATCGACAAAGATTATTCTTGATTTGTGTCTATTATCCCTCCGGATGTCTCCGAGGCTTCGTTGATGGAGCCCCGAGGGTGTTGAAAGATTTGATTGGTTTGAAGACCTGTAATGTAAGGGCTGAGAGTTTGTTGGCTGTGACTGTTAAATATCTCTAGGTGATACCAATAAATCACACACGAGGACGGGCCAAGCACGTTTTTATCCATCTTGGCTTGTGATCTTTTATGGAACTCCATCAATTTGCCAAAAGTGTATAAGTCTGTTTCATGGGCAACTGCAGAGACACATTTTAAAAGTATTTTAGATTTCGTTTCTTTCTCCCCACATGTTTTGTGACTTAAGCAGTCGAACAACCTATAAAATCTAAATCTCATTCTCTATAAAAAAAAAAAAAACAAGTTAAAGCAATAGGTATCGGGTCCAATTTCTATAAATCTGCGAGAATGTTTGTCATTTATATGAACATATCAGTTTTATTCATTCAGGAAGATGACATATATCTCCAGCACCTTAACCCTTTGAGATACACCGGCTGCGTGCCCTGCTTTAGACAGAATTAAAGCAGTATAATGCCCCCTTTTTAAGGCATAAAATAGTATGCTTGGTGTAACGGACCGTCTACCGGACGAAGTAGACCCTCTGTCCGTTGTGTGAAATCACCTCCTTAGCCCCCACTCACAGTTCAGCATTCACCCAGCAAGTCTTTCCTGGACCCTTGCTCTTTGTACCCAAATAGACAGGACATCTAGCAGTTAGGTACAGCAAGATTGAACAACTCTTTATTTGTGTAACAACACAGACTTATAAAAAGACATAAACATGACATCACAGACATTAGTAAACAATGGGGGGGCTGGAACTAAACATAGGTCTCCAACTAACTGGGGCTAGGAAAGCATTAGACATTCAGACTGCAAACCAAATAGGAATTAACATAGAGTGAGTAGACCTAAATACAATGCACACAGTAATGTACACAGCATAATCAGTTTACCAGTTAATCCAGTTAAAACAGAACAATGGATGTTGGAGTAAACTATTGGAGTCACTGTCACATTATAAACCTTCAGAGTGGTCTACTCCAGTGGCGTAGCGTGGGTTGTCAGCACCCGGGGCAAGGCAAGTAATTTGCGCCCCCTAACCCGTGGATTTTAGCACTCGAGTCTCTTCTACTAGATTAGTTAAAGAAACCCTTACCCCCCAAGCACATGTATTGTTTGTTATGAAAATACTTATGTAATTAAAGTAAAATGCATCTAAATACAAGTTTATTTTCCAACACTTTATAGAGTGCGAACATGCATTACACACATTCTCCACATTTTCAGCAGGTTTTAACCCTTCACATGTAAACATAGCAGTTTCAGAGAAACTGCTACGTTTACATTTGCGGTTAAGGCAGCCTCTAGTGGCTGTCTTCCGGACAGACACTAGAGGCGCATCTGCGACGCTGGAGCCTGGAGGCACATTTCGCCTCCATCGCGCAGAGTGTCCATAGGAAAGCATTGAGAAATGCTTTCCTATGGACACTTTGAATGCGCGCGCAGCCATGCGCATTCAGCTCCAGTGACGTCGGACGGGGAGCTGACGTCAGACAGGGAGGAGAGGTCACCAGCACCGAGGGAGCCTGGCGCTGGATTAAGGTAAGTAACTGAAGGGAATTTAACCCCTTCAGCGCCACGGGAGTGGGACCCTGAGGGTGTGGGCACCCTCAGGGTACTAAAGTGTCAGGAAAACCGCTTTGTTTTCCTGACACTATAGTGATCCTTTAAGAGTTTAAGGGGTTATTTTGGCCTGGGGAAGCCAAATGGTTATACACCTATGCTTTAAACCAGGAGTAGACATCCTTTGCCACTCCAGATGTTGTGGACTACACCTCCCATGATGCTTTGCAAGCCTTAATGGAGATGTAGTCAAAAAACAAAGGGAGTGTCAAAGGTTACCTACCCCTGCACTAAACCAAAAATATATAATACAGTTCCTACCCCATAAATATAATATTTAATGCTATGATATTTAATGCTCTCATCCAACCCCCTTCCCTCCACAGTTCCTAATAAATATATTACAAATATAATTCCCTCACCCCTGTAGCCCCACCTATTTACATTTCCTTCTACATACACACATATATATAGATTATTCATTAGGCCACAAATGTAAAAAATATAATCATTGCCTCATCTCAAATTCCCAAGTCAGATCTTTCCCATCGCCCCCTCTTCCCCTAATACACTGCTGACCCCCCTCCCCCTAATACACTGCTGACCCCTCCCTCCCCTAATACACAGTTGACCCCCATCCCCTAATACATTACTGCCCCCCTTCTTCCCTTCCCCAATACATTACTGCCCCCCTTCTTCCCTTCCCCAATACATTACTGCCCCCCTTCTTCCCTTCCCCAATACATTACTGCCCCCCTTCTTCCCTTCCCCAATACATTACTGCCTCCCTTCTTCCCTTCCCCAATACATTACTGCCTCCCTTCTTCCCTTCCCCAATACATTACTGCCCCCCTTCTTCCCTTCCCCAATACATTACTGCCTCCCTTCTTCCCTTCCCCAATACATTACTGCCCCCCTTCTTCCCTTCCCCAATACATTACTGCCCCCCATCCCCAATACATTACTGCCCCCCCGTCCCCAATACATTACTGCCTCCCTCCCCCATACATTACTTCCCTCCCTCCCCCATACATTACTTCCCCCCTCCCCATACATTACTTCCCTCCCTCCCCCATACATTACTTCCCCCCCTCCCCATACATTACTGACCCTCCCCTCCCCCATACATTAAATGACCCCCCTCCCCTCCCCCATACATTAAATGACCCCCTCCCCCATACATTAAATGACCCCCTCCCCTCCCCCATACATTAAATGACCCCCCTCCCCTCCCCCATACATTAAATGAACCCCCCTCCCCATACATTTAATAAACACCCCTCCCCCATACATTTAATAAACCCCCCTCCCCTCCCCCATACATTAATGAACCCCCCTCCCCTACCCCATACATTAATGACCCCCCTCCCCATACATTAATGAACCCCCCTCCCCTCCCTCATACATTAATGACCCCCTCCCCTCCCCCATACATTAATGACCCCCTCCCCTCCCCCATACATTAATGACCCCCCTCCCCATACATTAATGACCCCCCTCCCCCTCTCCAATACATTAATGACCCCCTCCTCAATACATAATACAATAGGTCCCCCAAGCCCCTTTATTCTTACCTTTACAAATTCCACTTCAAACAGCTCAGGGAAGAAAGGCCGCGATGCAGTTTCAGAAGAGCCTCCGCCGCGCAGCCGCCGGATGTGACGTCACGCCGTCATTTGCCGCTCACATCCGGCGGCTGACAGGAAGTATCGCGCGGTTGTGGCTGCGGCCCCCCAGATATTGCGCCCGGTGCGGCCGGCCCCCCCTGCACCCCCCACGCTACGCCCCTGGTCTACTCACAGAATTAAACGTTACACATAACCAATATACCAACAGAATATAACTAACTAACAATATTAACGTATAGTGCTATGTCACATCCCTTACCCAGGTGGTCCGTTCATTCGTGAGTTGGTTCGGTAGATTCAATCTACCGAACACCCAGGCAGAAAGGCACGAACAAGCCTTTTCTGAAGGGGAAAATACAAGCTTTTACCATGGAGCCATAGTCCAGAGGCAGCAGGCGAGCAACCAGGCTTCTCCAGAACATAGTGGCGAGGTTGGTTTCCGCCACACTTGGTATGTAAGGTTAAAGCATCTTAACATGTATAGCTTGGAGGAAAGACGTAACAGGGGGGATATGATAGAAACATTTACATACATAAAGGGAATCAACACAGTAAAGGAAGAGAGTATATTTAAAAGAAGAAAAACTACCACAACTAGAGGACATAGTCTAAAATTAGAGGGACAAAGGGTTAAAAGTAATATCAGGAAGTATTACTTTACTGAGAGGGTAGTGGATGCATGGAATAGCCTTCCAGTGGAAGTGGTAGAGGTAAACACAGTGAAGGAGTTTAAGCATGCGTGGGATAGGCACAAGGCTATCCTAGATATAAGATAGGGAACTGGGGACTAATAAAAGTATTTCGAAAATACTGTGTTTCTATGTTGTATAGGCATAAAATAGTATGCACACAACAGCGAGAGCCATGAGACTTAATCTTTAAGATATTTTCAATACAGGATTCTACAATCTACCTCCAGTGCTGAGATTATCATATAATTATCATATAATATGAATTTTTATAACCCAGCCCCTGACCATACACCTGCAGACCCTTCAGTTACTGATGGACTACAACTCTCATGTCCCCCCCGGCCAGCCGCTCAGAACGCTAGACAATACAGCAAGTTTTAGCTCAGTAAATGCTGCAGAGCAATCGGTAACCTGTTTAGCGGATGCTGAGTAAACTACCCGAGCAAGACGAAAAGAGGATTCACAGAAGAGGAGAATGGCTTAACTGGAAGAATAGAACTCGTCCATTTTGAACTGTTGTGTGCTTAGCACTCTAAGGAAAAATATGTAGGTAGCGCAAAATCATAATCTCGAGCTTTTATGGGACTTTATTTATGTTGATAATTCGAGCACAGCGGATGGAGCCAAAGTAAAGGTAAAACAAGCTCACAGACAGAACTCAGAAAAGGGAGGGAGACAAACAGTCACCCAATGATAGCATTAGGACCGGGTAGCCATAGTTCAGTGGTAGGGTTTCAGTGTATGGCCATGTGATATAAAGGATGCCATCACATCAAAGTCCCTCACTCTGGGCAACTCCTAACATTACCTTGACTAAAATGGGTGGATCAAGATGAATTCTCAAGTGACAGGAAGACGGGAAAGAAGGATACCTAAGTAAAAGGTGGAGATTGGGAAGTGGTTATGTTAAGGACTGTGGAGTATAGGACTCAGATAGTGGAGGATGGGACTCGGATAGGGGATGGTGGAGTATGGGACTCGGATAGGGGATAGTGGAGTATGGGACTCGGATTGGGGATTGTGGAGTATAGGACTCAGATAGTGGAGGATGGGACTCGTATAGGGGACTGTGGAGTATAGGACTCAGATAGTGGAGTATGGGACTCGGATAGGGGATGGTGGAGTATAGGACTCGGATAGGGGATTGTGGAGTATAGGACTCAGATAGTGGAGGATGGGACTCGTATAGGGGACTGTGGAGTATAGGACTCAGATAGTGGAGTATGGGACTCGGATAGGGGATGGTGGAGAATGGGACTCGGATAGGGGATAGTGGAGTATGGGACTCAGATAGGGGATAGTGGAGTATAGGACTCAGATAGTGGAGTATGGGACTCGGATAGTGGAGGATGGGACTCGGATAGGAGATAGTGGAGTATGGGACTCAGATAGGGGATTGTGGAGTATAGGACTCAGATAGTGGAGGATGGGACTCGTATAGGGGACTGTGGAGTATGGGACTCGGATAGTGGAGGATGGGACTCGGATAGGAGATAGTGGAGTATGGGACTCAGATAGGGGATTGTGGAGTATAGGACTCAGATAGTGGAGGATGGGACTCGTATAGGGGACTGTGGAGTATAGGACTCAGATAGTGGAGTATGGGACTCGGATAGGGGATGGTGGAGAATGGGACTCGGATAGGGGATAGTGGAGTATGGGACTCGGATAGGGGATAGTGGAGTATGGGACTCGGATAGGGGATAGTGGAGTATGGGACTCAGATAGGGGATTGTGGAGTATAGGACTCAGCTAGTGGAGTATGGGACTCGGATAGGGGGTTGTGGAGTTAAGGACTCAGATAGTGGAAGATGGGACTCGTATAGGGGATAGTGGAGTATGGGACTCGGATAGGGGATTGTGGAGTATAGGACTCAGATAGTGGAGGATGGGACTCGTATAGGGGACTGTGGAGTATAGGACTCAGATAGTGGAGGATGGGACTCGGATAGGGGATAGTGGAGTATGGGACTCGGATAGGGGACTGTGGAGTATGGGACTCAGATAGTGGAGGATGGGACTCGGATAGGAGATAGTGGAGTATGGGACTCGGATAGGGGATTGTGGAGTATAGGACTCAGATAGTGGAGGATGGGACTCGTATAGGGGGTTGTGGAGTTAAGGACTCAGATAGTGGAAGATGGGATTCGGATAGGGGATAGTGGAGTATGGGACTCGGATAGGGGATTGTGGAGTATAGGACTCAGATAGTGGAGGATGGGACTCGTATAGGGGACTGTGGAGTATAGGACTCAGATAGTGGAGGATGGGACTCGGATAGGGGATAGTGGAGTATGGGACTCGGATAGGGGACTGTGGAGTATGGGACTCAGATAGTGGAGGATGGGACTCGGATAGGAGATAGTGGAGTATGGGACTCGGATAGGGGATTGTGGAGTATAGGACTCAGATAGTGGAGGATGGGACTCGTATAGGGGACTGTGGAGTATAGGACTCAGATTGTGGAGTATGGGATTCGGATAGGGGATAGTGGAGTATGGGACTCGGATAGGGGATTGTGGAGTATAGGACTCAGATAGTGGAGGTTGGGACTCGGATAGGGGATAGTGGAGTATGGGACCCGGATAGGGGATTGTGGAGTATAGGACTCAGATAGTGGAGGATGGGACTCGGATAGGGGATAGTGGAGTATGGGACCCGGATAGGGGATTGTGGAGTATAGGACTCAGATAGTGGAGGATGGGACTCGGATAGGGGATAGTGGAGTATGGGACCCGGACAGGGGATTGTGGAGTTAAGGACTCAGATAGTGGAGGATGGGACTCGAATAGTGGATAGTGGAGGATGGGAGTTGGATAGTGGATAGTGGTTCGTTTTGGAATCTGAAAATAGCACCGTATATAATTTACACTGTGTTGAAAACAGGTTACATACAATGCTAACGCACCAACCTCTTCTTCCTTTTACTGCTGCTGGTAGTCTTGTGTTTTCGGGGCAGCCAGGATAGCACATGAAAACATGTTAAAATTGTATCTGACAACATTCTGGGACAGAGAATAAAATGGGTACCACTGTGTGATCCAACAAGGTTGAACTCCAGTCTACCCCAGTACAAATACCGGGTGTCTGGAACTCACTCATATATTAAGTGCATACATACTTGGGATTCAATGCTGCCTGTATGCAGCCTACACTATGCATAGAAGGCATTATCTGACAGCACAGGACCAAAAAAAAACATTTGACTAAAATGCAATGTGTCCAAAGATGTGACGTTGCAAAGTCTTGCGCTATTTCTCCAGGGAATCACAAGGAATCTAAAGACCCTAATCGGGTCACTCTCCATGTGTCCTTGGCTCCCAATCATTCTGTGGTTGGGGCCAGATGCAAAAAAAACCCGACAGTTTTGCCGCTTTGGTCCATACAGACTAGAGCACCAACTGGCGTGAACAAGACAGCATTGCATTATGTTTATATTAAATAAGTGTAGGCATTTTAATTAGAATTATTTACTGAAATAATATAAATAAAGCGAATGAACCGTCTTTACTCCTTATAGCTCTATCAGGGAGTTGACGTGTTGGGTCAGATCTTCCTTCATTTGACCAAGATTCTAAACAACATCTCTGCCCCCTTCCATAGTTATATGGTGCAAAACAGACTCACTAAGGTACATTATTTAAATTATTTTATTAAAGAATTAGTATTTAAAATGCCTACACTTGGTGAAGTCTTTCAATTAAACATATCAATGAGCAAGGCTCTACCTTGGACGCCATATTTTTTTTTTAAGCCACTTTAGATAGACACAGTAGAAGATATCCAGCACAAACAATGTTAATATTATTATTATTTAACTGTTCAAACTGTTCAGACAAGTCTGAAAGGTTTTCTATACTAATATAAACATTGTGTTGTATATTATCGAATGTCGCACAATGTGAACACAACAAAAAATTTGAAAAAATAAGGAGCCCAGTGTGCCGCCTAGCTAACTGCAAGAGAAATGCGTTGGGCACTTTTCTGGCCTGCAGGGTTAATTTATTTCCCCTCTGTTTTAGTTGTGCAATTTCCTGGAATAGCAATGTTCCACATGCTGTTATCATTATACCTTTTTATTTCGTTCTCACACAGTCCTGTTCCAAAGCAGACACAATGTTTGCATGTTCTGAAATAATATTGGATTAATGAATAACATAAGTTTGCAGGAGGGACACATGCATTATTTTACTGTATCATTCCAACGCCAAAGGACACTTTTTGCTGTGTGATGAGCAAATGGGTCTGTGATGTCATCCTTTTAAAGAGTCACTCCTGTCTCAGCATAATAAAACAGCACTTTTAGAGAAAATATATAATTAATGATACATGAAATTTTCTTATTTTTTACTCTTGTTGATCCAAGTAGTCTATGGGCTTTATTCGTGAGGGAATTGAGAAGGAAACTGCACACTTTAGGTCTTCATTTTGCAATTTCCTTCTCAATTCTTGCTTTCATGAATACAGGTCATATCATTTAAATTAAGACACATGGCTGCCATAATTTGTTTCTGATCAGTCCAATTTCCGCTCAGTGACCCTGGTTAGAATTTTAGCTGTATTCCACACATTCTAACCAGGGCCACCATCTGGGAGTGACAGGTGATACACCTGTCATGCCCTGGGATGTTGGGGTAAGTCCACGAGAGCAATGCAGGTGATGGGGCATGTTCTGGGTGTGTAATGTTGGGGGTGGGGGTATGTCCTAAGCCATTGTTGTAAGTCCTGGGTGTGCAATGTGGGTGATGGGGCATGTTCTTGGTGTGCAGTGTGGGTGCTGAGACTAGTGATGGGTGTCCAATATGGGTGCTGGGGCATGTCTTTGGTGTGCAGTGTGGGTGCTGGGACTAGTCCTGGGTTAGCAATGTGGGTGCTGGGGCATGATCTTGGTATGCAATGTGGGAGGGGGGGTATGTCGTAGGCCATTGTGGTAAGTCCTGGGTGTGCAATGTGGGTGCTGGGCATGTCTTTGGTGTGTAGTGTGGGTGCTGGGATTAGTCCTGGGTTAGCAATGTGGGTGCTGGGACATGATCTTGGTATGCAATGTGGGTGGTGGGGTATATTCTAGGCCATTGTGGTAAGTCCTGGGCGTGCAATATGGATGAAGGAGCATGTGCTGGGTGTGCTATGTTGGTGATCAGGCATGTCCTGGAGTGCTGGGGTAAGTCAGGGTGTGCAATGCGGGTGATGGGGCATGTCCTGTGTGTGCAATGTTGGTGCTGGGTGTTCAGTGCGAGTGTTGGGGCTAGTCCTGGGTATGCAATGTGAGTGCTGGGGCATGATCTTGGTATGCAATGTGTGTGGTGGGGCATGTCCTTGTGAGCAATGTGGGTGATGGGTCATATCATGGGCCATTGGTGTAAGTCCTGAGTGTGCAATGTGGCTGCTGGGGCATGTCCTGGGTGTGCAATGAGGATAATAAGGCATGTGCTAGCGGTGGCGAACCTATGGCACGCGTGCCACTACTGGCACGCCGAGCCCTCAGCAGTGGCATGCGGTCAGGTTCAGCTCTCACCGCTTATCTGCTCCGTTGCCCTGGAGGTGCAGGCATCCGAGTAATAGATTGGCGCCGCCTGTCATCTGCTTCTTCTCCAGATGATTGGCGCATGCGCGTTCTGTGAAGAAGCGTTCAAGTCGGAAAGCAATTAACTGGTTGCTTTCCGACTTGAACGCTTCTTCACATAACGCACATGCGCCAATCATCTGGAGAAGAAGCAGGTGACCAGCAGCGCCCGTCTATTACACTGATGCCTGCACCTCCAGGACAACGGAGCAGATAAGAGAGAGCTGAACCTGCATGTGTGTGTGCGTTTGTGAGTATAAGTGTGTGTGTGTGTGTGTGTGCGAGTATGAGTATATGTGTGTGTATGAGTATGATAAGTGTGTGTGTGTGTATGATAAGTGTGTGTGTGTGAGTATGAATATGATAAGTGTGTGTGTGTGTGTGAGTATGAATATAAGTGTGTGTGTGTGTGTGTGTGTGAGTATGAGTATGATAACTGTGTGTGTGTGAGCATAAGTGTGTGTGTTTGGGTATAAGTGTGTGCGTGTATGAGTATAAGTGTGTACAAGTATGAGTATAAGTGTGTGTGTGTGTGTGTGTGTGTGTGTGTGTATGAGTATGAGTGTCTGTATGAGTATAAGTGTGTGTGTTTGGGTATAAGTGTGTGAGTTTGAGTATAAGTGTGTGTGGGAGTATAAGTGTGCGTGTATGAGTATAAGTGTGTGTATGCGTATAAGTGTGTGTATGAGTATAAGTGTGTGTGTGTATGAGTATGAGTGTGTGTATGAGTATGAGTGTCTGTATGAGTATAAGTGTCTGTATGAGTATAAGTGTGTGTGTGTTTGGGTATAAGTGTGTGTGTGTTTGGGTATAAGTGTGAGTGTGTGTATGAGTATATGTGTGTGTGTATGAGTATATGTGTGTGTGTGTGTGTATGTGTGAGTATAAGTATGAGTGTGTGTGAGTATAAATGTGTGTGTGAGTTTGAGTATAAGTGTGGGTGCGCATGAGTATAAGTATAAGTGTGTGTATGAGTATAAGTGTGTGTATGAGTATAAGTGTGTGTATCAGTATAAGTGTGTGTATGAGTATAAGTGTGTGAGTATGAGTATAAGTGTGTATGAGTGTGCGTGTGTATGAGTGTGCGTGTGTATGAGTGTGCGTGTGTATGAGTATAAGTGTGTGTATGAGTATAAGTGTGTGTGAGTATAAGTGTGTGTGTGAGTATGAGTATAAGTGTGTATGAGTGTGCGTGTGTATGAGTGTGCGTGTGTATGAGTGTGCGTGTGTATGAGTATAAGTGTGTGTATATGAGTGTGTGTGTGTATGAGTATAAGCGTGTGTGAGTATGCGGTGTTGGCACTTTGTGGTCTGCAAATTTGTGTCGGTCAAAAATTGGGCACTCGGGACCAAAAACGTTCGCCATCACTGTGCTAGGGCATGATGGTGCAAGAAGGAGCTATGGAAATGGATGTGTGGGCAATAACAAATGTAGTGGGGCTCAGAACATTTAATCTGTAAGGATCCCCACAAGTTTTTTTTCAATTATCTCCCCCCCCCCCCCCCCCCCCTCTACATTTACATTTTACATTGTTTAGGTGATGGAGCCCCTTTAAGCGTGTAAATAGCTCAGAATGTATATATAATATAGAATTTGAGGATATCCTTCCTGCAAATTCCAGTGCGGGAACTTTTAAAGCAACAGTCTCTCCTTTAACTTCTGTCCAGTTAGTAACACAGTTGTGCGATGTCTGTCAGTCATATCATTTAGCTCTCTCTCTGGCAAGTGTTTCTCATTAATAACCTGTGTGTGTTCAACACCCAGGCCTCATTCATCACTTGGTTAGATTATCTTCATGGTGATTTCGATACGACTAAACTGCCTTCAGAGTCTGGACTGCACTAGCTGTACCAAACATGTAGCATGTGTTTGGTAATCAGGGTAAAATCATTTGATACAAAGCACATGTTGTAAAGGACTGCAGGTAGTGGTATTTCTTACACATGTGCGTTATAGAGTTACCACCTTTTCCTCAAAAAAAAAAATAAAAAAAGTTTATATATATAGACTTAAAGGATAACTGTAGCACCAAATAAAATTCTGTTTAATTGAAAGATGGCATTGAGTGTAGGCATTTTATATAGAAATGCTTTATTGAAAGAATATAAATAAAGTACCTTATTGAGCCATCTTTGCTCCAAATAGCTCTACCAAGTGGCAGCCATTTTGTTTAGAATCTTTGGTCAGATCTTTGTTCATCTGAACCAAGGTGAGTGAAGATCTGACCCAAGATTCTAAACAACATGTCTGCCCCCTGATAGAACTATATGGAGTAAAGAAGGATCAATAAGGCACTTAATTTGTTTTCCTTCATTAAATAATTTATTTATAAATCATCTACAATATTTTAATTAAACACAAGGTAATTTTTTTAGTACAGTTATCCTTTAAAGGAACCTCATCACCTAATCATTATTTCTAAAGTGAATGTAGCAAATAGAAAATGGTCAGATTAAAACTATCCATTTTTTTTTAGCAGCATTGTAAGCAAAGGCCATAAGAAAGAGAAAAACTTGATTTAAATGTGTCTGTGGTTAGGATTGCCACCTGGCCGGAATTTTACCGGCAGGCCGGTAACAAATTGGCATTAGGCCAATGTTAAGTCTATGGAGACAGTACCAAGGCCGGTATTTTTTTGAAGAAAAGGTGGCAACCCTATCTGTGGTATCTCCTGTTTATGACACATTTCTTATTGAAAATGAGTTCATTTGCATATCAATCCTCAAGGTGATGTCATAAACAGGAGACACTTAAAATCCATTTTTCCTGTTAAGTTATGCATTCAGTTACAATTTTGCTAACACAATGTATAGATCATTTTTTCAGATTTTTTTGTATTCTCTTCATTCTAAGTAAAAACAAAATTTACATGAGTAAAGTTGCCACCCAGACGGTAGTTTACCAGCAGGCTGGTAAAAAAAGAAAGGCCTTGAGGTCATTGTTAAGTCTGTGAAGGCATTAGCAAAGACTGTAATTTTTTAAAGAAAAGGTACCAACCCTCTACGCGACCCATTAATGTTGTAGTAAAGCCAACGGGTAAAATACCTAATATTTTGGGATTACTGCCCCTGTTTGTATTTATATGTATATTAAATTCAAAGTTTAAACACCTTTAGTCACCTGGAATCATTTATGTTATTGAGCGATGGATATAGAGTTATTTTTTTCTCAGATAATTGAAACAGCACAGACGGATAGAACATTTTAAGTTAAAACCCATAATAATGGGCAATAATGCCATTTTTTAAGCTTTTTTATATATCTATCGCAACTTTGTAATTTACTAGTATTTTTAAAAAAAATTATTATATTATTTAAAATTATTCAAAATGTCCTTTTGAGGACATGTGGCATTTCTGTCACCTCGTGATGTTAAACAAACAAAGGATTTTAATATGTTTTTTTATTTTTTTTACTAAACTATGATTTATAAAAATTAAGATGATATTGAAAAAAAAAATCCCTACCTTTCCTTTAACAATAAAATTATATGTGTACGTATATTATTTATTAAATATGTGGGTACACCAAATGAAAAAGATGGAAATACCAGTTAAATAAGCACAACACAAATACAAAAAGGAAAGTCTATGATCCTCAAGGTGTTAAACGTCATCACTTTCTACCTTGATGATCTGAATATCAAGGAATCCGACTATCCGGATTGCCCATTCTCAGGGTCCACTTTTAGAAGCCATGCCATGCCATGTTCAAGGGACAGGATAGGGAAGATATCCATCCATTTCTGTAGACTAAACACTTCGAGGGGCATCTACTAAAGAAAAGCTAATATATTTTGAGGGGCATGTACTAATAAAACCGCAAATATATTTTATGTGCTAAACTATTTTTGCTCTTTGCTCCTATTGCAATGTACTAAACATTTAACACTCACATAGTACATACGAGCAAATTGCGAATAAAAACAGGCATGATTGAAAATAAAAACAGGCAATTTTGCAAATATTTTTTCTACCTCTTTTGATAGCGCTCGCTAAAAGCCGGCGTAATTTTCATACGCAAATAAGAATAATTTTTTACAAAATGTTCGCAAAAATCTTTAGCGGGCGCAAATATAATCACAATTTATTAGCGCAACCGGAAAAATGCACGCTAAATAAAAATAAACGGAAGAGGCGCAAATTGCTCCTTACTCATGTTTTACCTACTTTTATTTTTCCCCACTGCACTTGTTTTAGTACATGACCCCCTAAATCTGTTAAGAGATACAATAAATGCAGGAGTATAATTCCCACTAAATATGTTAATGTTTTAAAAAATGTATTAGCTGTGTATGCTGCTTACAGGTAACAGGATCTGACGCATGGCGCTAACTGGGGTTATTTATGAGAATGTTTCTCTTACACAGGATGTTAACAAGCCTTACGGTGGTCATATTTCAGAGGAGCAAACGAGTCATGGCGTTAATGGGATCTATACACCCTTTATCGGAAAGAGGATCTGGAGTAATGTGATCCCAGAAAAAAATGCAAGGCTGAGCACCTGTCTGCACAGCCACATTACTCATCAGTGGTTGTCCCCTAGTTAAATCACCCTTTAAAGACGTTAATGGATATATTTTTATAATGATCTAACGTAGTGTAGCCCCACTTTGTAAAGCCGAAGGCTGCATTCCACGCAGGACAATAGAATTGAGAAGAGACAATTTGGGCTGTTTTTACATCCGAGGAGGTAATAGGAAAAACTGACACTGTCACACGCTCAAATAATGTACATAGAATTTTAAAAAAAAATACCTTGTGTCATATAGGGGAAACAAGGTTGATCTTGGCCCAAAGCCAACGTGCATGGGCAAGAGTGGGTGGTGTTTGTGTAAATAAACACTAGATTGATCTAGAGTGGGCGGAGGTAAAGATAATCCTTAGCTCAGGGGTGTATTTGTGTTTTGGGCAGTGGTAAACAACAATGATATTCCTGGTGGACACATACTGTACTTTGTGGTGGACATTGTACTGATGTTCTGTTGACCTTCGTAGACCTTACCAAGGACAATGGTGTCCTTTTATGGACACTTGACCCATCTCTGGTTTTGTGGCATGTTAAGTTTTTTTGTTTTTTTTTACTTACAACAATGGTGAAGGATAGCTGTTTATTTATTTCCAAATAATCCAAATATATGAAACGTTTATATTTAAACAAAATTTTACTCAAAGCCGAGCCTATGTGGATGCATGTGCTAAGCCACGATCAGGTGCTCTGTACAGCACAGACACGTGATGGAAGCTCTTAATTTAAGAAAAAGTCCTCTTCCTATCTCTATCAGAGGAGGATGCCACCATCTACCAGACTGGGAATGTCCAATTCTTGCTTCCAGAGGATGAGAGGTATTTCAAGGTATGTTAATAAAACATTTTCATATGGATAACATTGCTCTTTAATATTTATTTATGTATACATAAAAGTATATTGCCAGGAAGGATACATTGAGATTCCTCTCATTTTCAAGTATCTCCACGGTCCACAAACATTGCATCGTTACAGTAGAGCACTATATAATAATATTAAAATACAAAATATTAAATGACAAAGATAAAAAATGTAACACAGAACTCTGTTTGGGGAAACATATGGTACTGGTAAGCTGTTTGGGGAAAATATGGCATCAGGAAAGTAGAACCGTCTTCGAGTGGGAGTGGTAGAGGTTAATACTATGAAAGAGTTTAAGAGTTCTAGTGATATGCATACGGCTATCCTAGATCTAAGATAAAGCCAGCAACTAATGAAAGCATTTGGGGGAAGGGGGAGGAGCAGGCTCGATGAGTTGAATGGTTCTGATCTGCCAACACATTCTATGTCTGTTTCTATATTTAAAAAATATCCAATACTACTTTTGATACAAAAAAGTAATTTGGACAAACACATGATGAACTGACTATAGATCAGTTTGGTAATTTCAATTTAAGATGCACATATGTTAGCACTTATTAAGATACAGAGATAAGTTTGTTTTTATAAGATGGTATTGACTTGTCAAAGACTTCCTGGCAATAATCAGATTATTGAAAATCTTTCTAGTCCTGATCCTATCTATTTAGGCTTAAATAGCAAAAAGTGTATTTCTGCCATCTCTAGTGAATCTAATCATTGAAATGTGTATTTCTCTTACGACTAAGGAATTTCACAAATGTAAAAACATGGTATCAAAGACACATTTTCATGATCTTAATTTAACACAACTGTTTTTTTTCCATTTAACAATATATTCTTCCATCGTAATTATACTTAAAAGATGAATGAAATTACACTTCTGTATATTGTACATGTTTTTAATAAATTCCCACAGTGCCAGCTTTGCACACATACAGATTACCAGTGCCAGCAATATTCCCTCCAAAACATTTGTCAGTGCCATCTTTGCCCTCAAACCACTTGTGAGTGTCATATTTGCCCCCAGACAGCTTGACAGTGCTATCTTTGTCCCAAAAGAGCTTATCGGTGTTGTATTTATTCCCAAACAACTTCTCAGTGCCATCTGTGTGCCCAAAGAGCTTGTCAGTGTCATATTTGTCACAATATAGCTTATCAGTCCCATAAGTGTTCCCAAACAAACGCTTGTCAGTACCATATTTATTCGAAACAGATTGTCTTTGCTTTCTTTGTCCACAATCAGCTTGAAGTGCCATATATGGGCCCAAACATCTTGACAGTGAGATGACTTAGACACCATCTACTTAGGCAGACCCACTGGGAACTTATCCCCCCCCCCCAAATGTCATTCGATGGCCACAGCGTTTATTTCCAAACACACTGTAATAATTTATTATACTTTAATAACATTTATAAAACATATATGATAACATATGTCTCACCGAAAATCAACTAAGCACATTTTAGCATAAGATTAGGCTATTCCTTGGCGAGATCCCATGAGAATTGGCCCCAGAAGCAATAGTACCAGTGTATCCCGATGATAAGGAAAACCACCAGCCGCCTCCTCCTAGCCGGTGGTATATTTGCCCAAATAACTCCTCCGGGCCCATCCCTTGAGGAGAACGTGCCATACCACCCGTTAGATTCTTAATGCTTAACTGATGCCTGCCAGTCAGAAAAATTAATTGGCGGGTCGGGTCTCTGAAACACCATAATCATGAGCTATCTGTTTACCTTATGTAATCCTAGGTGGAAATTCATTGCCGATCCATGCATGCGATCTGATGGACACCTGTCATAAGCAAGCTTAGCATGGGTTCCTGCAATTTAAATCAAACCTTTTCCAACTCTTGGCCCAAACCGAAATCATGAAAAAGTTACAAAGAGAAAAAGCCATAGACCTAAAAATCACCGAGATTTTCTTCTACATATACTAATATGCAGGTGAGATGATTCAGTGGGGTGTTGCACCAGCCGTAGTGATATCAAATCCTCGGGGTCGCAGGTTTGATTTTTTTGGGCGAGGTCGGCTCAGCCATTTCACCCTTTTGAGCTCAGTAGAATGAGTTCCGTTAAGTTGGGTGACATCCTATAGATATTGAGCAACGTAACATTCCCCGGATGTATTTAAAGGACAACTTTCATTAAAAAAAAAAAAATGACGTTATGTTTGATGGGAAGATGATATCACGTGTAAACATTTTAAATAGAAATGCTATAGTGAAGGAATTCAAATAAAGTACTTTATTGAGTACGCTGCTTGTATAGATCTGGAGGTGACAGATGGGTTAGAACTTCTATCATCTGATTCTAAAAAACATGTCCGCCCCTTGACCACTCTATTCCGAGCTTTATTTATACTCTTGCATTAAAACATTTCTGTTCGACACTTCTTTTTTTCTGTTTTTCTTCCCGACAATTGTCCTTTAAGCACCTGCTTTTGCCCTGGCACATAAAGAGTTAACACTCTGAGGCCAAGCTGGTGAGCGATATTTTTGATATACAGGGGCATTCATTCACCAGAATCTCGGGTAATAACAGAGCTGTTTTTCTCAATGTGCGGGTTTTTTTTTATTTTTTTTTCGTTTATTTTCTTTTTTTTTTTTAAGTTTAATTTACATACGACCTTTCATGATAGCTTTGAGAATTAACAAGCTTTCAGCTGTTACCCTACTGCACTGGTACCGAGGGGGAGCTCAAGGGTTAGGTTACCAGCACATAATCCCCTACTGAGGAAGGAGATTATCTCCTGAAATTCTTGATATAAAAATGGTTGAAACTTGAAAGTCTCCTAATTGTCTTTTGTCCTGTTTATTTAGTCTATAGTCTGCAGTGTAATTCCTTTCCACAACTATCCCCAGATGTCGTATTCCTGTAATATCAATGTCTGAGGTTGGGAAATTAAAGGGACACAACAGTTCATTTTTTTTTTTTTTAATGCATAGGGTGGGCATGGTCGAATTCAGTTACCTCTATTTTTTGTGAGCTCTGACATGTATTTTTGGCATATTTAAGCATGCCCTCAAAGAAATAGATTCTTACATTGCCTCCACCTACTGGTCAACATTTGGAATTCTGGCCGTACAGCTGTATGCTCTGTGAAATGCAAATGCTTAGTGCTTCCCACATTGGTAATTATGGAGACAGAATTGGGCCTATATGCACTATGTCCTCCCATGATTCATCATAGAGATGAGCAAGGACTTCCACTGTGCTTGAGTGCATCTCTAACGTTACTTTGGATATTTCCACTTATAATTGGTGCAGAAGAAAATATCACAGGAAAAAACATTTTTTTTTTTTTTACATACATTTAATGGTAAATGGTATTGGTAAGATTGCACAAATATTTGATAAACTGTACCTCGCAACTGTCCCACTTTGCGCAGGAAGGGTGTGCGAACATCAGGACCGCTGCAGTACCGATTTGTCGGTCCAGTGTCCAAGATCCTCCTCTGAGTCCCACCCACCGCAATCCTGATTATGGCATGGGGACATCAATATTTTTTAATATTATACTCAACTTGATTCCCAATCTTATTGGTCTACTCGATAACGAGAAGATTGCGACGGGAAGTGTAACCTTTAAGCCAATGTAGCTGAAACATTCCCCAAAATGGGAGAATTTTTTTCCAACTCAGCTACTTTGACCTTAAAGGGACAGTATCACCTAAACATTGTTTTTTACTGTGCATGTAGATGATAAAAAAAAAGTACTGAAAATGATCTGTACTAGCAAATACCTAGATTAGGTGAAAATTGTGTCTATGGAGTTTCTCATTGAAAAGCAGTTCATTTGCATATTAGGCCATAGGTGATGTCATAAACTGGAGACTCCACAGACACATTTAATAATTTAGTTATTTGCTTGCAATTCTGATAAAACAATGTTTAGGTGATCTGGTCCCTTAAGTGATTCCCATGTCAATTCCCTGCAATTCTCTCTATATTGAGTAGACACTTAAATTATTGGGAAAATACTTAACCCCTTCGCGATAAAGGATGTGTCAGGCACATCCAGCTGGCAACTCTGATATTCTGGCTCTGGGGCATCCACGATCGTTTGACGGAGTGATCGTGGGCGCCATATTGCAGGAGCAGCATGCTCCTGCAATATGGCTGTGCCCTCTTGTGGGTAGAGCTTCAGAAGTGAAAAAAACTTCACTTCCGACGCTCTGAATCTGTTGCTTGACTGCCCCTAGAGGCAGTCAGCAACACTGCAATGAAAAAAAAAAGACTTAATTAGCTGAAATCTAGGGTAAGGGTTAGAATAGCTGTTAGGGTTACCATTAAATAAGGGTTATAATAAGGGATAGGTTTAAAATTAAATTAAAATATATTAAGGGTTAGCATAAGGGTTAGAGTTTGGGTTAAATTTAGGGTTCGGGTTGCGGTCAAAAGGTCAATATAGGAAAAAAACAAAAAACACTATTTTTCGTTTTTGTCTACATAACTTGCAAACAAACTGCAGAAAAAACATGGAAACAAGCATATTTCTGAACTCGGGACAACATTTACAAACTATTTAGATGGGGTCTTTTTTAATGATTGTATTTGTGTAAATTATTTTTTAGGTCCAAGTTAGAAAAAGTTTTTTTATTTTTTATTTTTTCATCATATTTTGTGATTTTTTTTTTGGTAGTAAATTATAACATATGATGAACATAATGGTATCTAATGAAAGCCCTTCCTATGAAGATAAAAACAACATATAATTTGTGTGGGTACAGTATGTGAGAAAGAAGAAAATTACAGCTAAACACAAACACCCCAGAAATGTAAAAACAGACCTTGTCACCAAGTGAAAGTCAAGGTCAACATTTCTTGTCACTAAGGGGTTTAAATACAATGTGCATGATAAATTTGACGATATCTCTTAGTGAATGAGTCAACTAGTTTGCCTCTCTGACACATTGACATTTGTTTTAAAAATCTGTGCAGGATGAAAGCCACAAAGTAAGATCTAACATTTGTGAAATGATGTTTTCTTTATAATTGTATGACATACGATATCAATATGTGTTTACAGTTGATTAGTAGAATACATATTTCCGTACTTCTTTTATGGTTTACCATTCTTTAACAAATATCCAGAAGCTTTGTAGAATGCATATACATACATATTGTATCACTTTAAAAGATTACTTTAACTTTCCAACGTATAATCAAGAAATAGAAAGACATTTGTAAAAATAGATTTTTTTATTTTTTTTTTACTGGTCAAAACCACATAAACCTACTTTACTGCTTTGCTCTTTTCTGCCAAATTATGTTTTGCCAAATACCATTATTACCGTATTAAGTGGTGCCAAATGTGTCGATGCGTAATATATTTTTTGGATTATTATTATTATTATAATAAGGATCTTTCTGTAGAGACTTTTATGTTATTTATAGAGCGTATAACCACAAAATCAGTTTTCATCTGGCAGAATAACTCTTCTGCCTGAATAAAAACTTTGGAACAGTGCATCCATTGTGTGCTATTCCAAAAAAGATAAAGACACTGCGTTTTTTTTTCAAAAGCACAGCTTATGGTCATTCGATGGATCAGCTCCCCATTTCAGCAAAGCATTTTCTGTGATCACTGATGTGTGTGCGCCTTTAATTGCGCAACGTAGAGCTAGTCGCTCCCTAGCTAGGGTGCGTTTGACCCCTTAGACTGCAGCTCTGCATGGAAGTCTCTGTGAGGCTTTCAAACAACAAAAATAAAAGGATGGTTCTGTAAATTCCGCATTTATTTTTTCGTAAAGATCGTTCAAAAAAACCTTTTTTTTAAATCAGGCAGAATTCTTCTTTCTGCCTGATTAAAAATTGATCGGGATTGGTTTATCTTCTCTTTGATACTTTTTATATTGCCCAAAATATATATGCTTTTTAAAAAGTCAATTGATAAATGAATGTCTCATGGATAGGGGGATAGCGTCACAATACAATAGTATAAAATATGGAATAGTAAAAAATATGAACATTGTGAGGAATGGGAAAGATTCCTAAAAGAAGGACATCTAGATGGCTAAAAGAACCAAATCCAGAAACTTGCTACCATGATTTCCCTATAAGATCCCGAGTAACAGTTGGTTGGGGTATTGTTTGTCCATTACTATAATAACAGCTAATAATCAGTGCTTGATATCTTATAATAATGAAGGGGTTTAGGGAGGGGTGAGGGAGGGGAGCACGGAGGGGATGGTGGCGGGTTAGATAGAATTAAATAAGTGGAATTTTGATTTACATGAATATACGACCTTGGCACTTGATAAAAAAAAGCTATTTGGGGCACAACATAGAAGTCATTAGAAATAGTTAGTAAAGGAATCATATTAATAAAGAAACTACTCACAAATACAATAGTAACCAGAATGTAGGATGAAAGGAAGGAGAAAGAAAAAAAAAGAAGAAAGGAAAAAAGACACAATGTTTTAATGAAGAGTCGGAACTTCCTTCTGATGACCAAGCTATGCGGAGTGTAAAAAAAAAAAGAAAAAAGAAAGAAAAAGAAAAAAAAATGTTTTTTTTTAAATACAGAAAGAAATGATCTGCAATCCCGAGAATACAGCCGGACATGCAGAAATCTGCGTACACATGTACATACAACTCTCATGATCAGTACATCCCCACGCTTCTCCATTGACATGGGGACTTACATGGGTTCATCAGACATGTCCATGCAATCAACACATCTCTCCTGCGGTTGCTCTACACAATTTATTTTAGAAACATAGAATGTGTCACCGGCAGATAAGAACCATTCGGCCCATCTAGTCTGCCCAATTTTCTAAATACTTTAATTAGTATTTTTTTTATTAGTATTTTATTTATTATTAGTATTTGTTTTGTTTTTTAGGTATTCGAGACAAGGGGTACATACTATATGGTCTTTTTGATCTCTTACTTATTACTAAGTAGATCCCGTTTAAAATACAACAGATCTCTACAGCCCTTTGATCTCTCTTACTTATGATATTAGAGCTACACATTGGTAATCTAGTTTTCTATTTTAAGATCCCATTTGTCAGGGAAGATATATTGTGCATTTTAGTCCACACACATAAGATTTTTGAGGCTGGTGCATCAAGGGAACATTTCACAAAACGGCTCCAGGCAATAAACATGCAAATTTAAATTTCTCTTAATATATTGAAACAAACACAATAAAACATTGTGACATCTATTCTACGCATAGTTTTACTTTAAATGCACAGATAATCTAGTTACAGCTTATGTATGTGGTAGTGTCCCTTTAAGCATTTATTTTTCTTTGATTGATTTATTTCTATGTAATACTAATACAGGTTAAGTTTTAGGAGTAATCTGTGATTTATCAGTCCTCAATCATTTGTTTAATTCATTGGTAGGGTCACAGCCTCTCAACATTCCACTTTGTTCAGCTCGGTTCTATCTAGAGGAGAATATAAATCTCAATTCATCTATTGAATCCCCTGTGACTGTCTCCAAACAGCAGGGTTACAGAACAGGAGACAATTTGGTTCGTGGGTTTGAAGGATAAAACTTACCAGGAAAGGTTAAAGCATCTTAACATGTATAGCTTGGAGGAAAGACGTAACAGGGGGGATATGATAGAAACATTTACATACATAAAGGGAATCAACACAGTAAGGGAAGAGAGTATATTTAAAGGAAGAAAAACTACCACCACTAGAGGACATAGTCTTAAATTAGAGGGGCAACGATTTAAAAGTAATATCAGGAAGTATTACTTTACTGAGAGGGTAGTGGATGTATGGAATAGCCTTCCAGTAGAAGTGGTAGAGGTAACCACAGTGAAGGAGTTTAAGCATGCGCGGGATAGGCACAAGGCTATCCTAGATATAAGATAAGGCCAGGGACTAATGAAAATATTACATTACTGAGAGGGTAGTGGATGTATGGAATAGTCTTCCAGTAGAAGTGGTAGAGTTTAATACAGTGAAGGAGTTTAAGCATGCGTGGGATAGGCACAAGGCTATCCTAGATATAAGATAGGGAACTGGGGACTAATAAAAGTATTTAGAAAATTGGGCAGACTAGACGGACCGCGACACATTCTATGTTTCTTTAACACCAAGAAAGAGTATATTAGACATGTGCAAAACTAAAATTTTCGTTTCGTTTTCGTCCATTCGGACGAAAATGTTATTTATTTAGTCTAAAACGAATTTCATTCATTAGTGCATTCGTTTCAGACGAAATTCGTTCATTATTTTCGTTTCGTTTTGTTTTATTCGTTCGTTTTATAGAATACAATGTAATACTATTGGCTTTCTATAAACCGAACGAGAGCCCCATTCATAAGAAATTCTTATGAATGGGGCTCTCGTTCGGTTCATAGAAAGGCAATAGTATTACTTGTATTCTATAAGCCGAAAGTCTATAAACCGAACGACTTTCGGTTTATAGACTTTCGGCTTATGGAATACATGTAATCCTATTGCTATTCTATAAACCGAACGACTTTCGGTTTATAGAATAGCCATAGGTTTACATGTATTACATAAGCCGAAAGTCTATAAACCGAAAGTCGTTCGGTTTATAGGCTGTCGGCATTTAACTATACAGAGACAGAGTCTCCATTCATAAAATTATGAATGGAGACTTTGTCTCCGTGTAGTAAAATGCCGAAAGCCTATAAACCGAACGTTCGGTTTATAGGCTGTGGGCATTTTACTACACGGAGACAAAGTCTCCATTCATAATTTTATGAATGGAGACTCTGTCTCCGTATAGTTAAATGCCGGCTTTTAACTATACGGAGACAAAGTCTCCATTTATAATTTTATGAATGGAGACTCTGTCTCCGTATAGTTAAATGCCCACAGCCTATAAACCGAACGTTCGGTTTATAGGCTGTCGGCTTTTAACTATACGTTTGTCTCCATTCATAATTTTATGAATGGAGACTCTGTCTCCGTATAGTTAAATGCTATTGTATTCTATAAACCGACTCTATTTCGGCTTATAGAATGCAATAGTACTACGAATGGACGAATGAACGAATGATTTTCGTTTATTAACCATTCGTTCATTCGGCTTTAGCTAGCTTAGCATTTTCGTTTTTCGGGCGAATGGACGAAAATGCAATTTTTGGACGAAAATGCATTCGTCCGAAAACGAATGCACGTGTCTAGTATATATTCACATGTAAATTGCTTTTTTAATAAAAAATTATGATATAAAAAAAATCTTGTTTTTATTTCCTTTTATGTGACAATGCTACCTCTCTCTTTCCCTTGCCCCCAGATTTGTCGCTCTCCCCCCCTTAGTGTTGTCTCTCTCTCACCCTCCCTTTGGCTCCCCCCTCGCTCCACTTGTGTCTGTCTCTTCCCCCCTTCCCTCCCCCTGTTTCTCTCTGCCCCCCTTCCCTTGTTTCTGTCTCTTCCCCCCTTCCCTCCCCTTGTTTCTCTCTGCCCCCCCCCCTTGTTATTCTGTCCCCCCCCTCACCTGTTTCTTGCTCCCTGGTGGCTAGTGGGGGCAGCCGGGGGATGTATGCACTATACATAATAGACGGAAGTGTCGGGCAGCATGGAGGTTGTCTGCACGATTCGTGCAGACATCCCCCAGCTGCCCGATTCTCCCTGGTGGCTAGCAATGCAGCGGAGGATGTCTGCGCGATGAGCGAGACCTCCCCTGCTGCCGCCCGGAACGACCGCCAGGACTTTTATGAGGAAGCCGGAAGTACCCAGCTTCATCATAGAAGTCCCGGCGGTCATGCCGGGCGGCAGCAGGGGAGATCTGCGCTCATCGCGCAGACATCCCCTGCTGTTAGAGAGGGGGATCCAGGTCCCCTGCAGCTCTGCTGCGGACCTGGATCCCAGTCTTATAGTCTGACCTCAATTTGAGGTCAGATTATAAGACGACCTCGATTATAAAAGGGGTATTAACACTTCCCTTGCTGATCACAGTTTCTTTTTACTGTGATCCGTTTCCTTCCAAGTTTATGAACCTCATTTAGTTTTTTCAAAATAAATTTTATTTTGTAAATTTTTACTATATTACTTATATTCTTTTCATGTATTAATGTAATCACAGTTAACTCCTACAAGCCTGTGCTGTGATTATGACTAGAGCAAACGTTAACCCATTCGTCCTGAACGTTCGGTTTATAGGCTGTGGGCATTTAACTATACGGAGACAGAGTCTCCATTCATAAAATTATGAATGGAGACTTTGTCTCCGTATAGTTAAAAGCCGGCATTTAACTATACGGAGACAGAGTCTCCATTCATAAAATTATGAATGGAGACTTTGTCTCCGTATAGTTAAATGCCCACAGCCTATAAACCGAACGTTCGGTTTATAGGCTGTCGGCTTATGGAATACATGTATTCCTATTGCTATTCTATAAACCGAACTTTCGGTTTATAGAATAGCCATAGGATTACATGTATTACATAAGCCGAAAGTCTATAAACGGATCGTTCGGTTTATAGGCTTTCGGCATTTTACTACACGGAGACAAAGTCTCCATTCATAATTTTATGAATGGAGACTCTGTCTCTGTATAGTTAAATGCCGACAGCCTATAAACCGAACGACTTTCGGTTTATAGACTTTCGGCTTATGTAATACATGTAATCCTATGGCTATTCTATAAACCGAAAGTCGTTCGGTTTATAGAATAGCAATAGCATTACATGTATTCTATAAACCGAACGTCGTTCGTTTTAAAGACTTTCGGCTTATAGAATACTATTGGCTTTCTATAAACCGAACTAGAGTCGAGTCCCCATTCATAAGAAATTCTTATGAATGAGGAGGGTCTCTAGTTAGGTTTATAGAATGCCAATAGTATTCTGTAAGCCGAAAGTCTTTAAAACGAACGACGTTCGGTTTATAGAATACATGTAATGCTATTGCTGTTCTATAAGCCGAAAGTCTTTCGGCTTATAGAACAGCAATAGCATTACATGTATTCTATAAACCGAACGGCGTTTGTTTTAAAGACTTTCGGCTTATAGAATACATGCTGCTATTGGCTTTCTATAAACCGAAAGAGTCCCCATTCATACGAACAGGTCAATTGACCTATTCGTATGAATGGGAACTCAACTTCGGTTTATAGGAAGCTAATAGCATTACATGCATTCCATAAACCGAAAGTCATTCATGTCGGTTTATGGAATGTAGTACAATGCTATTGGTATTGTATAAACCGACTCTATTTCGGTTTAGAATGCCAATAGCACGAATGGACGAATGGACGAATGAACGAATGATTTTCGTTTATTAACCATTCGTTCATTCGGATTTTGTTAGTTAAAATTTTCGTTATTCGTTTTTCGGACGAATGGACGAAAATGCTATTTTCGTCCGAAAATGCATTAGTCCGAAAACAAATGCACATGTCTAGAGTATATCACTCTGCTTTGAAGAAATGGAAAAAAAAAAGGTAAATATTACAGATTTAGCTGATATAAAAACAGTGATGTTCTTTATCTAAGTTACATTTATTATGCAGTTTCTCTTTTATAAATTAATATACTTTATTATACACTGGACCTGACTGAATAAGTAGGGATGACCCAGGGGTCTAGTTGAACCATAGGAATCAGTAATTAAATCTCCTGTCGATGTTTAAAAAAAAAATGAGCTGGTTATTACAATCATATGTGTTTCATAGGTCTAATTTATTGGTACCCAGTGAAGAAGAGAGTGTGGGGGGAGTGGGGGGTATTTTGAAGCTTGTGCATCCTGTCAGCAGGAAGATAATAACTGTGTCCTGAGCAGCATATGGCCAAGCGGACACTGGCTGGGCTAGGAATGTTATGTGGTCATGTGAGGTCAGATCTGGACTCGATGTCAGAGGGTCACAGGGAGAAAGATGTGTGCAAGATTGGAAAAAAGGTACTGCTAAATATGGAAATACTTAGCCTGCTGCATATACAGCATCCACACTCTGTTATGTGCACACATTGCATGATAGGTGTCCCCTGTGCTTTTCAGAAAGGGGGGGGGGGGTTAGATTTGGTAGGGGGGAGTTGACTTCTGGCCCATGCATAAGTTCTCTTAATATGCCTGTTCTGGTTGGTTCTGTTGTTGCGACTGTGTTTCTTACTTACCAAAAAGCTGTGGGTGTCTGGAAGTTCTTCATTTTCTCCAGGAGAAGCTAGTGCAACTTCTCGTTCCAGAAACCTTCTCTTGCCATTTTGGCTTGTCCTGTTGATGGTTGAAGACCATGGAGACTGTTGCTCTTGCCAATCCTTGGTTTAATGGTCTGCTGAGACCAGCGTTTTGTTGTTTAAGATTAATTATACTGGTTGGAAGTTTAGTAAAGCGGAGGTCTGTGTCAATAAGTGGGTTTGGGTCAGCTGTGTTAGAGTTGGAGGGGGCTAAGCCAATATTATGGATACTCGTAAAGAGGGAGAAATTTGTGATTGACTTGAAAGTCAAACACTGATTCCCTGTTTTCCATGTCACGGAGATTGTCTATAACACCAATCACACCTCCAGCAGGGCAGGAGATCATCTCATACCCATCGAATGGCCTAGTGTCATGCAATCAATGTATAGATACACCAGTGAAAGAGAGCGATGGCCAGCACAGAATATATCTCAGCTATCACTGAGCTTACTGCCAAAGGGTTGCTGCTCTAGATCTGTAGATTTGACTGCTGTTTGGTCATTGGTAGAACATCTATTTATATAGTACCTTTACTTTATGCAGGGCCTGGCGCAAGTGCATAAGGAGCGGCGACAGAGCAAGTTAGACAAACAGATACAGAGCGGCGCAGGAGTCAGCCCTGTTCACAAGCTTACAATCCACTACTTGCTGAGTCAAAACCTCAGGGGGTATCTAGGAGGCCCTTGGTGGCAGTCACTTGTGGAATGCTGATGTCATTAGGGTTGCCACCTTTTCTTCAAAAAATACCGGCCTTGGTACTGTCTCCATAGACTTAACATTGGCCTGGTGCCAATTTTTTACCGGCCAGGTGGTAACCCTAGATGTCATGTAAGTTTGTTAGACAGGTTACGGTGCTGATGTCATAGAAAGAGGAGGAGTCAGACACTATATATATAAATAAGTTTAACTAGTGTCCTGGCATGAATGAGCATAAACCAAATTAGCATTTTTTTATTTGTTTATATCTATGGAGCCATTCCCAACATTTCTTAAAATAAAGTGTTCCCTTATACCCATCTCATGTTATCATTTTATTCACTGCCTGAATTAATGGATTAAATGAGATGCACAATAATTTGATCATTTTCTACACACACACAGGTCAAGCGACAGTGTCTCTGGCCCCCAAATTTCGTCAACTTGCAGTTCTACAGCTGTTAATGATGTACCGCACCCAACGCCCTTAGCCAGCCTCTGGAGTTGACCCTGCAGCTGGCTGAGTGTACAGAAGATGTTTTGCCTCTGGAAAAAAGACAAATACATTCCTTCAGTTACTTCATTATGTAACAGTTTGCATGCCATACAGTTTTCCGTGCTATATGTTATACAGTTTATTTTTTTTAAGTTAAGAGTTTATTGAACATAAGCACGTAATAGAAGAACAGATGAAAAAAAAAAAAGAGAGAGAATACAGGGATACGGGATTTTACAATAGAGAGAAAACCAATACCAACACACGGGGGACATGGGGGCACAGCACATAACATGAATTTAACATTCTTGATACAGAGTATAGAGGGGGGACTACATCCTAATTTTGACGAACAAGAAAAGACTGATACATGAGGTAGAGAGCCCTGCTCGCAAGCTTACCATCTAGAGGCAGTGGGGGACATGAGACACATAAGCTAATCAGGGATACAGTTCGATGAGAACTTTTCAATATGGAGACCAAAAGACAAGTTGGAATCTACCCACATACCGAGATTATTATAGGAATTTACTTGGGTCAGGTTATAACGTGATTTGGTGTTGATGTATATTTGAGGATTGGTTTTAATTTAAGTAGTTTAGACTTTGTCCCAAACAACATGAACACAGTTTTTTTTTTCAGTGTTGAGAAATAGGTTGTTGCTAGCTATCCAACTGTCAACTTTAGAAAACTGACCATGTAGTACAGATTCCATTTTGTACCGCTTATATAAATGACAGCATCATACATATACACATTTGCCAGGTCGCACAGCGAGGGTAGATCATTTACTAACAGTGAGACAAGCAATGGCCGGAGGATCCATGAGGCACTCCACACTTAATTGGCAAAGGGAGGCAGCATTGTCAATAAACACATATTGAGTACTATCAGACAGGTAGGAACGAAACCAGCAGAGCGACGGCTCATTTGTACTGCAGCAATTAAGCTTGTTTGGCAGAAGATCATGATCAACGATATCAAAGGCCTTTTGCAGAGTCTAGGATATCTGCTCCAGGAAGCTCACCTCTCTCCATACCGCTCTGGATGTCACTGCTCACATTTAAGAGGGCAGCAGGGCCGGTGCTACCGTAAGGCAGCACAGGCGGCTGCCTTAGGGCGCCCTAATGGGGGGGCGGGAAAATCGCCCGCTCACCCAGGCCCGTTTACTTACCTCCATGCTGCTGTTCAGGTCCGTGGCTGAGAGGGAAACGTTGTGCGCTCCCCTCCAGCCACGCAGATCAATAAAGTGTGTTGAAACTTTTTTTTTCAACACACTTTATTGATCCGCGCGGCTGGAGGGGAGTGCACAACGCTTCCCTCTCAGCCACAGGCCTGCACCGGGAGACGGCAGCAAGGAGGTAAGTACTGGGGTCTGGGGAAGGGGGGAGGAGGGTGGGAAAATCCTAGCATATTGAGGGGCACAATCCTGGGATACTGAGTGGCACAATCCTGGCATATTGGAGGGGCAAAATCCGGGCATATTGAGTGACACGATCCTGGCATATTGGAGGGGAAAAATCCGGGCATATTAAGTGGCACGATCCTGGCATATTGGAGGGGCAAAATCCGGGAATGTTGAGTGGCACACTCCTGGCATATTGGAGGGGCAAAATCCGGGCCTATTGAGTGGCACAATCCTGGCATACTGAGTGGCACAGTCCTGGCATATTGGAGGGGGAAAATCAGGGCATATTTAGTGGCACAATCCTGGCATATTGGAGGGGCAAAATCCGTGCATATTAAGTGGCCCAATCCGGGCCTGTTGGAGGGGCATAATCCTGGGATATTGAGTGGCACAATCCGGGCCTATTGGAGGGGCAAAATCCTGGCATATTGAGGGTTAAAATCCTGGCATATTGGAGGGGCAAAATCCTGGGATATTGAGTGGCACAGTCCTGGCATATTGGAGGGGCAAAATCCTGGCATATTAAATGGAATATTGGAGGGGCAAGATAATGGAATATTAAATGGCATATTGAGGGGCAACATCCTGGCATATTGAGAGTTAAAATCCTGGCATATTGGAGGGGCAAAATCCTGGCATATTAAATGGCATATTGGAGGGGCAAGATCCTGGGATATTAAATGGCATATTGAGGGGCAACATCCTGGCATATTGAGTGCCAAAATCCTGGCATATTAAATGGCATACTGAGGGGCAAAATACTGGCATATTAAATGGCATATTGAGGGGCAAAATCCTGGCATGTTAAATGGCATATTGGAGGGGCAAAATCCTGGCATATTGAGGGGCAAAATTCTGGCATATTGAGGGGTAAAATATGTGTGTGTAAGTGGTAAGGGTGTGTTTAAGTGTGTCACTTTCTGTGTAAGGGTGTGTGTGTAAGTGTGTCACTGTGCCTGTGTAAGGATGTGTGTGTGTGTCACTGTATCTGTGTAAGGGTGTGTGTGTCACTGTATCTGTGTAAGGGTGTGTGTGTAAGTGTGTCACTGTGTCTGTGTAAGGGTTTGTGTGTAAGTGTGTCACTGTGCCTGTGTAAGGATGTGTGTGTGTGTCACTGTATCTGTGTAAGGGTGTGTGTAATTGTTTCACTGTGTATGTGTAAGGGTGTGTAAGTGTATCTGTGTAAGGGTGTGTTTGTAAGTGGTAAGTGTGTCTCTGCAAGGGTGTCTTTGTGTTTAAGGGTTTCAATGTGTGACACATTTAGAGCATGCGAGTTGAATATTTAGATGTATTTATTTTCTACACTATACATTATACTTAATTGAAGCAGGACCAGAGGACAGGTTCACGTTGATTAAGTAGGCAAGTGATGGAAGTAATTTTTTGGATGATGAGATGTTCTATCCAATACTGGTATACATTCTAATTTCACAAGGGGTTTGGATAATGTTATTCAGGATTCATGTTCCACAATCACATTAAATGTCAAAAGAGAAAATAAGAAACAAAATAAAATCCCAACCAAAGGTTGTAAAACCTCCACACAGTGTTAAGCCTGGCAGAAGCCTACATCTGTCTGTATAAAAGAGCTTTTGAATGATGTCATAGAAGCACCCGCAACAATTCACCAACTCCAGCTGGCGGGGTAGTGCTAATCTCCTCCACAAATATTGGCTGTGTCCGGACCAGTGCTGGAGAAAGCAGAATCTTCTGTCCTTGCTGCTCCATCCAATTCAAGCCCCCGAGTCTTTTCAAAGTGTTTTCAATACTATGTATGATGACTATTGTCATCTGTTATATATACATTCTGTGTGCGGGAAAAGAACCTGCTTGGCAGAGGTTCTCCAACACCAGTCAGGGGCTGATTCTATATATTTGGGCCCAGCGAATGTGGCGAAGACTCCCGACATTCCGTCAGCTGTCCGCATCATACATTGGTGCTCAGTATGGATAGCGCCAAGCACCATATTTCTTTCATTATTAAAAAAAAAAAAGAAAGAAAATGATCTTCTGAAATAGCGCCTTATAATCAAGTCCCCCGGGAAACAAGCAGAGCTAGGTGGGAGGGGGCCATGTATGTGTGAGGGGTGTGAGTGACAATAGGTTGTGTGTAGGGGGGAGGGGTTATGGAAAAGGGGATGTATATAAGTCCAGGACTTCCTGGGTCGTCAGCCATTTTGTCTGACGGACACACCAGTAAGAATTTCCCGCCCACCCTCCCTGTATTTATGTTATGTTTGTATTAACGTTTTTTCTCTTTGTCGCAGCAGGCGGGGTTGTCCTTGTCAATCCAATAGTTATGGAGATGGAATCAGATGGATGGATAGGGGTCCCCTCCCTTAACCTCTGATCACGTGGTAGGTGATCATAATGGTCGTGCCCACCGAGCTAACAGCCGGCTGGTGGTTAGCATCAAGTGGGCGAAATGCTGAGGTAACAGGGACGAGGGGGGAGGGGCTCACCCCTATAATCTGGAAGTTCTTATGAAGAACAAGTTGACATTGTTTATGTTCAGGCGGATTGGCAAGGTCTAGTGGTAGCTGTATGTGGTGTTATTTAATGTTAAAATATATATATATGTTTATATTTATCTTGATAATAAGTTATAAGATTAATGATAATGAATAAAAGGAGAAGTTTTTGGCTCATACAGTTTACCATTGTTATATTAATAAATGCTGTGGCCTATTATACTCCAGATACGTCTTGCGTCTTTTATTGGGAGGGTCTGGGGTTAGGGGTATATGGTTACATCAGTAAGGAACATTCCACTCTGCTACATACAAGGTTTCTTTATAAGAGCGCGGATCTGCTGCATTGCTCTTCTGTCCGTCACCTGTATTGATCTCAGCTGCGCACATTATGAGCCAAACTCGGCAGCTTTTCAGTAATAAAAAAGGTGAGATTGATTAAAGAGGCTGTATCACCTAAACATTGTGTTTTTCTTTCTGTGAATTTAGGGTGAGCAAATACCTAAATTGGGAGAAAAATGTGTCTTCAATGTGCCTGTGGCGTCTCCTGTTTATGACATCACCCGTGGCTTAATATGCAAATGACCTGCTCTTTCTAGGTGAAATGTGTAATTTGCATATCAAGCCACACGTGATGTCATAAGCAGGAGACTTCACAGACACATCTAAAACACGTCTGTCTCCTAACTTAGGTACTTGCTGGCAATTCTGCTAATTCAATGTATAGATCATTTTCTATTCTCTACATTCACAGTAAAAACGATGTTTAGGTGATACAGGCCCTTTAATATTGGCTGATATTATGTTCCACAAGTAATGAAAGATGTATTTTTTAAAAAGACTTTTTAAAAAACTTTCTTAAACTTCTGAAGGAAGCACGTACCTGAACAAACATCTGTACAGCATAAGCACATGAGGGAAATAACATACAAAACAGTCTATTGAAAGCTCATAAAACCACCCAACTCAGATAAAACAAACTAGAGATTAAGTCACATAATATGACCACATCCTGCTTAGCCCAACACTGCATCTAGTATTGGCGAGTCTTAAAGGGACACTGTCACCTAAACATAATTTGTACTGTGAATGTAGAGAATGAAAAACCATCAAATATGATCTATACAGAAAAATAAATGCATAAATTAAGAAAAAAGTATCTGTTTCTTCCATCACCTTTCTTTTTTTCAATGAGAAAATGCCTAGTGTGCATATTAAAGGGACAGTCTAGTCCTCAAACTCACTTTGGTGCAAGACGAAGATCGCTGTTTGTATAGTGCACAGGCTTTTATCCCTGTGTGATCTCTTCACAGTGCAAGACATTGTCTGATGACATCACTAGAGAGACAGCATATACCATTCATTTGAATGGCATTATTCTCATTGGTTGCTGCAGCAAAAAAAAAAGGAAATTATTTTTACTCATCTAGTATGGGCAGTCCTGGTTTCTTGCAAACTGCTTTAATTTCACAATTTCTTCTAGCTGTAAGTATTTTATATTTTAAGCAATGCAAAATGTAAGACATGCATTGTAAAGTACTATGAAAGCACATTAATATTTGGAAGATGCATTTTGGGCACTAAAGTGTCCCTTTAAGACCCTAAGCACAATGTTCTCTTAATGTATGCATTTCCTAGCAATATTGATAACATCATGTATATATAATTTTCGATCATTTTAAAAAAAAAATCTCTCTAGTTAGGTATGGTGTACCCAGTGGTGTATCTTGATTTTATGCTGCCCTAGGCAGACAAAATCCGGGCACCCCCCTACCCAAGCTGCACACCCACGTTACACACCTAAGACATGCCCCATCACCTCCATTTCATGACCCCACATCACACATAACATTCAGACTCACATCAAGCTCATACTCCCATCACACACACACTCCTACCCCCATCACACTCAGTCACACACTCCTACTCCCATCACACTCAGTCACACACTCCTACTCCCATCACACTCAGTCACACACACTGACTCCCATCACACACACTGTCTCCCATCACACACACTCTGACTCCCATCACACTCAGTCACACACACTGTCTCCCATCACACACACTCTGACTCCCATCACACTCTGGCTAGTGGCAGGCAGCATGGTCCCTCCATGCGGCCTGTTCGGCTCCCCGGCGATTGTGCCGACAGGTCACGTGACCGGGAGCACGTATGACGTCAGCATGCCCGTCACGTGACTGTCGGCACTTCCGTGTCACACTGCACGGGGAGCCGAACAGGCAGCACGGAGGTTTCTCTCTCTGTTCGGCTCCCCGTGCAGCCTGGCAGGCAGAGCGATGGTGAGGGGGGATCTTCCGATCCCCTCTCACCTCCGTCTCTGCCTGCAAGCGCGGTCTTTTTTTTTTTTTTTTTTTAAGTGCCGGGTTTGTTTGTTTTTTTAATTATTTTTTTTCAGTGCTGGGGGGCGCTGCCGCCCCCCAAAATTTGCCGCCCTAGGCATCCGCCTAGGATGCCTCGCGGTAAATACAGCACTGGGTGTACCACGTAGAAACAAAGGCTTTCACACTTCTGAATACAGGACGATACAAAATAGCTAGTCTATTTTTGAATGGGCATACAATTGTTCCCTAGTGTAAAATAAACAAACGAACACAAGTATATATACATGTTTTACAACTTTATTAATATTGGTTTCCTTTATTCTTATTCATGGATCTGTTATGTCGATCCGACAAAATTTTTCGAACATTTAGGTAAAAAAAGAGAGCGAGTTGGAGAATTTCTCCCAACTATTTTATAGTTTTTATATTCTTTACGGCGAATAAGAATTTTATGTTCCACGTTGAGCATTCTATAACATAGTGATTGGAGCTGTCCTTCGGAATTCCGAGGTGAAGACATAAGTTCAGTAGAATGTCTGTAGAACACCACCGCTTGGCCCCAGATTGACCCAGTCAGGAGTTTCACCTCGGCTTAGTGCCTTGTGCTTTTGAGGTCGCACCCATCCTGTAAGTATAAAAAAAAAAGTGAGAGCTCTGCTTTAAGTTATTCTGGGTTCAGGAAGCCAATTGAACGGATTAAATAGGTCATGGGTGCCAGAGAATAGACTATGTAGGCCAGGCCTTTTGCAGACAGGTGGTTCTCAGATAGACAGACAATAGTCTTAGTCATTTGAATTGAACGAGGAAGGAGAAAAGCTTTCTAAGCGACTGAAGCAGTCCAATGGAAACTACTTGAACCAAACGTAGAGAATGAGGGTTCAACAGATGCTTTAAATCAATTCCCCCCAAGAACACAGTAAAACATATGGAGCTGAGGAGCCTATTAAAGGCATTTCTTTTAAGAAAGCAAACTTCCTTTTTTCTGTACATTGACAGATGTGCTACATGTTTATCCTTGTACCAAAATGTTTCTATATATCTCTGTTGTATATGAAAAGTTTTGCAAATTATCTCCTGTACATATTTCTATAAAAAAAAAAAAAAAAAACATTTTATTTTTATGCTAAAATAGTATTTCTACTATAATAAAACTATAATATTAACTTAATCTAACTTAAATCTAAGAGAAATCCCCAGCTATTTGCTGTGTGTGGTACAATTAATATGCCTGTCAGTCCATCTGGCTGTCTGTCTATCTATCTGTCTGTCTATCTATCTATCTGTCTATCCATCATAAAGACATAAAGCCAGGCTGACAGACAGATGGGTAGGTTGATTGATTGATAGATAGATAGACAGACAGAGAGTAAGAAGGAGAGAGACAGACAGAGAAAGAGATAGATAGATGGACGGACAGAGATGGAGGGATGGATATATATCATATCTCTCTCTCTCTCTCTCTCTCTCTCTCTCTTTCCTGTAGTTTGTGCCTCAGGGCACCACCGATATAAATCCACCACATTCGTTAATTGCGGTAATTTTCGTGGTAGTTTCACGAAATCAACAGAGGAAGGAGTAGCAATCAAGTTCATAGACCTCTTCCCTCTCTACTTTTCATAAAAACATAAGCAGTTAAAAAACAACCTGTTTCCTATTAAGCTTTTTTTTAGAGGGGAAGACAAGCGAATCCTCTCTCCTGGCAAAACATAATGGGATTCCTATATAGGTTAATACCCCACCTGTGTCCTAATTGAATTTGAAAAGGCTGTACACTCTGTGACAGATCTATCCTATCTTTCTGTGCAACATCCCATGCTGTGGAATTTCACTTTTCAAATACACTCATCTTAACCATCTTTTTATTTGCCTGAGGCTCCAGTCAATTTCTTTTAATCAAAGGGTGACCTTATGTCATCTGACATATCATTGATAGATCTAAGGACATTTTTCCTTAATGATTTCATCATGAGTTATACAATATTTGATTACACTTTTTTTTACTTTACAATTTATTCCAGCTTTATTCACTTATTTTTTTTTTTTTTACCCAAATTCGTTTTTCATTTGTTTTGTTTACATCAAAATATACAGTTGTTTTTTGGCAAAATGTGAATAAATATAATATCATTTTTGGGGTGTGCAATATGGGTGATGGAGCATTCTCTGGACTGCTGGGGTAAGTCCTGGGTGTGCAATATGGGTGATGTGCATGTCATGTGCTGGGGTAAGTCCTGAGTGTGCATTGTGGATGATGGGGCATGTCCTGGGTGTGCAATATGGGTGATGTGCATGTCCTGTGCTGGGGTAAGTCCTGGGTGTGCAATATGGATGATGTGCATTTTCTGCAGGGGGAGAAGGCAGTACTGTATTTACCGCGAGGCCGATGCCTAGGATGTCAAATTTTGAGGGGCGGCAGCGCCCCCCAGCAATTGAAATTTTTTTTACGATTTTTAAAAAATCTAGCCCTTTAAAAAATAAAAAAAAACGCGCTTGCAGGCAGAGACAGAGGTGAGAAGGGATCGGAAGATCCCCCTCACCTTCTCTCTGCCAGCGGGCTGCACGGGGAGCCGAACAAACAGCACAGAGAAACCTCCGTGCTGCCTGATCGGCTCCCCGTGCCGTGTGACACGGAAGTACTGACAGCTGACTTCATACGCGCGCCGGGTCACGTGACACCATGCTGCCTGCCACTAGACACCAGGGAAAGGTAAGTGCTGAAGAGTGGGGGATGTACTGGGGAAATTGACAGGGGCTTATTAATGACAAATAACACTGGCATATTATTGGGCAAATTGGCTGTGGGATATTAAATGGCAAATAATACTGGCTTAATTGGCTGGGGCATATTAAATGGTAGAATAACACTGGCATAATATTGGGCAAATTGGCAGGGGCTGATTAAATGGCAAATACTGGCATATTATTGGGGAAATTGGTTGTGACTTATTAATGGCAAATAATACTGGCATATTATTGGGAAAATTGGCTGGGGCATATTAATGGAAAATGATACTGGCATATTACTGGGCAAATTAGCTGGGGAATATTAATGGCAAATAATATTGGCAATGTGTATGTAATGGGGTGATGGAGGCATGTAAATTGGTCGATGGGGCATGTCCTTGGTGTGCAACGTAAGTTATGGGTCATGTCGTGGGTATGCATTGTGGGTAGGGGGGGTGCCCCAAAACCAAGATACACCACTGGGAGAAGGGATGCAATGCACTGTACACTGTCCTGCAGGAGAAGTGTGACACTGGGGCAAGTGCTGCAGGGGTCACTGTACACTGCGGTAAGTGCTGCAGGGGCAGTGTGACACTGTGACATGTTCTGCATGGTTAGTGTGACACTTTGGCAAGTAGTGGAGAGTCTGTGTGATACTGTGGCAAGTGGCACTGTGACCAGGACCGGCCTTACGTGTTCAGACGCCCTCCTCTGTATCCTTATGTCTGTCTTTATCCTCTCCCTCCACATGCCTGTCTCTTTCCTCTCACTCCATGTATGTCTCTCTCCCTTCCCATGTTTGTCTCTCCCCAACCCCCCCATTTTATGTCTCTCTCCAATCCCCCATTTTATGTCTTCTCCCTTCCCATGTATGTCTCTCATCTCCCCACTCCAATGTCTGTCTTTCATCCCCATATCTGTTCTCTCTCTCCTCCTCCCTAAACCTGTTTTTATCTCTTTTCCCTTCCGTATGGCCCCCCCCCCCATATCTGTTATCTCTCCTTCCCCTTATATTGATTATCTTTCCCTCTCTCCCCCATATATTTTTCCTTCTCCCCATATCTCTTTGCCTCTCCTCCCCCCCCCCATATCTCCCCCCCCCCCTCCTTCCCCATCTCTGGTCTCTCTCTTCCCCCATCTCTGGTCTCTCTCTCTTCTCTCATCTCTGGTCTGTCTCTTTTCTCCCATCTCTGGTCTGTCTCTTTGCTCCCATCTCTGGTATCTCTCTCTTCTCCCATCTCTGGTATCTCTCTCTCTTCTCCCATCTCTGGTCTCTCTGTTCTCCCCTCTTCTTCCATCTCTGGCCTCTCTCTTCTCCCCTCGTCTCCCATGTCTTGTCTCTCTCTTCTCCCCTCTCTTGTCTCTCTCTTCTCCCATCTCTGGACTCTCTCTTCTCCCATCTCCGGTCTCTCTCTTCCCCCATCTCTGGTCTCTCTCTCTTCTCTCATCTCTGGTCTCTCTCTTTTCTCCCATCTCTGGTCTGTCTCTTTGCTCCCATCTCTGGTATCTCTCTCTTCTCCCATCTCTGGTATCTCTCTCTCTTTTCCCATCTCTGGTCTCTCTGTTCTCCCCTCTTCTTCCATCTCTGGCCTCTCTCTTCTCCCCTCGTCTCCCATGTCTTGTCTCTCTCTTCTCCCCTCTCTTGTCTCTCTCTTCTCCCATCTCTGGACTCTCTCTTCTCCCATCTCCGGTCTCTCTCTTCTCCCCTCATCTCCCATCTCTGGTCTCTCTCTTCTCCCCTCTCTTGTCTCTCTCTTCTCCCATCTCTGGTCTCTCTTCTCCCATCTCCTGTCTCTCTCTTCTCCCCTCATATCCCATCTCTGGCCCCTTTCTTCTCCCCCTCTCTGGTCTCTCTCTTCTCCCATGTCTGGTCTCTCTCTCTTCTCCCATCTGTGGTCTCTCTCTCTTCCTTCTCTGGTCTCTCTCTTCTCTTTTTTTGTAAAGGGCGCCCCCTGGGATGTTGCCTGTGCGCTAGCACACCCCAAAGGCCGGCCCTGACTGACACTGTGGCTGGAGGGGCAGTGTGATACTGTGCAAAGTGCTGCAGGGGCAGTGTGACACTCTGCAAAGTGCTGCAGGGGTAGTGTGACACTGCAAAGTGCTGCAGGGGCAGTGTGACCCTGTGCAAAGTGCTGCAGGGGCAGTGTGACACTGTGCAAAGTGCTGCAGGGGCAGTGTGACCCTGTGCAAAGTGCTGCAGGGGCAGTGTGACACTGTGCAAAGTGCTGCAGGGGCAGTGTGACACTGTGCAAAGTGCTGCAGGGGCAGTGTGACCCTGTGCAAAGTGCTGCAGGGGCAGTGTGACTGTGCAAAGTGCTGCAGGGGCAGTGTGACACTGTGCAAAGTGCTGCAGGGGCAGTGTGACCCTGTGCAAAGTGCTGCAGGGGCAGTGTGACCCTGTGCAAAGTGCTGCAGGGGCAGTGTGACACTGTGCAAAGTGCTGTAGGGGCAGTGTGACACTGTGCAAAGTGCTGCAGGGGCAGTGTGACACTGTGCAAAGTGCTGCAGGGGCAGTGTGACCCTGTGCAAAGTGCTGCAGGGGCAGTGTGACCCTGTGCAAAGTGCTGCAGGGGCAGTGTGACACTGTGCAAAGTGCTGTAGGGGAAGTGTGAAAAATGAGTGAAGGTTTCAACTCTGTAAATCAATAGTGAGAAAAACAAAGGGTTAGGGAAAGAGGTCAGATGATATGGGCAGGTCATATACTGCAAATATCTCTTTAAAAGGTGGACTAGCACACATACACTAACTTCCAAACAAATAAAGAAATAGTAAATGCAATGTATGCAAAATAAAAATAAATAAATAAAATGTGCTTATAGCTCAAACAATAAGATAAAATAAAGTGACAGGCATGAATATTGCCTCAGTAGGGGGGGAATATAGGCTGATATAGCAGATATTGATGTACATATCCATTCAAGGCAAAATAATTCCAAAAACAAAAATATATGAGTAAATAAAATTCGAAGATAGCATAAATAGCTGCAAAGATATAAAGAAACGTACTGAGGAGATAAAAAAAATAAATAAAACATCAGTAATATGTTAAAATAGGACATAAAACAGCATGTATGCAAGCAAGAAACGTTCTGTTTAAACACAGATAACATGTCTGTGGACTAGAGGAGCAGAGAGAGAGAGGTAGCAGCCGATAGATGCAAGTGTTAGCAAGCGTCAATCAGTAGGATTCATTCAGCGCTTCCTGCGTGTATTCCCTGTGGAGAGAATGAGAGCCCATCATGGTGTGTTAAGCTTAAAAGATGATTTAATGTACATATGGGATAGCAACTCGGGGAGGTACGGTTCTTCATGGCTACTTAAACGTAGCCGCTTCACTGAGTTTTATTAGAGGTTTGGTGTTAGTATTAGGGTTCGGGGGGTTAGTATTAGGGTTCGGGGGGTTAGTATTAGGGTTTGGGGGTTTGGTGTTAGTATTAGTGTTCAGGGCGTTAGTATTAGGGTTTAGGGGGTTAGTATTAGGGTTTAGGGGGTTAGTATTAGGGTTTGGGGGTTTGTGTTAGTATTAGGGTTCAGGGGGTTAGTATTAGGGTTCGGGGGTTAGTATTAGGGTTTGGGGGTTAGTATTAGGGTTCAGGGGGTTAGTATTAGGGTTTGGGGGTTAGTATTAGGGTTCAGGGGGTTAGTATTAGGGTTTAGGAGGTTAGTATTAGGGTTCAGGGGGTTAGTATTAGGGTTTGGGGGTTAATATTAGGGTTCAGGGGGTTAGTATTAGGGTTTGGGGGTTAGTATTAGGGTTTGGGGGTTTGTGTTAGGGTTTGGGGGTTTGTGTTAGTATTAGGGTTCGGGGGGTTAGTATTAGGGTTTGGGGGTTAGTATTAGGGTTTGGGGGTAGTGTTAGTATTAGGGTTCGGGGGTTAGTGTTAGTATTAGGGTTCGGGGGGTTAGTATTAGGGTTTGGGGGTTAGTGTTAGTATTAGTGGTTACTGGGGGTTAGTGTTAGTATTAGGGTTCATGGGTAGTGTTAGTATTAAGGTTTGGGGGGTTAGTATTAGTGTTTGGGGGGATAGTATTAGGGTTTGGGGGATTAGTGTTAGTTTTAGGGTTCGGGGGTTAGTGTTAGTATTAGGGTTTGGGGGGTTAGTATTAGGGTTAGGGGGGTTCGTGCTAGTATTAATGGTTGGGGGGTTAGTGTTAGTATTAGGATTTAAGGGTTAGTGTTAGTATTAGGGTTTGGGGGTTGGGGTTAGGGTTAATGGTTTGGGTGGTTAGTGTTATTATTAGGGTTTGGGTTAATGGTTTGGGTGGTTAGTGTTAGTATTAGGGTTCGTGGGTAGTGTTAGTATTAAGGTTTGGGGGGTTAGTGTTAGTATTAATGGTTAGGGTTCGGTGGGTAGTGTAGGGTTTCGGGAGGTAAGTATGGGGGTTCGGGGTACCTTGGGGTGTTCACTTTATTAGGGGGCTGTATGTTTGTAAGCGCTGCAAGTTAAATGCTGAACTGTCATTGCTAAACCTGCCTTTACATTTCTGCTGGGAGATTCTATGCCGTTTTGAAAGCAAAGGGTGGTCACACCAAATATTCATTTTATTTAGATTTTTCTTCTGTTGACTCACTTGGAATTTTGTCAATTGTTAAAAAAATTAACTCTTAAAATGTCTAATTTTAAAAGATTTCTTGCTTTAAGAATTTGTAAACACCTAAAACTTTTGCACAGTATTGTATATCTTCCTCATAGATACCGATCAGCCAAAACAACTGACAGGTGGCAAACCAGCGGAGGCAGAATGAGGCAATGTTCTACTGGAAACCTTGGGTCCTGTCATTCATGTAGATGTTAGGTACCACCTACCTAAGCATTGTTACAGACCATGTACACCCTGGAAACGGTATTCCCTGATGGCATTGGCCACTTTCAGCAGGATAATACACCCTGCCACAAATCAAAAATTGTTCAGGAATGGTTTGAGGAACACAACAATCGAGCATCTGTGAGATGTGCTGGACAAACAAGTCCGATCCATGGAGGCCCCACCTCCCAACTTACAGGACTTAAAGGATCTGCTGCTAATGTCTTGGTGCCAGTTACCCCAGCACACCTTCAGAGGCCTAGTGGAGTCCAGGCCTCGATGGGACAGGGCTGTTTTGGCATCAAAAGGGGAACTACACAATATTAGGCAGGTGGTCATAATGTTATTGCTGATCGGTGTATACTACAACTTCTAAAAACATTATTGCATTTATGTTTTTGCTAGGGACATGTCTGATGGGTGCTGGGAAGTTTCAGAAACACAAAATGCTTCCCAAAACAGTGTATGTATAGGTATCTTAAAAAAATAAAGAAAAAACAATAAAGAAAAAAGTGTGCACAGCGCTAATAGATAATAATTAGTGTCAAAAAGTGCATAGGGAGAGACCTTAACTCCAAAAAAATACAAATAAAATGATGTGATACTAACCCATTAACCAGTGTATATACATACACACTGTAGGCAGGAAGGGCACAGGCTGACAGTATGGAGGCAAATAGGTAGAGTAATGAGTAACTGTATAAATAAAGTGCAATCAGCTAGTCATAATATAAGATACAATGGAAGATACCACTGCAAAAAAGAGAAACAGTTAATTATAAAGTGAGATAGTCGCTATATACACAGAAGTATTAGGATAATAATATAAACTCCGGAGGCAGATGTATATATAAAATACAAATTTATTATTAGAAGACAAAAGAGAAAAAAGATGTGACAAAAGTGAGCGCTGTCTCACTTTATAATTTAAAAAAAAAACAATAGTTAGGGTTAAGTTCTAGGAATAGAGTAAAATTAGAAACAGAGTTAGAATTAAAGTTAGGATTGGGTTTAGGGTTAAGTTGATCATTGGGATTGTGTTCAAAAGACCACTGTGGGGGAGAAAGTGCTACTTTAGATTATTGTCCTACAACTTGCAAAAAATGCATGTCAACATGGGCTATTTCTAAACTCAGGACAAATATTAGAAACCATTTAGAAGGGGTCTTTTTACAGTTGGTAATTGTGTAAAAGATTTTTTATGTCAAAGTTGTTTTTTTTTTTTTTAATATTCAATGTTTAACTACAGGGGAGCTGTAAAATTGTTTTAAAGAAGCACAAGTACAGTTCACATATATATAACACATGACCATCATACAGAAAATAAGCGAGGTGAGATAGTTCTTTAAGTTTGTGACTGAACTTTACGTTTCTCTTGTGAAGAATAGACAAGTTTCTTCAAGATTTGAAGATTGCACACGGTACACATGTGCTCCTGAGGCCATCTAAGGTCCACAGACTACTAACCTGATTTTTTTTTTTTTTTTTTTACCAACATATTTTAAAATAAAGGCACATCTTCCAAGATATGGTTATGATTCAACAGCTTACTATTTGCTCAGCTGCATAAACACGGCATTTATTATCAAACGCCTGCAAAAAATACAGGTATGGATGTGTGAAATGCCAGAAAAAGTTAGATTGATTGCTACTTTTTATGTCAGACACAATGGCAAGGCAGGGTGGGACAGGCGTGGATGGATAATATGTGTTTTAATGCAATATGTATTTTTATTAACCCCCAAAATGTTTGTTTGAGTTAACGCCGGGAAATCGGGATCAATGGAAGAATTTTATACCGCAGATAGACGTGATGACAGGCGCTAAATAATAATCAATGTGTTTTTTCGTTTTTTTTTTTTTAAAGATATTTTTTTAGCTGCTCAAAGACATTGTGAGTGCTTATCCCCTAAAGCATCCTAAACAAACAGAAACAACATAATGACAGTGGAACACTTGAAATGATATTTTTACACCCGAGCGCATAAGAATAAAGATTTATACTTAAATTATTGTGTGATTACCTAAGGAAGCCCGAACAGGGTGAAACGCGTTGTGATTGATTACATTGTATACTTTCCGGAAAGCACAGCGCACAAAGATGCCGCCTCAAGGCTTTGGCTCAGAGCAGTGGTCGTTTTACAGTCGGAACTTTGTACCAAATTCACATTTCTGAACCTTGTGCGAGTGTTGACCATCTGTAAGAAAAAGGGTTGTAGAGGGCAGATATCTGCCGAAGCCATTTTTCTTCCTGCCAGAACTTGTGCCCACGGGATTTACCTCTGATTTGACTTAATTAATTTACACGCTGATACTAATGAGCTGAAAGAACCTGCTCTAAAAAAAAAAACGTGAGTCAAACACATTCGAAAGGGGGAGAGTGCCAAATGTCGTCATACAATCCGTTTAATCCTTTGTTTTTTTGGGGGGGTAGATCATAGAATTCAAAAACATGGAAGCGTAAACATATTTATAAATACAATAATTTAAATATAAATCTTTTTTCTTATGCACCTGGGTGTAATAATACAATTTAAAGCACTCCATTGTCATTATATTGTCTCTGTATTGGATTTTAGGCTGCTAATTAAAAAAAATAATAAAAACATTTCCGTACAGATTAAGTACAAAAAGTGATGAGGTTTTTTTTATAGCTGAAATATAAGTTTGTTAGCTTTTTTCCATCCCCAGCAGTGCTATTTGCATGGGAAAGAGAGACATATTTTTCCTTATCCCATAGTTCTGTTCCAGGGTTAGAAACTAACATTGCTCATAGTGGACATTAACTGGGTTTTTGTGATGGACAATTTAATCATGTTCTATGGAACCTTCACCGACCTTGCCATGGACACCTTGAATATTCCTGGTTTGACTGAAGAAAGAGAGAGAGAATGTTATTGTGATTTTCGTCTACACAGGCGAAGGTGCATTTTGGTGCCCCCCTCCTCTGACCTGCCACGCCTCCCACATCACCAACCCTCCATACATTTTATATATATAAAAGTATAATGTATAGTGTGGAAAAGAAATACATCTAAATATTCAACTCGCATGCTCTAAATTTATCACACATTGACACTCTAACACACATTGAAACACTTAAACACAAAGACACCCTTGCAGTCACACACAGAGACACACTTACACAGACACAGTGACACACTTACACGCCCTTACACAGACACAGTGACACACTTACACACACTCCCTTACACAGAAAGTGACACACTTACACACACCCTTACCACTTACATACACAGTGACACCAATACACACATAACCCGAGACACACTATTTTGCCCCTCAATATGCCAGTATTTATCCACTCAATATGCCATTATTTTGCCATTTAATATGCTAATATTTTGCCCATTAATATGCTATTTAATATGCCAGGATTTTGCTCCTCAATATGCCATTTAATATGCCAGGATTTTGCCCCTCCAATACTCCATTTAATATGCCAAGATTTTGCCCCTCAAAATGCCAGGATTTTGTCCCTCAATATGCCAGGATATTGCCATTTAATATGCCAGGATTTTGCCCCTCAATATGCCAGGATATTGCCATTTAATATGCCAGGATTTTGCCATTTAATATTCCAGGATTTTGCCCCTCAGTATGCCAGGATATTGCCATTTAATATGCCAGGATTATGCCCCTCAATATGCCAGGATTTTGCCCCTCCAATATGCCAGGATATTGCCAACCGCCTCCCCCCTCCCCAGTACTTACCTCCTGGCTGCTTTGCAGGTCCGCGGCTGTGAGGGAAGCGTTGTGCACTCCCCTCCAGCCGCGCGGCTTCAATAAAGTTTATTTTTAAAAAAAAAATGCTACCAGAGTAACTCCGGTCGCATTTTTTTTTTTAATCAAACTTTATTGAAGTGGCGCGGCTGGAGGGCCACGCACAATGCTTCCCTCACAGCTGCGTTATGGCGGGCCTGGGGTGTGTGGGGAATTTGGATTTCCCCGTCTCCCCCCTTGTGGCACCCTAAGGCGGCCACCTGTGCTGCCTTAGGGTAGCGCCGGCCAGGGCCGGACTGGCCCACCGGGATACCGGGAAAAATCCCGGTGGGCCGCCTGCCCCGGGGCCGCCTTGGCCGCTTAAAGTGAAGCGGCGGCGGCCGCCACTTTAAGAGTTCGGCTGCCGCAGCATCCGGTGGCGGCAGGCGAATTTCTTAAAGCGGCGACGGCCGCCGAATTGCTTAAAGTGGCGGTGGGCCACTTTAAGCAATTCGGCGGCCGTCGCCGCTTTAAGAAATTCGCCTGCTGCCGCCGGATGCTGCAGCAGCAGTTCCGGCGGCGGGATGGGGAGCAGAGAAAGCAAGGTGAGTGAGACATAAAGGGCAGGGGGTGAAAGACACTACAGGGGGGGAAGGGGGGGTGAAAGACACTATAGGGGGGGAAGGGGGGGGTGAAAGACACTACAGGGGGGGAAGGGGGGGGTGAAAGACACTATAGGGGGAGGTGGAAGGGGGGGTGAAAGACACTACAGGGGGAGGTGGAAGGGGGTGGTGAAAGACACTAAAGGGGGGGTGAAAGACACTAAAGGGGGGGGGGTGAAAGACTACAGGGGGAAAGGGGTGAAAGACACTACAGGGGGAAGGTGGGAAGAGAGACGCCACAGAAAGGACAGAGAGAGAGAGAGAGACGCCACAGAAAGGACAGAGAGAGAGAGAGATGCCACAGAAAGGACAGAGAGAGAGAGAAACGCCACAGAAAGGACAGAGAGAGAGAGAGATGCCACAGAAAGGACAGAGAGAGAGAGAGATGCCACAGAAAGGACAGAGAGAGAGAGAGATGCCACAGAAAGGACAGAGAGAGAGAGACCCCACAGAGAGAGAGAGAGATGCCACAGAGAGAGAGAGAGAGAGACGCCACAGAGAGAGAGAGAGACGCCACAGAGAGAGAGAGAGAGAGAGACGCCACAGAAAGGACAGAGAGAGAGAGAGACGCCACAGAGAGAGAGAGAGACGCCACACAGAGAGAGAGAGAGACGCCACAGAAAGGACAGAGAGAGAGAGACGCCACAGAGAGAGAGAGAGACGCCACAGAGAGAGAGACGCCACAGAGATAGAGAGAGACGCCACAGAGAGAGAGAGACGTCACAGAGAGAGAGACGTCACAGAGAGAGAGAGATGCCACAGAGAGAGAGACGCCACAGAGAGAGAGAGAGAGATGCCACAGAGAGAGAGAGATGCCACAGAGAGAGAGAGATGCCACAGAGAGAGAGAGAGATGCCACAGAGAGAGAGAAAGAGACGCCACAGAGAGAGAGAGACGCCACAGAGAGAGAGAGAGACGCCACAGAGAGAGAGAGAGAGAGAGAGAGACGCCACAGAGAGAGAGAGAGAGAGACGCCACAGAAAGGACAGAGAGAGAGAGACGCCACAGAGAGAGAGACGCCACAGAGAGAGAGAGAGACGCCACAGAGAGAGAGACGCCACAGAGAGAGAGAGAGAGAGACGCCACAGAGAGAGAGAGAGAGAGACGCCACAGAAAGGACAGAGAGAGAGACGCCACAGAGAGAGAGACCCCACAGAGAGAGAGACGCCACAGAGAGAGAGAGAGACGCCACAGAGAGAGAGAGACGTCACAGAGAGAGAGAGACGTCACAGAGAGAGAGAGATGCCACAGAGAGAGAGACGCCACAGAGAGAGATGCCACAGAGAGAGAGAGATGCCACAGAGAGAGAGAGATGCCGCAGAGAGAGAGAGAGATGCCACAGAGAGAGAGAAAGAGACGCCACAGAGAGAGAGAGAGACGCCACAGAAAGGACAGAGAGAGAGAGAAAGGACATAGAGAGAGAGAGACGCAACAGAAAAGACAGAGAGAGAGACGCAACAGAAAAGACAGAGAGAGAGACGCAACAGAAAAGACAGAGAGAGAGACGCCACAGAAAAGACAGAGAGAGAGACGCCACAGAAAAGACAGAGAGAGAGACGCCACAGAAAGGACAGAGAGAGAGAGAGACGCCACAGAAAGGACAGAGAGAGACAGGCTACAGATATGCGAGAGACAGGCTACAGGATATGTCTCACACACTGCCCTGATATATACCTCTGCACAGGGCAATTCATATAACTCTGTGTACATACTGGAGGTATATATATTGCCCTAGACAGTCTTATATATCAGTCTTATCTATAAATAATACACTGTTCAGATGTGCTTTTTAAAATGCATGATTTTCCCTTCTATGAATAAAAAAATTATATTATGCTATGGGCTGGTTTAAAAATCTTATGCGATGGGGCTGGTATATAAATTTTTTCCAGGGCTGGTTTTTGTTCCCAGTCCGGCCCTGGCGCCGGCCCTGTGTGGGGAGAACACTTGATTAAAGCTGAGGACATCCGTGGCTGTGCTCTGAGCTGGCATTACATGTTTCCAGTGTAGCATTTTTTCCAGGCAGGTCGGTATGCTTCATCAGCCTTTGGTTGGATCAGGCCTAAGCTCTAGAGGTTACAGAGAGGTCCAAGCCTTTCCTGCTAGACCCTTCTCAACTGCACCCTGTAATTATACACCTTTGTTCCTTGTTGCATTGAAACACAATGGCAATAGTGAAGCTGGTAGGATCTGATAATAGATGTGTTTCTCTGAATTAAGACTGTGGAAACAAATTCGACCTATAGGCAAGAATATTTTGTTTAGTATAGTAACAATTTGTACTCTTCCACACAACTTGCCCCTCTCATTGTGTCCTGTTTTTGTCATATAAAAGGTTTTTCACCTTTTACCCCGGTCTAATGTTTCTAGAAGAAGCAACTTTCTTGTTCCTAAAATGTCAGCATGTTCAGTGCTCGTCTCATACTACAGTATTGACATCTTGTGTCTGTCTCACTGTCTGTGACGGCTCTCTTCTACTACAGGGTCATACTTCCTAGTTGTTTATATAAGCATTCACATTACTATTTATACATACTTTTCCTCCTCCGATCTTACATGATTGGCACACAGACATGAACTAGGACCGGCTGCTGGTCCTGTGCATGCATATATTATTAGTAGAAGAAACAATGGTTATCTGGCGCACAGTGCTGCTATCTAATTGAATGGAACAATATAAAATGGGGTGATGTGACTGTATAAATCTTTGAGAAAATAACATAGTGACAATTTTGTAAAACAGTGTTGTGACTGTAGCAAAAACAATCAGATCAGATACATATAAATCTGCAGTGGTATTTGCAACAAGCGATACCTTGTAAAACAGTGTTGTGACTATTGAAAATAAAACAATCAAATCAGATGCATACAAATCTATAGTGATCTATATAACCAGCAATACCAATAATTGGGTGAACTTGCAAATAAACTCTGTGAGTATAAATAGTGATATAAAGCAGGTATATAGTGATATTTCTAAAAAAAAAAATATATATATATACATGACCAGATCCTGCAGTGTATAATGGAACCAGTCCTGTAGTGAAATAAAACCTGAAACAAAAAAAAGAAAGAAAAAAACTGGTGCAGTATGTCTGGATAAGGAAATGACATATATCGATAAAGCATATATAAAAAACAATACACTCACAAGCGGAGCTCCTAAAACGATAGGAGCAACAAAAATGGCATCTATAGTGGAGACCTGTAGATCACGCTGTTCTCATTATAGGACGCCGTCTGTTACTCCTCTTAGATGAGGATAATAGAAGAGTCGCGATGCTCCAATGTGTTTAAAAGGATGTATTTTAGACAGATTTTATCCACCATGCATAAAACAATGTCAGGGACTTGAGTCCATCAGAAGAGAACACTTCTTTCCGCAAAAACGAGTGAAGCAGTCTTGTGCACAGACTGTGTTCTCGTCGCGTCGGAAGCGCCAGCTGTAAATCGAAACCGATAGTGATTCACTGTCGACCTGATACGGATAACGTAGTACTATGCCATCTTAAGACAGACCAGAGACAGTACCACTGGCACACAATCATGCCAAGTATATAAAAGAATCTTCTTAATGACTTAAGAGAACACTTTCGTTTTGGGTGAGTAGTGCAAATGCAGAGCATTACTTAACTTTTTAAAGTGACTTCTTGAAGTATTGTTAACTCTTATGGTAATTTGACCTTCTCACATCATTATGTGTTTTAATGATGTGGATTCTATAAGCATTCACACATACTGCACATTGCTGTGAGTTTTATGGCTGTGGAGTCTGTAACACACTCATACATACTGCACATTACTGTGAGATTTATTGCTGTGGAGTCTGTAATACACTTATACACTGCATTGCTGTGGAACTTATTGCTGTGGAGTTCTGTAATACTCTCATACACACTGCACATTACTGTGAGATTTATTGCTGTGGAGTCTGTAATACACTTATACACTGCATTGCTGTGGAACTTATTGCTGTGGAGTTCTGTAATACTCTCATACACACTGCACATTACTGTGAGATTTATTGCTGTGGAGTCTGTAATGCACTTATACACTGCATTGCTGTGGAACTTATTGCTGTGGAGTTCTGTAATACTCTCATACACACTGCACATTACTGTGAGATTTATTGCTGTGGAGTTCTGTAATACACTATGAGTTTTATTCTAACAGAACTAAGGGTTGCTACCTTTTTTCAAAGAAATAAATGCAGGCTATGCAGGTGACTTAACATTGACCTCAAGCAAATTTTAATAAAATCCATATTGCCACATAAGACATATCGACATACTGAGCATTACAGTGAGATTCAGGTTATCTAAACATGTTAGACAGTAAATAATGTATTGTATCGTTGATTTCAGATATGTCTTTTGTTTTTGTTATGTGACTGTTTTTAATAAAACATTTTTTACTAAACAAGTGTGACTGGGTGCCTCCATTTTGTGAAGTATAGTGTTTTTGGGTGCCCCACCCCCTGTGACTTTACAGCACTAATATATCACTTTGGGGCTGGGGACAAAGAATGCAGTCTATAAGTCAGAATTCTGACCATAGACTTGCATTGAATGGGAGGGTAATGTAACTATTACATCACAAGGGGGCGGGGTTATGATCCTGTTTGATCATGAAAATCTCCTCTCTTTGTGTTGGAAGGCAGGTAAAAAAAAAAAGTTGTACACAGCCACCTAGTCCTGCCCACTATGATACACAGGATCCAGTAAGAGAGCAGCGGAGTATCTTATGACATCATCATGCATACTTTGGACACGGTTGTAAAGTGACGGGCTGGAAGATTTTGGACGATATTGCATCATGGGAAATAATCACAAAATGAATACCTGATTTTATTTTTCCTTTTATATGCAATTAATTCAATCATATATATATATAAAAAAAAAGAGTGGCTTATGATTTATATATGTGTTTGTTTAAAATGACCAGGTTATCTAGTTACATATTATGTGAGTGGTAGTGTCCCTTTAAGTGTTTTTTTTTTGTACATTGCAATGTTGATGACGGCCTCTAGGGAAGTCTAGTAACAGCATCAGAGTGACGGAAGTGACATTTTTTTCACTTCTGATGCTCAACCCACAACAGGGCAGCAGCCATCATAGGCGTGCGCACGGGGTGTGCCGGGTGTGCCTGGGCACACCCTAATCCAGGGCCGGCGCCACCAGTAAGGCGACCTAGGCAGCTGCCTAGGGCGCATCTTGGCTGGGGGCGCCGGAACCCTGCTTCCAAAAAAAAAAAAAAAAATCCTCCTCCTTACTTACCTCGTCGGCGTCGCTGCGTCTCCGGTGCTGGGCCGCCTGTGGCTGAGAGGGAAGCGTTGTGCGCTCCCCTCCAGCCAATGCGCATTCAGTAAAGTTTTTTTTTTTTAAACTTTATTGAAAGCGCATTGGCTGGAGGGGAGCGCACAACGCTTCCCTCTCAGTCACAGGCGGCCCAGCACCGGAGACAGAGCAGCAGCAGCAGCAGCGACGAGGTAAGTAAAGGAAAGAAGGCCTGGCTGGCATATTGGGTGGCTAAGTCCAGGCATATTTTGGGGGAAAGTCCTGGCATATTGCTGGGGAAAGTCCTGGCATATTGCTGGGGAAAGTCCTGGCATATTGCTGGGGACAGTCCTGGCATATTGGGTGTTTAAGTCCTGGCATATTGGGTAGCTAAGTCCAGGCATATTTTGGGGGAAAGTCCTGGCATATTGGGTGTTTAAGTCCTGGCATATTTTGGGGGAAAGTCCTGGCATATTGAGGGGCATAATCCTGTCATATTGGGTGGCATAATCCTGGGATATTGAGGGGCTTAATCCTGGCATATTGAGGGGCATAATCCTGGGATAAAGAGGGGCATAATAATGGGACATTGAGGGGCATAATCCTGGGATATTGAAGGGAATAATCCTGGAATATTGAGGGGCATAATCCTGGGGTATTGAGGGGCATAATCCTGGCATATTGAGCGGCATAATCCTGGGATATTGAGGGGAATAATCCTGGCATATTGTGGGGCATAATCCTGGGATATTGAGGGGAATAATCCTGGCATATTGGGTGGCTAAATCCTGGCATATTGCGGAGCATAATCCTGGGGTATTGAGGGGAATAATCCTGGCATATTGGGTGGCTAAATCCTGGCATATTGCGGAGCATAATCCTGGGGTATTGAGGGGAATAATCCTGGCATATTGGGTGGCTAAATCCTGGCATATTGCGGAGCATAATCCTGGGGTATTGAGGGGAATAATCCTGGCATATTGGGTGGCTAAATCCTGGCATATTGCGGAGCATAATCCTGGGGTATTGAGGGGAATAATCCTGGCATATTGAGACTTAAGTTATGTTACTTATTCTCCACCATTCTTAATAGGGGGCTTTATTGCAACATGTAACTCTGTTAACTCTCTTTTAATTTAAATGCTGAGAAAGGGGTGGAACATGTGATGTCATGATATGGGAAAATAATATGATAATGGGGGGGGGGGGGGACGCCGTGTGCGGCGTGTGTGTTTGTGCTTTAGGGTGCACACCCTAGTGCAATAGGCTGCGCACGCCTATGGCAGCCATATTGGAGGAACGTGGTGCTCTCCAATATGGCACCCACAAATTAGCTACTAAACTGGTTCATGGGTTGAAGGATAAAACTTACCAGGAAAGGTTAAAGCATCTTTTTTTTTTTTTTTTTTTTTTATATTTTATTTAGGTAAATTGTAAATCAGTACAATACAATCTTAGTATTATTCAATTGCAATAAGCAGCATATAAATTGTAACAATGTCATTGTCAACACACGTGATAATATCAATTAAATTTTTTACAACATTAACACAATATCACTGCTGTCCTGGGGCTTCGTTATTACATGTGGGACCTGTTAATGTTATTTTATGTTTTAATAAATTGCTTTGTCTGGGTTTTTATGGGTTTGGTGTAAGATGTACTCTGGGTTGAGTATTTTGTTTAAAGGATCTTCATTTCTTATCTTAACAATTTTACTCGTACATTCCAATTTCCGCCAAGTTTTTGGTTCTTGCAAAGCTGATGCTTACTAAATTATCCCACAACAGAAGCCCCAAGGGAACAGTGGGTCATGACGTAGCGCGTATTGTTTCCGGTCAGTATTAATTAACGTATAGGTAATTTATTTGATGCGGGTTAGTCAGTCTGTTATTCCAAAATAGGTTATGCATTGTTATTTATTCTTTTGCTTAATAAAATGACCAAGATTGTCAAAACATTTCAGTGAGTTGAATACAGGAGCTTCCACGACTTATTCTAAAACACAACAACATTATAACATTTTCAAACCATATAAACTAGTTCCAGTTTATATCATAGATATTTATCCCATGTTAAAAATCATACTCATGACTCCAATGTTGATTGTACCAAAGTGTAAATATGTCGAACACCTTTTAATAAGACCTCTCGGGCAATTTAATAAGGTAGTTTCTAATAGCAACTATCATTAGGTTGTATGTGAAAATTTCTGCGTAAGGGTTTTTTTTTTTTTTCTCTTGGTTGAATATTAGTTTAGGGGGATCGGATCTGTATCAATGAGGAGCTGATTCATATACCATGGGGAATTTTGAAAAGTTTGTTTGATTAGCGTTTTTGTGTTTAGGGGTAGTGAATTAATATACCGATTCCATGTTATAAATAATTGTTTTGTGCGATGTATTGTGTCATTTTGAGCTGTAAGCCAGCACATTCGAAATAGGAGAAAAAGTTTGTCTTGGAAGACCTCAAAGGAGGGTTCTTCTGGTTTAATCCAAAATTGCAGTATGGTTTTATTTGCTACTGCTTGAAGTATACGTGCTAGCTTGATACCCGGGAAAGGCGTGGGTGTAAGGCCAAAGATAGCAAATTCAGGTGTTAAGGGTAAATGAATATTTAGGGTAGAAGTCGCGTATGTTTGGACTCGTTGTCGAAATTTGCAGACGAGTCTACAGTTCCACAGACAGTGATCCAAATTGGCCTTGGGCATTTTGCATTTTGGGCAGTTATCTGTGTGGATGCTATTTATGTTTTTGTTCCTGGCTGGGGAAAAATACGCTCTATGGAAGAGTTTCAAGAACATTTCTTTGTACGATGTGGATTTTATGATGGACAGCATTGTATTATGTGCTTTTAAGAGATCCTCAGGGGTTAAGTGTGGTAGCAAAGTGGACCACTTTTGGGGCCCCAATGGTATTGTGGTGTAGTCAATGTTGATGCGTAAAGATTGTTGAATGTGTTTCAGGTGTAGTCGTCTAGATTTAGATCTGTCTATTAGGTCGTCTATGGGGTTGTTCCAGTCTGCGTCAGAGAAGCGAGAGGTGTTGGAGGTTATAAAGCTGCGGACCTGTGCATATGTGAAGGGTGTGATTAGAAGTTCAGGATATTTCTCTTTAAGAATTGTCAAGGGTAAGATTGTTTTAGTGAGAGGACACACCAGAGGTTTGATAAATGTGATGTTAGCTGTTTCCCATTTAGTGAAGGGGTGTAAAGATGATCCATCCTGAAAGGATGGGTTTCGCAGGAGAGGGTGAAATAAGGAGTGTGTAAATTGTAGATGTTGGTCGGATCGTGATAACTGCCATGCTCGTAGTGGGCCATATAGTAATGCGTTGTTTCGGACTTCCGGTGGGAGTAGTCCCACTGGGATGTGTAATAGGGCTTTAAGGTCGATTGTTTGAAATAATCCTTGGTCCATGGTTGTGTCTGTATAATGGTTTCCTTTGGTTATCCAGTCAATCACATGTCGTAGTAATGCTGCTAGGTTATATGCACGAATATTGGGGACATTTAAACCTCCAAGGAAGGTGGGTTGTTGGAGTTTTGTTAAACTAATTCTCGCTTTTTTCCCAGCCCAAATGAATGAGGTGAATGCAGAATTAAGGCGTCTAAGGTCTTTTTGTTTTAGTAGTAAAGGTAAGTTTTGTAATGGGTATAAAAGGCGGGGGAAGCTGATCATTTTTATTAATGCCACTCTACCCACATACGAGAGCATCAGTGAGTTCCAGGCCGTTAATTCCTCTGTGATTTTTGTTATGATATGGTTATAATTTGCCGAGTATAATTTGTGTGGGGCCTTTGGTAAAGTTATTCCCAAGAATTGTATTGATGATTGGGCCCATTGTAGGGAGGAAGGTGGCATGTGTGGGGGGATTTGATCTTTCCTTAAATACAGTGCTTCAGATTTATGAAAATTTATCTTGAATCCACTAGTTTTGCCAAAGTTGTCAATTATGTCCACTATTTGTGTCCATTCCCTACCTGGATCGTTTATAAATAACATGACGTCATCTGCAAAGGCCACTGTCTTGAGAGTTGTTTGTCCTATTTTTATGCCAGTCAGTCTGGGAGTGAGATGTATGATGCGAAGGAGGGGGTCCAAGGCTATGTTAAAAAGTAAAGGCGATAAAGGACATCCCTGTCGCACCCCTCTTTCCAGGGGAATGGGTTCTGAAATAAGTCCATTTATCAGCAATGATGTGGTAGTATCTTGATATAAATTACGAAAGAGTCCTAGGAAATTTGGGCCAAAATATCTGAACTTGAACAGTCTGATTAAGTGAGCCCAAGACACTCTGTCAAATGCTTTACAGGCATCTAGTCGTATTAATGTGTTGTGGTGGGGGTGTTTATTATTGTGAGCCTTTATGATAGCAGCCAATGCCTTTCTGATTCCTGTTGTAGATGACCTGTTATGTGTAAATCCCAGTTGTGAAGGGTGTAGCAGCGATGGTAACATATGTTGTAGTCTGTTTGCTATGATCCTTGTAAGAATTTTTATGTCCGAGTTTAGGAGCGTTATAGGCCTATAAGAATCTATTAGTTCTTTGTCTTTGCCTGGTTTTGCTATGAAAATGGTTTTAGCTGCTGTTAGAGTCGAGGTCGGGAGCTGTTCTAAATAAATTTTATTAAACAGGGAGGTCAGCGCGTTCACAATGTCGGGGCTAAGGAGCTTGTAATATTCGGCAGGAAAGCCATCTGGGCCCGGGGTCTTCAGATTTGGTAAGGATTTGATTGTGTTAGTCGTCTCTGTCAGAGTGATTGGGGCATTAAGGCGCTCTCTCTGGTCGTTTGTGAGTCTTTGCAATTCGGCTTGGCGTAGTAGGGAAATGCCTAAGTTTACATCATCTTGTGTTTTTTGAAACAATAGTTTATAGTGTTTAGAAAATTCTCTAAGGATAATGGATGGGTCAGTAATGGTAGAGGTCCCTGTTTTCAGTTTCATTATCCATGTCCGCGGGCGTCTACATTTAGCCATTCTGGATAGTAACTTACCCGATTTCCCTCCCCATTGAAAAAACCTTTGTTTACTATGTTCAATCTGTCGGTTAGCTCGTTCAGTCAGAAATGTTTCTAGTAGTTGTCTAGCTGCGTCATAAGCACATTTGGTTTCCTCTGATTTATTTAGGCTATACATACGTTGGGTGGTGGCTGTGGCTTTAAGGAGGTTATGGTACTTTTTTTTCCATGTTTTTATAGTTTCTGCTGTATAACTGATAATGTGCCCTCGAAGGACTGCTTTCGAAGTGTTCCAGAAAAGAAGTGGATCATCAACATGGGCCAAGTTGTCATCGACAAAGTTGGCCCATGTCGACGAAAGAAAAGATTTAAATCCTGTGTTTGCGGTTAAGTATGTAGGGAAGGACCAGGGCCTATTTGATCTAGTTGTCATCCCCAAAGTGAGGGAGATAGAAATTGGTGAGTGGTCCGAGATTATTCTGGTGTGGATAGTTGCTTCTATGACATGTGGTAATAGGGAAGCTGAGACTAGCAAATAATCTATTCTTGTTTCTGTTGGGTGGACTCTTGATTTATGAGTGTATTCTCTGGATGTTGAGTTAAGGATGCGCCATATGTCTGTCAGTCCTAGATGGCCTATCAGGAAGTCTATGCTCTCACCTCTATGGGTTGTTTTTCGACCTGGAATAGTCGAGGAGTCGAGGAGGGGGTCTGCCAAGGTGTTGAAATCACCGCCCATTATTATAGGTAAATCTGATAGGGTTGTGAGTTTGTTAGCCAGCGAGGCAAAAAAATCATGGTTAGGGTAGTTTGGGGCGTAAAGGTTTACCAATAACAGTCTTTTGCCATTTATGGTTATTATAAGAATTAAGTATCGGCCTTGGGTGTCCACAATCTTTTTATGGATTTCATATGAGATATTGCGGCTTAACACGATAGCGACTCCCCTCGTTTTTCGTTTGTAATTAGATGTGATGCAGTCTTCAATCCATGTGTCGCGCAATACTGTATGGTCTTTGCGGGACCAATGGGTTTCCTGCAGAAATACGATATCTGGGTGTAGACGTTTTAAGTGGGAAGTGGTTTTTCTTCTTTTTACAGGCGAGTTGAGCCCATTGACGTTCCATGATAAGATTCGAAGTCCTGAATGAGTAGTGTTGCCCGAGATGGTGCTGCTATAAGGATGGGTGTCAGCCAATCCCTTTTTTCAAAAAGGGGGTCATGAGATAGCTAATTCGTGGTGCGAAGCTCCCCACGTCCCAGCGAGTGAGGGGATTGCTTCTTGATACTCTGGTATAAGAAGAGTGATATCTTCTAGGAGTCATGGGATGGAAATTTTCCTGGAACAATTGGAATACTGAACAAAAAAACAACAGAATGCCCAGTGGGCAGGAGTCTTGTGGTCTCAAGTATCTCATTCTTCAGTAGATGGAAGTGGGCCCCCTCCAGTATCAGAGGTGGTTTTCAGAAACTCTGTAGCTTTAAGTGGAGATTCAAAGAATTCATCATGGTTGTTTAGAGAAATGCGTAGACGAGCCGGGTATAACAAGGCAAAGCGGATTTTACGAGCGAAGAGTTTTTTGCATATCTGCGAGAATTCTCTTCGCCTTCCCGACACAGACGCTGAATAGTCTTGAAATATTAGCACTCTCTTGTTGCGAAAGATCAGTTCTTTGCATTTGCGATATCCTGCCAAGACTGCTTCTTTATCAGCAAAATTCAGGAATCTTGCAATAACTGGTCTCGGTCGTGTGGCTTTATCTTGTGTTTCAGGCCCGATACGGTGAGCTCTTTCAATAAGAAGTTTATCGTGTGGGCGGGGCAGCCTCAAGGCCTCCGGTAGCCATTGTTGTAGCATGTGTGCGAGGTCTATCGGAGAGATGGATTCCGGTAGTCCCAGAAAACGCAGATTTTTTCGTCTTCCTCGGTTTTCGAGGTCGTCGACCTTTTCTTGTAAGGCCAAAATCAGAGAGTTCTGGTGTTGAATTTCTCTCTGCATATGTTGAGCATTTTCTTCGGAGGTGCCTTGTCTTGATTCGAGTTCCGCGATGCGAGTGGTATTGGCTGCGGTTGAGGAGGCGACCGCATCTATAGCCACTTTAAGTTCTGCAAATCTTGCATCCATGAGTGGCATTAGGGTTTTAGTCACCTCCAATGCCGTCAACGTGGCTTGTGAAGGGGGTGGTTCTGTTGGCGTCCCAATTATGTCGTCAGTGGGTGTGGGAGAGCGTCTACGATTTGGGGACATGTCTTTTGACGGTTTTGGTCTGCTTTTCTCTTTATCTTTGAGTTTCTGAGTGCGTTTATGGATATCTACGTATTTATCCATATTTTGACTCATGTCACAAATGAACGTTCAGAGGGGGTACCACTAAGATTGATGTCTTTCGACGGTTACATTTCTTGACCTTTGAATATTTTAGATGAGTTTTCCTGGGTAGGGGCAGCAGCAGTGGTGGGAAAAGGAGAAGAAACTTTTTTATTGTCCAAACAGATAGCCTTCCCTGTTAGTCTTCTTGAAGAGATCTGTGTGTTGCAGGATATTGTTTACAATTTGCGGGCCCAAACGAGGGGAGTGCTTTCGCGTCTGCCAATATATGTTCAGTCAAAACAACAACATAAGAATAGCCAAGATGTTGTGACAGTTTATAGTACAGTTGAATGTGTGTCTGAGGTGTCAATCGCCACCCTTAATAGGGGGTTTGTATGTGCCCACTCTGCCAATCTTTTTTTTTTTTTTCCGTATGATAATGGTATTTAATGAATTATTGTATGGCGTGGTGATCGCAGCTGGATGGTACTCAAGTCCAGGTGCATATCATCAACACCATACAGCACTAGGCAGGAGGATCACCTGTGATTCAGGCTTACTATAGCTAGAAAAGAAGTTTGTTTGGCAAACACAATGCAGTATGAAGTTCACTTATTTACATCCGTATACCGTTATACACAATAAAAGAAGTCACTTTAGGAGACCTAATTCCTATATAACCGGATAGTTAAGTAAATAGTGAGTCTCTCAAAATACTGAGGCTGTCTAACCAAGTTTGCATACAGTATATAGAAGTAATTATACAGCAGGATACAGAAATGGTGTGTTAGGTTTTTTTTTTTTTTTGCCTGTTTCCAGTTAGATCTTGTGAAGAGCTTATCCACATATAACACCAAAAAAAGTAAAAAGAACTCTATGTGGAGTCCCTTTTGCTTGTTTCCACAGGGTTCCCTTCCTTAGGTTGGTTTAGAAAAAAGAGAAAAAGCTTTGTATATGGTAGGAGTTTCAGTCTAGGATGTCTCTATAGGAGATTGTCTGGTAAAAGTAATGTTGGGTTAGGGAATGAAGAATAGAATAAAATATCCTTGGGTATCAGTTCCAAGAGACAGTTCAGTTAGACCTATGACTGGTGTAGCTATCTGTGAGTCTGGTTTCCTTCTGCTTTCCGCAGGTGTGTTTAGTAATATAATGATCTGACAATATTACACTGCATGGTTATATTTGGGTTTATGGGTTGGCTGCTGATTGGTAACATGTATAGCTTGGAGGAAAGACGTACCAGGGGGGATTTGATAGAAACATTTACATACATAAAGGGAATCAACACAGTAAAGGAAGATAGTATATTTAAAAGAAGAAAGACTACCACAACAAGAGGACATAGTCTTAAATCAGAGGGGCAAAGATTTAAAGTGATATCAATACTGAGAGGGTAGTGGATGTATGGAATAGTCTTCCAGTAGAAGTGGTATAGGTTAATACAGTGAAGGAGTTTAAGCATGCGTGGGATAGACACAAGGCTATCCTAGATATAAGATAGGGGACTTGGGACTAATAAAAGTATTCAGGAAGTTGGGCAGACTAGATGGGCCAAATGGTTCTTATCTGCCAACGCATTCTATGTTTCTATGTTACTTATTTTCTATTCCAAATAGAGCTACCATGAGATACAAAGCCAAATCCTTGCTCCCGGATTTACTTAAGTCATCTGTTTTTTCTTCTTACTTTGTATCTCAAGGCATTATCTATTTTTTCACTTTTAAACCCTTCAAGACGCCTAACGATCCTGGCTCGTTATTAATGTAAAGAAGGGGCTGAATCTACAAGAATAAAAAAAAAAGCATAAAAAGAAATCCATACGTTTGGGTTCAACAGAAGTAAACGAAGATAGGAGAAGGGCTAAGCTTGATAGATGTAAAATCCTGTGTAACAATGTAACTATGTTTCCTTAAGAAAACATGGTTTGCATGAGTATAATAAATAAGAAAATGAGAAATTAAACAGGCAGTTAAACGCACGCATAACAAATAATCCCCCAAAGCTCTTGTCTTTATGGGATTTAGCAACCCACGAAGACAACAAACAGTGTGCTGTGGAATCCCTTTAACCCCTTAGTGACAAGACATTTTTACCTTGACTTTCCCTTGGTGACAATGGCTGTTTTGGCATTTCTGGGGTGTTTGTGTTTAGCTATAATTTTCTTCTTTCTCACAAACTGTACCCACACAAATTATATGTTGTTTTTATCTTCATAAGAAGGGCTTTCATTAGATACCATTATGTTCATCATATCTTATAATTTACTACAAAAAAATTATAAAATATGATGAAAAATCTATAAAAAACCCACTTTTTCTAACTTTGAACTAAATTATAATTTACACAAATGCAATCATTAAAAAAGACCCCGTCTAAATAGTTTCTAAATGTTGTCCCGAGTTCAGAAATATGCATGTTTCTATATTTTTCAGTATTTTTTGCGAGTTATGGTGCAAAAACCAAAAATAGTGTTTTTTCCTACATTGACCTTTTGTCCCGAACCCTAAATTTAACCCTAACACTAAATTGAACCCCAACTCTAACCCTTATACCTTAATATGTTTTAATTTTAAATTAATTTTAACCCTATCTCTTATGCTAAAAATTATTTAATTTTAACCCTATAGGCCAGGGGCGTCCAACGTGCGGCCCACCTGGCAGCGAGGTGCGGCCCGCATGAGCTCAGCAGCGGTAGCCGCACCTCCAACTGTTGGTCCGTGCGGAAGGAGCGTTAGGGAACAAAGTTCCCTACACATAGCTCCTTACACCTGTGCGCACAGCCCCTCCTCTACCCTGCGCATGAGGTCAGAGGGAGTGGAAAAGCGGACCAGCAGCGTGTACTTCACGCATTGATAACCGGAAGAGGGGTCTGAAGATCTCAGCCCCGAAAGAAAAAAAAACGGTGCGGTTGGGCAGGTACTGGGTGTATGTAAGAGTGACTGTATGTAAGTGTGTGTGTAAGTGTGGATCTGTATGTAAGTGTGTGTCAGTGTAACTGTGTGCAAGAGTGTGTCAGTGTAACTGTGTGTAAGTGTGGATCTGTGTGGAGGAGGGGTCTGAATATCTCAGCCCTGTTCAAAAAAGATAAAAAGAAAGAAAAACTGTGTGTTTGTGCAGGTACTGTATGTATGCAAGTGTGCATGCAAGTGTGACTGTATGCAAGTGTGTGTGTCAGTCAGGGGCGGATCCAGAGTCTGATCTCGGGAGGGGCACATGTCCGTCTGTCTTTTCCTCTCTCCTTTGTCCGTCTGTCTTATCCTCTCTCCCATGTCCGTCTGTCTTTTCCTCTCTCCCTTGTCCGTCTGTCTTATCCTCTCTCCCATGTCCGTCTGTCTTATCCTCTCTCCCATGTCCGTCTGTCTTATCCTCTCTCCCATGTCCGTCTGTCTTTTCCTCTCTCTCATGTCCTTCTGTCACCCTCCTCTCCCTTCCCATGTCTGTCGCACTCCTCTCACTCCCCGTGTCCCTCTGTCTCTCTTCCTTCCATGCCCGTTTCTCTCCTCTTCCTTCCCATGTCCGTCTATGTATCCTCTTCTTTCCCATGTCCATCTGTCTCTTCTCTCATTTCCCATCTCTCTGTCTCTCCCTCCTCTACCATCCCATTTATGTCTCTCTCTTCTCCCTTCCTATTTATGTCTCTCTCCTCTCCCTTCCCATGTCTGTTTGTCTCCTCTCCCCTTCCCATATCTGTCTGTCTCTCCTCTGCCATCCCATATTTGTCTGTCTCTCCTCTGTGAACCCATGTCTGTCTGTCTCTCCTCTACCATCCCATTTATGTCTCTCTCTTCTCCCTTCCCATGTATGGCTCTCTCAGCCAATTTGCCCAATAATATGCCAGTGTTAGTTGCCATTTAATATGCCCCAGCCAATTTGCCCAATAATATGCCAGTGTTAGTTGCCATTTAATATGCCCCTGCCAATTTGCTCAATAATATGCCTGTGTTAGTTGCCATTTAATATGCCCCAACCAATTTGTCCAATAATATTCCAGTGTTATTTGCCATTTAATATGCCCCTGACAATTTTCCCAATATGCCAATGTTATTTGCCATTTAATATGCCCCTGCCAATTTTCCCAGTAATATGCCAGTGTTATTTGCCATTTAATATGCCCCTGCCAATTTTCCCAGTAATATGCCAGTGTTATTTGCCATTTAATATGCCCCTGCCAATTTGCCCAGTAATATGCCAGTGTTATTTGCCATTTAATATCCTCTGCCAATTTGCCCAGTAATATGCCAGTTATTTGCCATTTAATATCCCCTGACAATTTGCCCAGTAATATGCCAGTTATTTGCCATTTAATATCCTCTGCCAATTTGCCCAGTAATATGCCAGTTATTTGCCATTTATTTTCCCCTGCCAATTTGCCCAGTAATATGCCAGTTATTTGCCATTTAATATCCCCTGAGAATTTGCCCAGTAATATACCAGTTATTTGCCATTTAATATCCCCTGAGAATTTGCCCAGTAATATTCCAGTTATTTGCCATTTAATATGCCCCTGCCAATTTGCCCAGTAATATGCCAGTTATTTGCCATTTTATATGCCCTGCCAATTTGCCCAGTAATATGCCAGTTATTTGCCATTTAATATCCCCAGCTAATTTGCCCAGTAATATACCAGTTATTTGCCATTTTATATGCCCTGCCAATTTGCCCAGTAATATACCAGTTATTTGCCATTTAATATCCCCAGCCAATTTGCCCAGTAATATGCCAGTTATTTGCAATTTAATATCCCCTGCCAATTTGCCCAGTAATATGCCAGTGTTTCCTATCATTAATAAGCCCCTGCCTCTTTCCCCAGTACATTCCCCCCATCTCCCCAGCACTTACCTTTCCCTGGTGGCTAGTGGCAGGCAGCATGGTCTTCTCCATGCTGCCTGTTCGTCTCACAGATGGTTGTGCCGACAGGTCACGTGACCCGGCGCGCGTATGACGTCAGCGCGCCGGTCACGTGACCTGTCGGCACTTCCGTGTCGGCACACTGAACGGGGAGCCGAACAGGCAGCACGGAGGTTTCTCTGTGCTGCCTGTTCAGCTCTCCGTGCAGCCTGCCGGCAGGCAGAGAAGGTGAGGGGGATCTTCCGATCCCTTCTCACCTCAGTCTCTGCCTGCAAGCGCGTTTTTTTTTTTGTTTTTTTTTAAAGTGTCTTTTTTTTTTTCTCTCTTCTCGGGGGGGGGGGGGGGCAATTGCCCCGTTGCCCCCCGCCCCCCCCCCCCCCTGGATCCGCCACTGGTGTCTGTGTGACTGTATGCAAGTGTGTGTGTCAGTGTGACTGTGTGCAAGTGTGTGTTAGTGTAACTGTATGCAAGTGTGTGTTAATGAGGGACCAAAGCAAAGTTTTGATTAGAAGACTATTTCTGTCCAATTTAAAATGACCAAATTGTGATCCTAGCTACAACTGTCAAGAGGTTCATTTTAAAATAAAGTTTAAAGGCAACCATCAAGCTCAGCTCCTTGAGCAGATCCAACAGGTGGTTGTCAACTAGGGTTCTGTGACATGGCTTCCTATAAGTCTTTATTGGCCTTTGGATAAAATATACATATCTTGTGAACAGTGCAGTTAAAAAGATGTTCTAAACAGGCCTAATTAAACTTTATTTGGGTAATCCCTCTTTAGGGGTTTTAGGGTCAGCTAATTCACAGTGCTAAAGTACTGTGTGCAAGTGTGTGTGTCAGTGTAACTGTGTGCAAGTGTGTGTGTCAGTGTAACTGTGTGCAAGTGTTTGTGTCTGTGTAACTGTGTGCAAGTGTGTGTGTGTCAGTGTAACTGTATGTGTCAGTGTAACTGTGTGCAAGTGTTTGTGTCTGTGTAACTGTGTGCAAGTGTGTGTGTGTCAGTGTAACTGTATGTGTCAGTGTAACTGTATGAAGGAGGGGTCTGAAGATCTCATCCCCGTTCAAAAACGAAAACAAAGAAAAAAATGTGTGGTTGTGCAGGTACTGTGTGTATGCAAGTGTGACTGTATGTAAGTGTGTGTGACTGTATGTAAGTGTGTGTGTGTGTGTCAGTTTGACTGTGTGTATGTGTCAGTGTGACTTGGTATGCATATGTATTTCAGTGTGACTCTGTGTGTTAGTGTGACTGTCTGTTTTTTGTATGTGTGTGTGTGTATTTGTGTACATGTGATGTGGCTGTATGCATGTATTTGTGGGAATGTGTGTATATAATTATTTTTTTTTTTATTGCTGTGCAGTCTGTGATACACTCACATGCTGCACATTAATGTTTATATATATATATATCAAATGAATGCGGCCCATGCTCACATACATTTTTGGTGAAGTGGCCCACCACAGAAAAAACTTGGACACCCCTGCTATAGGCTAATCTAACCATAATACCAGTTTTAAGCTAATTAAATTGTTTTTTTTTTACTTTGCAATGTTGCTTGCTGCCTCTAGGGGCAGTCAAGCACCATTCAGAGTGACGGAAGTGAATTTTCTTTCACTTAAGAAGCTCTGACCACGATCATGGGTGCCCCAGAAAGGAAATTTTGGTGCTGGCTATTGCCTCGACATAGTTGATCGGGAAAAACGCTTGTTTCACCACAATGTGGGCATCGGATCTCTCCTCCTCCTTATTTGGTCACTGTCCTTTGGACTGTGTTTTAACTTTGATCTTGGATTTTGTTTTGTTACTTTTTGTTTTCCATAAGTGACCTCTACCACCTACAGTGCAAACATTGGGGACAAGTGGTCACCCTTACACAGTATCTGTCCTACATAATGCACCATCTTCCACGTTGCAGAACGTTACAGCAGGTAGAAGGCATAATTCGTAAACTGTGCCACCTAAGGTAAAACAACCTTCTTTGGTTATTACACCTATCCATTACCTATATAACCACTGCCTGATTTTATTGTGCATTGTAACAGATAACCATAGTTTTGTGCAATCATCTTGTGATAATGTGTTTTTTTACATTTTTACATTTGAATAAAAATCTACTTAAAAAAAGGTGCTTTTCTGAGTGTGACCTTGGATGACTTTCAAGTAAACACTCTCAGAAATGGGTGTCACAGTTTCCCTCTGTCAGGCAAGAATGTTATAACATAAATAATATAAGCCTATACCTGTAGCTAAAATATACAAATCAATGCAAAAAAATAAAAATAGTTTGGGTCATAATTAACTATTCATTTACCCAAAGGGATGGGAGTTAACTTACATTTTGGATATCAACGATTTATTAATACTTCCACTTTTGCACGCCCTGTAGGTTGGGAGAGCAATTAAATAATTATTTCACTGAAGAGATGTTACGTTTTAACTTATTAAAGATGTTCATAAGCATGCTGTTGATTTCTGTGAACAGTTATTATGTTTTTTTATGTATTGCAGAGATAAGTCAGGGGAGCAACGATGTAGCTTTACAACTTCTGTCTTTGGTGTGAATTGTATTTGTGTAACAGAGTAATGAGTGCTAGTCTTATTAAATTACTGTAATCAATTTATTGGCAACCGTTCAAATTTTTTATTTTTTTCTGTTCGAATTTCATCTTTCAGGAATTTGTTTATTGTTGTAGGTTCCAACTGTCGGTTTCAATAGTTTAACCGAGACTACTGTGCTCCCAAAGACATTCCAAGGTCAACAAAATGGTACCATGTATTGCACTAAAGAGTGTACACAATAAAGAGAGCACTGCAGGGAACTAAGACGAGAATTGCAATCTTAAGGCCATATTGACCTAAATTTTGACATTTCCCATCTCAATTCCATCCTAAACTAGTACTCAGTCGGAGGTATGCCTTTGGTGGGAGGAACAAACATGTATATACCGTCAGAAGCAGACTCAATTGCATCAGTGATATAACTAAGAAAATAACACACATGTTGTGTAATAAAATCAATTCAAATCAAACCACAGGTCACTTTAGAAAATATATTTGAACAAATAGTAACAATACAGATAAGTAAGAAGAGTTCTCAACAACAAAAATTGGTTCTATTTATACAGCATAGTTCTTCCTTCTTATCTCTATCAACAAAGTTTTTGAACTTTATGTAATTCGATATATATCAATGTAAACATGTCTCACATATACTAGCTAAAAAAGCACATTTGGGGTATTTGTTTAAATATCTTTTCTAAAGTGTCCTGTGGTTTGATTTTATTCTCTTTTATTACACAACATGTGTGTTATTTATTTATTTACTTCCCCAATGCAGATGAGTCTGCTTCTGATTGGATATAAAAGTTTGATCCTCCCACCAGAGGCATACCTATGGCTAAGTCCTAGTTTAGGATGAAACGCGTTTTTTTTTTTTGTTTTTTTTTACCAAGAGGACCACCTTCAGGTCAACAACTAGAGAAGTGCCTAAGCTGAATTATTTTCTATTTTTATTATCGTTCCCTGGGCGGATGGGTTAAGGGACCTGCTGCTAATATGTAGTGCTATTTTCCCTTCATCTATTAATCTCTATCAAAGGAGGATCTTGTAAGTTGGAGTTTAGTCAAAGCTGGAGAGCTTTTAGTTATCCAAAAACATATATGTTATTAGATGCAGGCCAGCCTGAATGGCAGCTTCATCACGCATATTTATAAAGAATTTATAGAGGACAATGCCTAATAATGTGGACTCCAGAGACTGCGCTGTGTGCGACAGTCCCGAACATCTGGGTTTCTTCGGCACTCCCTATGTATACAGAATCAGATTTATGTGTGGGGGAAATATTTATACATAATACACAAATGGAGGCTGTCTTTCACTATGCTCGCCTTTCCTCTCCAATACTGTATAGCTATGGAGGTAATTTTTGGTGGCATTTTGGTTCTGCCACGTATAGCACTCCTGACACCAAACGTATTTGTGTCAAATCCCTTAATTGGTCCAGTGTGAGTTAAAATGATAAGCTTTATTAGATCCACAGAACATCACAGAACATGGAGAAGACAAGGCGTATCCTCTCTGTGTTCTGTGAATTTATAAGCATCTAAAACCCTTTATATTCTATGGATCTAATATCTTGTTTTTTATTTGGATCTAATATCTCGTATTTTATGTGGATCTAATATATCGTGGAGCATTGTTTCTATTCTGTGGCAGCATAGAAACAGGTGATCCACCTCTCATGGTCAGTTGTGCGCCATGCAACTGATAGTGGGACAAGAGATGATGATAATCTCCTCCCCCTCTAGGGGTGTGTTCACAGTTTCATGGAGAACCAGCTCCGCTACACAGAACATCATTCTGAATTATGTTTAATCAGGCATCAAGTAAATTTCTGTCTGAAGTGTACTTAAGAAGAGTTTAGCTCCTCTTTTTCTTCAATAAACAAATCCATACTAAATTAATTACTTAACTAAAGAGCTAAACTAAAACTGAAAAAAAAAATCCATTTGGCTGACTCATTAGAATGTCCCATATTCCGACCGATAAAAATGCTCGGAAACCCAGTAGCTGCTATTGCACAGGGTTCCGTCGTGAGAAGATAACACTGAACACACAAGATGAAACCTTTAGCCTTCCCGCTTTCGCAACTTGTGAACATCTGATAAATGGAAAAAAGAAAGATCCCTGGCTAACATTTTAATACGAAACACAAGGAACATAAACTTGAAATAAAACATATTTTCCAAACGCATCTCTAAGTGACCTCAGAATAGAATTTTTATAACGCGATTCAGGCCGTCCTTGGAACAACAGATGGTTTGAAGTACAAAGCATGTCTTTGTCGCGGCTTCTCGAACACTTTGACAATATGACATGCAATATGTGGGTGATCCCGCCCACTGATTTATTTTTATTTTGTATTATTCTGAATAGGAATAAATGGCAATGTTACTGAATTCATTAATTAATTCATGTGTTTGGCATACCTTCTCAAACAGGAGTTTAATTAAAAAATCAATGGGCATATATTTATATATATATATATATATAAAACTAGTCCAAAAACATATGCCCCCCGTGGGAAGGCAAATAAAACCACGCACTCACAGGGTTAATAACCCTGTGAGTGCGTGGTTTTATTTGCCTTCCCACAGGGGGCATATGTTTTTGGACTGGTTATATTATAGCAACACAGCACCCAGGTATTTTTGTCTTATTATTTTTTGTTTGGGCTTAGTGCTCCACTTTTGGACATATATATATATATATATATATATATATATATATATATTAATTCTGGGGTGTAAAAGTGCATCAGTTACACTGTGTTTAGTATTCTCGTAAATTAACTTGAACCAGTGTAAAGAACTATATCTCAATTTTTCCATGGCCCTGTCAATCACAGTAATCGTTATTAAGATAGTCATTTGAAAATGTTGTTCATCATGGTTATTTACCAACTGAGCTATCTCACTGGCTAATAATAGTATTTATATATATGCCTTTCTCCCAGTGGGACTCAAAGGGATGTTTAGCCCACGCTCTCGGAATTAACCAAATCGGCAACTGAAAGATACACATCTTCTGCTCATCACATGGAATGACAATATTCCCTCAAGTTTCTAATTCTATTAATTTATCTGACTTTACATTAAAAATTTACTTGGAGGATTTTCTGATGTGTTATGCCTTCGAGAACAGCTTACAATCCAAAGGATCTTAATTATCTCAATGAGTGGATATAGATAGATAGGTGTATAGATACATAGATTTCTTCTCTTTTTTTTCTTTTTTTCCAAAAAATTTCTACCGTTTTGTTTTCACTTTTACAAGGTCACTTTTTTTTAAATTAAATTTTGAAGAGTCATGAAAATACAACGGCGTGATCTTTGTGGTTCAAATGCTGGGTGTGTTAAAGCCCCCTTTTTTTTTATATAACAAGCCCTGTCACTTCCTCTCGGAATCAAGACAACTAATTCCTCACCCTTTAATTTTGTCAACTTCAAAAGATTTAGGACATTCTACAGTTGTTTCAGAGTGTGAAGGTGTTAACACCAAAACAAACCATTTGGATGGATTCTCTTTCTTTCCCAAAGAATTATTTTTACAAAATAAACCAATTTTTTTTTTTCCCCTGACCGCTGCTGCTGGCATCAGTCGTACTTCTAGAAAATCTCAAAAAAATGTGTTGAGATCCATTTAGCCATTTAATACTATAAAGCCTGGCAAGGCCTTTTAAATGCAAATAGAAAATCATTAACTGGTAATTAGAGTATGACACTGTGGCTTTTATGACCTCACTGAAAAATTCAAAGGTCAGAATAAGAAGTCGGGGAAGCAAAGCTCTGTCGAGATGGTGACATTACAAACAAAATGTGGTAAGTGCAAATACTTTATGAAAAATGTGTCCAGTCCGGATTATAATATTGTATATCGACATAATCCTTCTGACCCTTTGTAATGCATTAGGCATTACTGATCTTGGTGCTTTGATCTCTAAAAGTTAAGATTTTAAAGTGGACAGAATGAGCATCATGCTGTCTGATATGAATTTTGAAAATGGTTCCAAAAACTTAAAATTCTTAAAGGAATTTTTTTTTATTGCCGTGTATTATTTGTATGAAGACAAATCCATGTTATAAATTGTGTAGTTCTTCTACAACAATTATTTTAAATCATTTTTATATACAGAACAAGCTATCTCTTTTTCTCTCCCTCAACCCCAGTATTTATTTTAGCCCGTGTGTTATTATATATTTGTTTATTTTGTTAGTGGGGTTTTTTTTTATTTTTATTTAACATGATAACAGGCAACATGAGATACGATCAGGAATAAAAAAACTGATTTTTTTAAAAACACATAAATTGTGCAAATACAAAACCTTACTGATAAGACCAAATAATTGCATGCTAGCTTTGTTGCTATCCTGTAATCCGTATTTATCATACTGGTGATAAGCTGAAAATGAGTGCAAATCATGGTCTAATCACTAGCATTTATGTTTGTTCAAGTCTTTAAAAATCATTGGGTCTTTTTTTTCTCCGTACTTTTAGCAATATCTGAAAAATTGAAGAAGTCTGTTTTTCAACACTTTTAACACAGCATTTATGTATTTTTAATGATAAGTCTTATATAAGATAGGTTCAATAAGCTTGAACAGTGTAATCTGCAAAAGTGTCCAGTAATGGTATACTCTAGTTACTATGTAAGAACTCATAAAAAGTTATAAGATGGAAAAGTATTAGAAAATGAGGTCGAAGAAGGAGGAGGCGGATTTAATCTGGTGTCTGAAAAGGAGGGAAAAGAGGAAGGAGAGCAAGCGGAAGGGGATATAGTTAAGAACTATACTGGATCCACCAAAGGGGGTGATATTGAATAATTTTTTAATTGATGAATGGGTATACCAACCTCCTGCAAACTTACACATGAATGAGTTGATTTATTTGATATATTATTTTAATTAAGATTTTGTAATCTAGAGGATTCTTTTAGTATGTTTGGTAAGAGATAAATATATTTATTGACATGGTTCGTCTGAAGAATATTTTATTATTTATTGATAAAGTGCCATTGTATTCCGCTACACTGTACAATGGGAAGGCAAAACATACGAATATCAAGTAACATTACAAGTTGAAGACACTGGAGTAAGAAGTTACTCCAGTCAGTAAAACTGACTTCTAAAAATCAATAGTTTAAACGTGCAGATTTTTGCAATTTTTCATAAATATTTTTATATATGTGTCAGCTATTACTAAACGCAAAAATATTGCTAATTATAATATTATTGATGTTATTGATTTTATTATTAATTTTTTGTTTTATTTTACAAGCATTGCTAATTAATATGTTTTTATTTGCCGGCAGTAATAATTAATATAAAAATGTCAAATTTTTCAACAATTTAAAAAGTCATTTCAATATTAGTTTTGGATAATTATTGGCTTTGTGTTAATATTAAAAATGTGATTTGCATATACAAACTCCAGCATTATCTTAAAATGCGCCCCATTTCTGTGAATCGGTTATGAATTTGGCTGAACTCTAACGCCTTAAATATTTTTTTTATTGTGTAATTTATGCTTTTTATTAGCTATTCATATTTTCCCATGGACAGGACCCTGTCACCTGAGCATGGATTACGCTGTAAATACAGATATTAATTTTTTTTTTTTTTTAAATAATGTATTGCAGAACTCTAAGCAGTAGCATAAATTAAGAAAAAAAAAATATTTTAAATACTAATAATGCTAACACAATGTACAGATAATTTTTTTGTTCGCCTCACTGATGGTATAATCCAAAGATTAGGTGATCAGGTCCCTTTAAGAATGGGCTGGGCTCTGGAGTAAAAGTAATACACCCCTTTCTTATTAAAGTGTTACTCCATTTAAAAATAATAATTGGTGCCACTACATGCATCGTTGTTAACCCAGTTTCTTTACATGCCCAAACACGTGTAGTTTTTGCATATTTATAAGCGCGGAAAAAAATAGTTTTAAGCGCGGCCTGATCCCATCTGTATTTTAAAAACAGTTCTGAAAAGAATGGCGGGAGCATTGAGCAGGCAAGGATTCTTCCCGACTGCTCTTTTGGAAGCCAATATGAAAGGCATTTGTTCAGCCGTTAGGGTAAATGAAGATCCATCCTGCAAAAAAAGAAAACAGAAGGAATGATGCACATTTTTTTATAACTCACATCACTTTGCAGTGCGAAAGCGAGAACTCCGCCAAACATTGGCTGCGATGGCGCACTGAGTGCTGTCCCAACCCGGAAGCGCCTTTGTGGCTCAGCAGGCACAGACTCCCGAAATTTGTCTGGCGTCTGCTTTATACACAGGCGCACTTGATGATAGCGCCGCTATTTGACGCGATCGGCGTGTGCGCGCCATCTTTAATCATAACTCCCAATGTATTAGTCCAGGAATGTCTCTTGAAGCAGAATTAATAACATTGGTAGTCAGTGATTCTTTAAATCTCAAGTGAGGTAAAATTGGTGGTTTCTCTTTCTAGACATGTTGCACCTTTTCATAGACATTTCCTCTAATTTTGCAGTTGGGGATTCTTTTAAATCTCCCCAAATGTTATATCCCCCTGGTTTATTAAGACATTTTTAAAGCCATTTCAGCACTATATCTGACATATTATCCAATTTAAGTCACACGTCATCCATAAACTGGAGCAAAATAAAGTTTGCAACAACAACAAAAAAAAAAATGGCAGAAGGGAATGAGTAAAGAAATTGTCCTAAATTCTTCATCAATCCAGAATGAATGGAAGAAAAAAAAAAAATTGGGCACAACTAAAAATATTAAAAGCAGTCCAACATGCAGAGGTGTTACCCTTTATTTGATATAATTGCACCCCCTTCATTCATTTATTAACTGTTAATCTTGAAGAACAAATCATTCTGGACAGCTCTATACACATCCAGATGCTGTCTGTACTGTCAGTGGCCATGAAATTAATTATTTATGCTACTTCTGGACATGTGTGTCCATCAAACAGACAATATCTAAACTAGTCCAATAAATGGGAGAATTCCTAATAGTGCAACCTTCTCCACATACTCCGTATATATCCCCCAACCCCCCCACCAGCACTGTGCCACAAACCCCCTTGGAGTCCTCCTGTGCCTTTCCTCTCACCTCCTCCCTCTTCTTATCCCTTCCTTCAATTTTTACTTTCTTTTCTTGTTTTAAACCGGTAGTTGTTATTTTTTTTATACTTACCAGTTATAATAGCCGTGGATCATGGATGGTCATCTAATTATTATTTATAACAGAGCTCTGAGTGAATACTGATTGGTGTAGACTGTCTGTATCTCTGATCTGGCTTTAGGTGTGAGGCTGGTGCTTTCATGTCTTGATTTGCTGATTGGATCTTATATGTATAGGTTTATAGTCATCTTATCCTAAAGTTCACTTTATACCCCCCCCACCCAAAACATAACTTTGAGTCTAGATGTGTTATATGCATCCTGTGATATTCTCTCATATGCCTTACTTTAATTTGATGTAACACTGTTTTAGTATATATGCCATTGACTCAATAAAATCTTCAATTTAAAAAAAAAAACAATAGAGAAAAAAAAGTAAAAAAAAAAAATAAAAAAAAAAAAGGTAAAAACGTTTAAAAAAATGCTTCATTTAATTTGCAACCCTGATCCCATCTAGACCTAAGTTTGGGTTCATGTTTCTTAAAAAACACTGTAAATAATCCCTTTAACCCTTGGAAAGGTTCAGGGTTGGGAGGCTTGCAGATGTGCAGCCCTGGAAGGGTTAAACACACCCACCCACCCATACTGTAAATGCACACATTACATAGAGATTGGACCTCCTACCATCCTTCAACTAACGCTACCTGACCTGTTGCTCCATCAGTTGTCCTCTCATTCTACTAGTGGTAGGAGGTGATGAAGAGGAGGGGAGGGTGGATGGATGGTGGTGGTATCTATCTCAGATCAAACACTCATTTGTCCTGTTTGAAGCAGTAAATCCTGACTTCTTTGTTATGCTAATGGTGTCTGACATCACTCCTGAGATCAAAGGATTGGAGACCAAATATAAGCAGGTTGTTGAAGGCAGAGAAAGAGAGAGAGAAAGAGAGAGAGAAAATTAAGGCAGCCTCTAGCTGGCAGTGTCTTCTAACAGACCATCATATGCTGGAGTGAGAGCTCTGATACACACACAGAGCTTCACCTAACTTCCAGTCTTAAAGCTGAATATTTCTGCTCACACATTCATCTTTCCCTGCTGCAACCTTCCTGTGTTATGGATCTGTATCAGCTCTCTTTGCGCTTAGGAGAAACTTGTTTTTGAAAAAGAAGAGGATTTGATAATCAACACTGTTTTTTTGTTTTGTTTTGTTTTTTTTTTTTTGTTTATTTTTTTTTGTGAGTTTTCCTTGAGCAAGGACTCTTAACTTTCAGCCTGGAACTGGACAAGAAACAAGGATTTTTTTTTCACACTATGGTAAGTCATTCAGGAAAAGTTAGGGAAACTTTTACAGGACACTTGTAGGAACATGTAATGCTCCAGCCCCCCCCCCCCCCCCTTTACTCTCAAAAAGGAACAATAATAAGGACTAATCAGCAGGGCAAACACCTTGTTTAACTAAACCAAAGTTAAAACAAAATAGATTGAGTTTATAGCTTGCATGGGTAAGAAAGTTAGCTGGTCAACTTTGCAAAATGTGTTACTTTTACATTTTCTGCTCCACTAGCAGTACAATTCCCATATATCAAATATTTGTATTATGAATAAAAATCGATTGTTGCAGCATAACACAACTTTTTAAACTCAGAATAATCATTTTTATTCATTAGTTTCTTCTCCATTTTTTCCCCTCTCCTAATTTTACTCTGCACATTTATTTTTATGACTTTTGTACTTTGTATTCGGTTGTTGCACACAGCAGCTGTTTGTTTAGTGTTTTGTAGCATTCTGTCTGTCCTAGCTGCTCGTTTTTTTTTTTTTTTTTATATAGGATGCAATTGTAAGGTTTATTGAATGTGCCCAAATCCTTTATTAGGTAGAGAGAGAGTGAGTATTTGGCATGGGGGAGAGGGGGGTTAATGGCAAATTAAGGAAATAAAAGAGCAGATAATGGCAGGCAGACAATAGCCTTAGGACAATGGATAAAATGCCTGCAAGGGTAATGATTACAGGGGAAGGACAGTTGCACCAAAATAAATTAGATGATGTTCTAAAGGGGCTGTGAAGAGAGTCAGAGAACATGTGAAGGGCCAACAAGTCTCATTTAGATGTTAAATGTGCAGCTGGATGCACCATAGGGTAATATATTACTGAGGGGAAACTGCTACAAACACTACTTACCAAATGTGACATCACTCAAAATACTGCAGTAAGAATTCAAATACTTGTGAAGGGTTTGGAGAGTATGTGTATAGATAAGAAAATAATTTTATGTGCATGTGTATGTTTACCTACAGCTATAGTATAGAGAGATTTGTGCTTAAATATTATTTATTATTAGATAATTGCATCTATGTACTATTCTTTATAATACTGACTATTTCTGTATAAACTATTATACATCTCTGTGGAATATGAGGGCGGTTTATAATTTCTTCCTACCAATAAAAAACACAACCTGAATATATGTACATAAGTATAATGTAAATACTATATAATAAATACTATATATATATATATATATATATATATGTACAAATATAATAGTTAATATTAATTATTATTTATATATACATATATAGCATATGTTGTATAAGATGTGCATGGTTTGTAGAAACTAATGAACTATATATATATATATATATATATATATATATATATATATATATGTATGTATATATATATATATATATATATATATATATATATATATATATATATATATGTATGTATATATATATATATATATATATATATCATGCATACCTAACTAATGCACTGATTGTTTACAAATTCATCCTAATAATACAATAAATACCTGATTATATATAATATCTCTATATAAAAATATATAGGTAATTAGTTTCTAATTATATGACATATGATCATTATTTTATTATTATTAAATAATAATAATAATTAATATATAAATATATTAGTATATTTATCTATAAAATAGCAAGTAATTTAAATATATATATATATATGTGTGTGTGTGTGTGTGTGTGTGTGTGTGTTTGTGTACTAAATATACTATTTTAAATTAATTTGTATTCCATATACATTATAAATGTTATGAATGTTTTGTAGAACATAATTCATTTGTATATATATATATATATATATATATATATGTGTTAATATTTTATATTTTCTTTTTTAATATTTAGATTTTTATTGTCATTAATATGTTGTATGTCTGTCTCTATGGGTTTTGATACTCATTACTAGGGTATAGGTGTCCTGGCAATGTAAGTGAATTAAAGTTCAGGGGGGGGGGTGCAGGGTAAGAATACTTTCAGGGCCTTTCTCTATTCCCCCTGTGTTTGGAATTTGTTTCCCTAATCCGTCCTTTTCTCTGCTCACTGCTGTGTTCAACCCTGAGACCCCTGCTGCAGGTACACAGAATAAAACCCCCCCAACCCAAAACAGACAAAGCTGTGAGGATAATCAGCTCTCGTACAGGGCAGGCATTAGAAATGCACTTGATACCAGCTTGAACTGTGACCCGAATCCTCACCCCTTGTAAAAAAAAAAAAAAAAGAAGAAGAAAAAAGCGTATATTATTAATGCCAGACACACAATTAGTTTAATCAAACTGCCTTTAAAGTAGAGCCTTGTTCCAAGGATCCTGGATCCAGAATAGAAGGGTCATTGTAAACACAGATGGAGACTAGCTCACTCTTGGATGGGATGGAGTTGTTCGAGTCCATGCTTATTCTAACCTACTGTTTCCTTCTTAACCCTTAAAGATAGGTTGTATAATGCCCTATAAATCCAAGGGTTGCCAGGCACCAGGGGGACCAGGTGTCCCCTCTAATAGGAACACCTAAGAAAATGCAAACTTGGGGGGCTGCATAAAAGTCTGTCACCAAGGGGATCAAAGGTCACCTCTAAGGGGGGGGACAGCTAAGCAGATGCACACTAGGGGGGTTGCATAAAATTCTGTGCTATCCCTTAGGATGCCTTTTCTAACCCGACCTTCCTGAAAAGGTGAAGTAAGGTTCCTTTTTTCCTATACCCAGTGCTTTGAAGGTAATTTTGAATCCCTGGTGAATATAATGGCGTTCCATACAAAGACCGCTGATGTAATGCACGTATATATCAGCTCTCTGTAATTTAGCCCTAATTAAGAAGAAACGTCACCATAATTAAAGTCTATGCAAGGAATCCAACCACACCACAACTGTGCTAACAGCCTCAAAGCCCCGGGCTTCCAAGTACATTTGCTGCAATGGTCCTTGAGGGAGATAAAAAAAAAAAAAGAAAAGCCAAAAATAGCATAGGGTGTATTATGAGTCTAGAGAATTGACTGTACGAAGACTCTCTCTGGCTCTGATAAATTCAGGGAAGACAACATATAGAGATTATATCTTTTCAACACGGCTCTTCAAGCACTACTTCTAATGGGTTTTCCGCTTAGGTATAAATACCAAACATAATCCCTTAGAAAAAAAAAAGAAAAGAAAAAAAAAAACACTAACGCACAAAACAAAATTGATAATCTTAAGCGGGTAAGAAAACAGACACTATGTTTGCTTGAATAAACAATGCGGAGGGCAGTCTGTCTGTCTGTAATGCTTGCAAACGATGCAGTTCGGTTGACAAACAAGCTATTTCCCTTGGATAGAGCCCTGTAAGGATAATACTTTGTGAGATGTCGGTCAGCTTTCTATTTTAACTAATTAAATGCCAAGCGGGGGAAGGCGTGGAATGCGTTGGGTTTTAATGGGTTGCAAACTCTCTCCAGATACTTCACGGGTTATGGGATTACCTGAGCTAAAAACTGTTTGGGAATTTTATGTTTTGATGTGTTTTTTAAAAATGCTTCCCCTGAAGCTAGGGATTTTGTTTAGCTTCTTTGGATCAGTAAGAATACAGCAATGTGCCTTATATTTTTAGATTAGAGTTCCATATGATGCAAGTTTAATATGTACAAAAAAAAAGAGTTTTTACTACAAATGTATGTGATTAATCACTTTTCTGTTTTGTATTTTTTATATTTTTGTGCAACTCAAGACCATTACGTAGGAAGCAAAAGTTAAAGTTTTAGAAAAATAGTTAGTATGTAGCGTTAATAGACAATTGTTACTATCTATGGGTATTTGGAGAGACTGTATTTATTATGGGTACCTATTGGGAGAAAGCTGAATCTAGTGTTGTAGTGTGTCTGCTTGGATTAAAGTAATAATAAAAGTAATGATACTAACGAAAAATTAGGGTTCAAAATTAGGGGCACCTAAATGGAAAAAAGTTATTAGAGACACGTATAACCATTGTTGACTTGATCTCCGACAATGATCAGTCAGCCTGGCTATGGAAGTATCATGGGAGTTGCATTTTATAGTTGCTAGAGAGGCAGAGACTTCTTATACCCGGCTGTTAAAGATTTAGGGAGATATTATACAAATGAGCAATTCTCAGGTTCATGTCCAAAAGTAGAGCAGTAGACATGGAAACTAATGATATATTCCTGATGGTTGACCCACTTTTAGAACTTTTTCGCTGTACGAACCCCAGACGCTTTCTCTCTTTTCCTAAAACAATACGAGTAGCAGCCACCACCATAGGTCCTGATAATTTTCCCTGGCCTTATAACCTTACACCCTACTGTGTCCTCTAATGCCCATGGAGCAAGACAGATGGTCTTCCGATGACTTGCTCTGTGCAAATCCTACTGAATTCCATTCTTCCGTATTTACCTAAAAACGAGTTTTCTTGAGATTGTTCTTTTTTTTTTTTTCTTCCTGGTTTCCTCGCACGTTTTTTCATCTCGGGGATTTGGGTAAAATAATTTTCCAGACGTCCTTAAAGATACAAACCGTTACAGTTTAATGTGCGGGATCAGCTTTTGGAATGCAAGCCATCTGAGTACAGTTGTTATAGCTGTGATTGTAGAACCAGTGATTTAATCCCGCTATCATTTCGAGAATTGTTACTCTGTTAAGGGAAAAGGTGCACTATAAATACCTCTCTTATCCCTGCGGAGAAGTGAATTGACTGTGATTTATTGTGGTATTTTAGCTAACAACGTTATTCGTTCCTTAGGGATTAGTAAATGCTGTTCGCGCATTACAGATGTTTGGGTGGGGTGTCCGAACCAGAGGTGAGTTAGTGATTGGGCAAAAGAAAAACAGATCTGGGGGCACCTTGTGGGCATGGAGATAGCCATGCCCAGGATTTAAAGCGTCTAGTCTAGGCATGGTTGAAAAGGCTATAAACAGGAATGGATAAGCCTAACATAATAATTTAAATATAGTTGTGTCCAAATAAATAGAAGACTGTAAGGTCACCCACTTTGCTGCAAACTTTGTTAATCCTTCTCGATCAGCATGTACCCATATGTTATGTCTTTGGCTGGAACTCTTCGTGTGCAATAGTTTGAGTTCTAATACCCGCTGGCCACGGGCTCAGATGACGCAATTAGTGGGCGTGGCCAACATGGCCCATGCAGGAATCACTCCACCAGGCCACACAACTTTATTATATAGTTCTTATCGGGAGGTGCGTGAAGGTAAACTGGATCTTAAAATGAGGTTCAAAGATCACAGCTATGCTTATATCGTGGAATGCTTTCTGTTATGCCCACTTACTTGTTCTACTGTACAGAGCCTTGTAAAATGCTGGTGCTTTATATTAAAATAAAATTAAAAAAAAAAAATATATATATTAATATATTCTGCCATTCTAAAATCTTCCACCATTATTATCATTTATTTATATTCACTCCCAAATCATTAGTGATGGATAATCAGGAAAGGGGTGGCAAGGGTGGCAGGTCCCTCGGCTGCACCCTAATCTCCCTTAATGGTCTGGGGCTGCACAATGATTCACTTTTAAATGCCCCAGTCTGTAATACTTTTGATCTTTCTATCCAATTGTCTTGTCTGTCTTTCAATCCCTGTGCTTTATCTGTCTTGCATGTCTGTGTGTGTGTGTCTATCTCTGATGAGATCAGGTGGACTGATGAAGTGGTACCAAGGGCAACTAAATAGTTTTTGCCCAACCGTCCCTTTTTTTTGTTTTACTTAAAGGGACTGTATCACCTGAACATTGTTTTTACTGTGCATGTAGAGCATAAAAATTATTAAAAATGATATATACATTATATTAGCAGAACTGCAAGCAAATACCTAAATTAGGAGAAAATTGTGTTTTAAATGTGTCTGTGGAGTCCCCTGCTTATGACATCACCTGTGGCACAGTATGCAAACAAGCTGCTGACATACAATTTGCATGTCAAGCCACAGGTGATGTCATAAGCATGAGACTCCACAGACACACTTAAAACACATTTTTCTCCTAATTTAGGCATTTGCCTGCAGTTTTGCTAACACAATGTATAGATCATTTTCATTCATTGTTTATGCTCTACGTGCACAGTAAAAACAATGTTTGGGTGATACAGTCCATTTAAGACATGGGGAATGCAAGTTTATTTATTTTTTTTATTCTGACTTAACAAAATGCAAATATATTTAGCAATATATGTAAATCATTTGGAGAAAATGTGTAGCCAGATCTACCAGAGATTTAAATTGATGTTTCGAGTCAATAGTGATCTGCTATAGAGTTATTTTATTTTAGACATTACTTGGTATGAATTAAAGTCTTTAAAAGTGGTAACGTTAAGGGACTGAAGTTAAAGGTTTGACTTTGAATGAAAGGTATTTGGACCTGCCCCCTAGTTTTTCTTTCTAAGTTTCTTTATTATGTCTTCAGTGTGGGTAAGAGATGCAGATTATTCTTCCGAGCGGTATATTCAATCATAACAAGTTCGCTTTAAACCACATCACCAGTTTTTGTAGGGGATGTTTAATTAAATCAAGTGACTCATGGCTGTAATCAGTAAAAAGTCTTCTTCTTACCTTATACAGCCCTGTAGTATGCATTTTGTGACCATTCCCAAATACCCAGCTCACTCTTCTGCCTCTGTATATCCTCTAGACTCTGTTTATGTCAAGTCTTGGTCAAGGCCCATTGTCCTATAAGAGTTTTGACATTCCCCTATTTGTACACTTGAGAATGCAGGTTCCATGCTTCGTGGATCGGGCTTCCAATCATGTTCACCACAGGAGTATCCATTCGCTTAATTTCTAAGTTGCTGTTTGTGGAATTGTTTCAGAGGTATCTGCTCAGACATCACCGGGATTAACTAGGATAGTATAGACAGTATGGATTAGGCAGGATAGTCTAGATTAGGCAGGACATTCTAGATATTATGGATTAGGCAGGATAGTCTGGATTATACAGGATAGTCTAGATATTATGGATCAGACAGGACAGTCTAGATAGTCTGGATTAGGTAAAAATAGCCTAGATATTCTGGATTAGGCAGGATATTCTAGATAGTCTTGATTTGGCAGGATAGTATAGATATTCTGAATTAGGCAGGCTGGTCTAGATAGTCTGGATTATACAGGATAGTCTAGATATTCTGGATCAGACAGGACAGTTTAGATAGTCTGGTTTAGGTAAAAATAGCCTAGATGTTCTGGATTAGGCAGGATATTCTAGATAGTCTTGATTTGGCAGGATAGTATAGATATTCTGAATTAGGCAGGATAGTCTAGATAGTCTGGATAAGGTAAGGTAGTCTAGATATTCTGGATCAGACAGGATAGTCTAGATAGTCTGGATTAGGTAAAAATAGCCTAGATATTCTGGATTAGGCAGGATATTCTAGATAGTCTTGATTTTGCAGGATAGTATAGATATTCTGAATTAGGCAGGATAGCCTAGATAGTCTGGATAAGGTAAGGTAGACTAGATATTCTAGATTAGGCAGGATATTCTAGATAGTCTGGATTAGGCAGGATAGCCTAGATAGTCTGGATAAGGTAAGGTAGACTAGATATTCTAGATTAGGCAGGATATTCTAGATAGTCTGGATTAGGCAGGATAGTCTAGATAGTCTGGATAATGTAAGGTAGACTAGATATTCTAGATTAGGCAGGATATTCTAGATAGTCTGGATTAGGCAGGATAGTCTAGATATTCTAACTTATTCTGTAATACCCTGATAAGAATTTGAAAGTTATGTTTCTCCAACGTGGCTATAAAATCCTGTTTATTACAGTCTACTTATCACTGTTAGTGCATGCCACTCTGAATTTTTTTAAAATAGTACTTGTAAGGTTCACTATTTGGCAATAAATGTTAAACATTGATTGTGAATGTGGAGAATAAAAAAATGAATTGCATACATTAAGACAAATATGTGTTTTTTTGTTTTTTTTTAAAGTGTCTGTGATGTCTCCTGTTGATGACATCACTTGTGGCTCGATATGCAAATAAGCTACTTTTCAATAGTAATTTGCATTTCACTTTTAAAACACATATTTCTCTTATTTTATGCATTTCCATGTAATTTTACTTACACAAGGTATAGATCATTTTTTTTGTATTTTTGGGACAGAGTCTCTTTAAACACTGCACAGATCACTGAAAGGCCAAGCAGTCATGCAGATCCTAATCAGTCTCACTGATTGTAGCAAAACAGGACATTGTGCTGCATGGTATGTTTGTTTACGATCCTCTGCCACTGAAGGCCCCTTTATGACACTGGTGGGCCCTGGTCAGACCTTTTAATAGTGGGCCTAATCACAATGCCTCCCATATTTTCAATAATATCAAAGAATTGTATATAATTTAAGAAAAAAAAGTATCAGCATATTCTAAATGGAACCCTGGACAGATACTCTCTTCACCCTACCTTGTATCATGTGGTGGGATAAAGGATGCCCCGGTCAAAAAAATACTTATACCCCTTGAGTATATTTAAAAGAAGAAAAACTACCACCACTAGAGGACAAAGTCTAAAATTAGAGGGGCAACGATTTAAAAGTAATATCAGGAAGTATTACTTTACTGAGAGGGTAGTGGATGTATGGAATAGCCTTCCAGCGGAAGTGGTAGAGGTAAACACAGTCAAGGAGTGTAAGCATGCGTGGGATAGACACAAGGCTATCCTAGATATAAGATAAGGCCAGGGACTAATGAAAGTATTACATTACTGAGAGGGTAGTGGATGTATGGAATAGCCTTCCAGTAGAAGTGGTAGAGGTTAATACAGGGAAGGAGTTTAAGCATACGAGGGATAGGCACAAGGCTATCCTAGATATAAGATATGGAACTGGGGACTTATAAAAGTATTTAGAACATTGGGCAGACTAGATGGACCGAATGGTTCTTATCTGCCAGCGACACATTCTATGTTTCTATGTTGCCTGTCCTGAAATAATTTTAATCTTTTTATTATTTTTATATTTTTATAAATTCTCTTACTCCCTCAACTTTTTTGTTGTTGTTGTTGACAATTTAGTTCTCCTATTGAGGAACAGTTATGGGGTACCCGAATGGCTAAAATAACCCCATTCACCACCAAACTATCTTCAAGTTTCTCTCATTTTATCTTTCGTCCTGTGACATCTTTTTGAGTTGTAGTCCTTTATAGTTTCCGTACCTGGTGCCTATGCCAGCCGTGTGACTATTTACGCTATGTTCTGCTAATATTTAGACATGTAGGTCTGTCCAACCGAATGTGTGTGTGACAAGCTAAGGTGAGAGCAGACAGGGCTCAATAGCATGATCTGTGGGATGGGAAGAAAAATAAATTCCACTGACATTTCGTACTAATCCCACCAGTAAAGGCTCAAAGTCCTAGGCATGTTTCCCCTTAACAAAATATCCAGTAACCCCCCTAGTGTTGTCGTTGTCTATACATTAAACAGTGAACCACGGTGAACATATTTTCCTTTCTAGCGCGTCATACTTATTTAAATAAACTCAATAGTGGGAAGAGGATGGAGTAATCACCCAACCAGTCCTTTTTTGGGGGGGTGGGGGGGGGGGATATTTTACACTGGCTGAAATGGTGACCCTCTGAAACAGATAAGAGCAGATTTTCTTTTCCATTGGGGGCAGTACTGAATTGAAATGGAGATCTAGATGTGTATGTACATGGGTCAGGCTCTTGTTTGGGAGCGTAGCGCAGGGTGAAAGCCACAGGTAGAGTACAAACAAGCAAGAGGTCGTTGCAGGCAGCAGAGGTGCAAAACAGTTGGTAAGCCAAGGTTGGTACAGGCAGCACAGGGTCACAACGGGAAACGAGCCGAGTCAGGGAAGGATAAATCAGTGTAGTGCAGTAAATAAAGCCGAGGTCAGGCACCAAAAAGGCAAATACTGTGGATAGGGAGCGCAGGAGGCAAAAAGGAATTAAGCATGGAGAACCAAACTTAGCAGCTCAATATTCAAGTATGGACTGAAGTGTGCGAGGGGTTTTGATAGGGCTGTCAGTAAAAGCTTCTCCCTTCAGCTCCAGTTGCACCCTTCCTTATCCATAGGACAACATCAATGACGTTTCAGCCTCTTCCCCCACCTCCCCGGCATTCACCAATGTAGGGATGCGGCCTGGCACTAAGACCCCCCACTGAGTGTAGCACAGATGCACCCACTACCCGTGACTTGCATGTAAATCGAGGCCGGGGTGCGGCCTACTACGCAACGGCGTAATCACACGGTGGAATGTGGGAGTAATGGGGGAAACATGGATGCAGTAAGTGTCCCTTGTGCCTAGGGTTAGGGGACCTTTAATCCTGACAACATGTTAGATATCCAGAAATCAATACCAGATGGCCATTCTCTTGTATGACCTGTAGGAGCTTGGACTAGCCCCTCACGCCACACAACAGTCCTATGCATCATGAGATGGCCTGGCTAAGTTGATAAGAAATCAGTAAAGGCCTGTACTCTGGTCCTTTATCAGGCCAGGCGTATTCTAACAGTTTCAAGGCCTAAATAATGGCTCACCCACAAAGATATAAGCCCAGCCTGCTCTAAAAGCTACAGGCTTGGTATATATCCATCTTTAAGCAATGATTTCTTAACGAGAGTATTGTTACTCAATCCAGGGACAGTTTGGAACTGAAAGTGTCGTCCGATAACTAGTTAAATGTCCAGAGAAAATCCATATATATTTTTTCTTGTTTGAATGGAGTTCAGTAGACACATCGCGTAGGAAGTGACTTTATTAACAGTCAGACGAAGACAAATTGCAGTACAGCTTTCAGATTTGGAAAATAAAACGCTGGACGAGGTCTGTTTTCGGTTAGCTCTCGTGTCAGAGGCCTGCAATATAATGCAACGTGTCAAGTGTCATTTTAGATAAAGACCGCGCGCCGTGCGCTAGATTACGCTTACGGGAGTAAAAAAAAAAACGAGAGGAAGAAAAGAAAAGAAAGCATTTCATTCAAGTTCCTTAACTCTTTCAGGGCTTAGTGTATGCTAGTCACAGAATAAGCAAGAACATGTTCAATAAATGGGGGGATATGTGTGTATGTGACGCATGCTCCAACGCATAATGCTAACTCCTAGATGCGCTGGTTCAGCACTTCTGTGCTGCTCCTGTGCATGTAACACTGTTACATGCATGTGGGGGGGGGGGGGGGGGGGACAGGCTCCTGAGGAGCAGTGGACAAGCTCCGCGCCCGTTCCGTGTTAGTAGAGGGGCTATTTCTCACAGTTATACACATAGGCGTGCGCAGCCTATTGCATTAGGGTGTGCACCCTAAAGCACAAACACACACGCCGCACACGTGTGTGTGTATAGATATATAGATAGATATATATCTATCTATATATCTATACACACACACACACACACATACACAAATGCACTCTGCATACTTACATACAGACACGCATTCATATAATTATCAATATAAACAAACATTTAAAAACTGTATTAAAACTTTTTTTTTATTAATTAAGCATTTAGCAATGTAAACAAACATTTCACATTTTTTAACTTAAAAAAACACTTACTTAAAGTTTACCAGCCAGCCGGCCGCCCCAGAACCCCTCCTGGGAAAAAACGATGTGCCTGTGCTCCGCTCTGCACCCTCTCCTCTGGCACTGCGGCTGGGCCTCACCCTTGCGTTGCCGTGACTCCGCCTCTGCGTGACGTCACGGAACGCGTGTACGCGAACGCGTACATTACAGGGGAGGTCTGAGGGAGGAGAAAGTCCGTCCTTCACTATGCGGCGCTTCCGCTCGCATAGTGAAGGATCGGATTAGGAGACAAACTCGGGCGGCAGACGGCAGTGCAGCACGGAGGCAGGGCCGTCTTTAATAGTGATTGGACCCTGGGCAAGCATTTGCTTGGGCCCCCTGGATCCTGCCCCCTCCCCTGCATGCAATCCATCGCGATGTTACCCCTCCCACACACACACACACATATGCCATAATTGTTGTGCCATTCAGATGCCAGTAATATTGTAACTTTCGGATGCCAGTAATATTGTGCCAGTCAGAGCCCAGTAATATTGTGCCAGTCAGAGCCTAGTAATATTGTGCCAGTCAGATGCCTGCAATATTGTGCCAGTCAGATGCCTGCAATATTGTGCCAGTCAGAGCCCAGTAATAATGTGCCAGTCAGATGCCAGTAATATTGTGCCAGTCAGATACCAATAATATTGTGCCAGTCAGATACCAATAATATTGTGCCAGTCAGATACCAGGAATATTGTGCCTGTCAGAGCCCAGGAATATGGTGCCTGTCAGATGCCTGTAATATTATGCCAGTCAGATGCCTGTAATAGTGTGCAGTCAGAGGCCAGGAATATTGTGCCAGTCAGATGCCTGTAATATTGTGCCAGTCAGATGCCTGTAATATTATGCCAGTCAGATGCCTGTAATATTATGCCAGTCAGATGCTTGTAATAGTGTGCCAGTCAGAGCCCAGGAATATAGTGCCATTCAGATGCCCAGTAATATAGTGCCAATCAGATGCCAAGTAATATAGTGCCAGTCAGATACCCAGTAATATAGTGCCAATCAGATACCCAGTAATATAGTGCCAATCATATGCCCAGTAATATAGTGCCAATCAGATGCCAAGTAATATAGTGCCAATCAGATGCCCAGTAATATAGTGCCAATCAGATGCCAAGTAATATAGTGCCAGTCAGATACCCAGTAATATAGTGCCAATCAGATGCCAAGTAATATAGTGCCAATCAGATACCCAGTAATATAGTGCCAATCAGATACCCAGTAATATAGTGACAGTCAGATGCCAAGTAATATAGTGCCAATCAGATACCCAGTAATATAGTGCCAGATACCCAGTAATATAGTGCCAGATACCCAGTAATATAGTGCCAATCAGATGCCAAGTAATATAGTGCCAATCAGATACCCAGTAATATAGTGCCAGTCAGATGCCAAGTAATATAGTGCCAATCAGATACCCAGTAATATAGTGCCAGATACCCAGTAATATAGTGCCAATCAGATGCCCAGTAATATAGTGCCAATCAGATGCCCAGTAATATTGTGCCAATCAGATACCCAGTAATATAGTGCCAATCAGATGCCCAGTAATATTGTGCCAATCAGATGCCCAGTAATATTGTGCCAATCATACCAGGAATATTGTGCCAATCAGATACCCAGTAATACTGTGCCAATCATATACCAGGAATATAGTGCCAGTCAGATGCCCAGTAATATAGTGCCAATCAGATGCCCAGTAATATAGTGCCAGTCAGATGCCCAGTAATATTGTGCCAATCAGATACCCAGTAATATAGTGCCAGTCAGATACCAGGAATATTGTGCCAGCCAGACACCCCCCCCCCCCCCCCGTACTTACACTTCACTGCTCCGTGTCCCCCGCCGGATGTCTCCTCCGTGCAGTCTTCCCTCTTGCACGGAGGAGGGAAACAGAAACCGAAACCGGATGTGACGCGACGTCACATCCGGCGTCAGTTTTTTTTTTTTTTTTTTTTCCGGCCGTCGCATCCATTGGATGCGGCTTGCCGGAAAAAAGCGTTCACAAGCGCAATGCGCTGTGAACGCGGTAGCAGGGGCTGGGGGCCCACGGGACAGCTGCCTTGGGGCCCCCCAGGAGTAAATGGGCCCAGGGCAGCTGCCCCGTTTGCCCCGCGTTAAAGACGGCCCTGCACGGATTAGGGTGTGCCCAGGCACACCCGGCACACCCCGTGCGCACGCCTATGGTTATACATATGACAAGGCGATTCTTACCTCTTGTTCTTTGTACATTCTACAAATAAACAGGCCATTGGACCTGTATATATAGTGCAGGCCCAAACCTGGTGAGTGCCTCCAGCTAGAAGAGCTCAGCTGGCCATGGATAATGCAGAGTTACATCTTTACACACTTTATAACAATGCATTATACAGGGCCAACTCTGTTCTTCTAGCAGGAGAAACTCACCAGGCCCTGCACCATGTATAGAAGAATATATAGAAGAGCTCAGCTGGCCATGGATAATGCAGAGTTACATCTTTAGACACTGTCACTTTATAACAATGCATTATACAGGGCCAACTCTGTTCTTCTAGCAGGAGAAACTCACCAGGCCCTGTACAATGTATAGAAGAATATATAGAAGAGCTCAGCTGGCCATGGATAATGCAGAGTTACATCTTTACACACTGTCACTATATAACAATGCATTATACAGGGCCAACTCTGTTCTTATAGCAGGAGAAACTCACCAGACCCTGCACAATGTATAGAAGAATATATAGAAGAGCTCAGCTGGCCATGGATAATGCAGAGTTACAGCTTTACACACTGTCACTTTATAACAATGCATTATACAGGGCCAACTCTGTTCTTCTAGCATGAGAAACTCACCAGGCCCTGTACAATGTATAGAAGAATATATAGAAGAGCTCAGCTGGCCATAGATAATGCAGAGTTACATCTTTACACACTGTCACTTTATAACAATGCATTATACAGGACCAACTCTGTTCTTCTAGTAGGAGAAACTCACCAGGCCCTGCACAATGTATAGAAGAATATATAGAAGAGCTCAGCTGGCCATGGATAATGCAGAGTTACATCTTTATACACTGTCACTTTATAACAATGCATTATACAGTGCCAACTCTTCTTACAGGAGAAGCTCACCAGGTTACCTCACCTACAACTCACCTTTTAATGAATAGCCTTTAAATCTGGAACCCCAGATGCCCAATCCACATAGACACCTATTAGAATTCTAGGCGCACCTCACTACAACTCCTGTCATGCTACAGTCTGCATTGAGCTACGCTAGCCAACATTCGCGTGTGTTGCTATCTGTGGTCAGTATTAAGGATATAATTAAGGACCGATTAAACTCAGGCTGACATGAATGATTTCCTCACAAAACATGGGTGAATGGGATAATTCATGGCTACGGGGCTCTCTAATCATGTGCAGGCCTGGACTGACCACCGTATGCTCCAGCGAACATAAGGCCCCATTTTTGTTTCATACGCACCTGCAAAAGATGGCCTGGGGCAACAACAAGAATGTTAAAAACAGATTTCCTGTTGCCAAAAAACACGGTCACTGTTAATTGTACTGATATTAACATTCTTTTTACCTGTGTGCCAGAATGAGGTATAATTACAGTGTGGGCTTCTCCCACATTTAAATTCAAAATCCCCCCCCCCCCCCCCCTCCCCTACATTCAAATCCTTTAACCTTGCTTTCCATTGGAGATGATCTGGGGATGAGGTTTGTATAGTACTTTTAACCCTGCATCCTGTATACTGGTATTTACAGATAGCTAGCCTGGGATTTGTGGCTGCATTATTAGTATATATTAATGCAGGGCCTGGCAGATCCCACAAGCTAGGGATGGGTCTAGATCTGGGGAGCTCTAAGCAAAAATCACATGGGGATCCCTTGTCAGCTTTCTTCCCTTAGATTATTATTATTTTTTTTTTTATATGTATAGTTTTAGTCTTTGCTTCTTCCACTGGAAGGTTATTCAGGGTATCTACTACTTTTTGCTTACACTAATATTGATATGTACTATTAATATATTATATAATATTGATCACATAAACAAAGCATCAATAAAGTTATAGTAAAGCAGAACGATATACACATAAAAATGTAATTAAACTCACTCTGCAGCTCCCTAAATTGTCCGCAGCTTAGTAACCTGAAGCTAAGCATTCAGGTCAAAGTGTTACTTAGCTTTGGGTGAATAAACTGGGTGACTATAAGGAGAGAGATTTTGGTTTAACATATCAGGTCTATTAGTTAGCTTATGTCCTCTATATTGTACATGGTCTTAATATATTTGACTAGCACTTATTTTTATTCTAAAACAAATTACAGTTCTCCTGTAGTTTTGATTCGAAAATAATTTGACAGAGGCTTATAAATTCAGTGACATCATAGAGAGGAAGTACACAGGAGGCATTCTTTATACTCTGTTCTGTCATTAACCATTACTGTGGAATCAGCGTCTCTTAGACTTCAGGATGGGAATGTATCAGCCAAATGTGTGCACGTTGTGATCTAACACAAGAAGGAGGGGCTTGGAGAGATAGGCGGGGCTGTTGCTATAGCAGCAGCAATAACTTTATTTGCTGTTTTTAAGAGACGGAAAGTGTCGGGGATAAAAAACGATAAGGCAGATCTGTTTTGTATCCGTTATAATATGGATAAAATGATTTAAAATGATTTTTTTTAATAGGCCATTGTACACGGATGTGGCCCTTTAACAACATCGCCTTGTTAGATAAATAGATCTCCTTAGTAAGATGCTGTGATCTGTTCACATACACGCTACATGTAGGACCTCTCTATGTACTGGAAGACATGTGCTAGTTATTACCCCGATCATTTCCCCGAGATTGAAATCTCTGGCTCAGGTAGAAAAACAAAGATATGGGGCTAAAAGGTTACTATGCAGTAAAATTGGCCTCCTCCCCCCCAAAAAAAATGTGACCTTGGATTGCTCGGGATAACACCGTTCCTTGTCTTTCCCAGAAACTCGGAGAGTAATTTAGATATTTTTTTTGCCCCTAAACTGAGGTACTGAGCTGCTATAGGCAGTCACTGCCATGTTCCCAAAGAAAACCGAGGTCCATGAATACATGGAAAGCTATGAGCATATTAATGGTCAAAAGTGACGGAACGGAGCACTAAGAGAGCCGTAATCAGACGCGGATCCCTCCACAAGTTCAATAGGTTACACTAAATAGATCCGAGGGGCCGAAGGGAGCAGCACATTTGTGCCGGTCGAATTAGGTGACTCTGAATCAGAATCACCATGAAAACCAGCGGAATGTTGCTTTATATTGATAGTTCCGCTATGAACTTCAAAGTCTGATTATTGCACAAAGAATGGATACAAATAACCCTACATTCTAAGTAAGGTTACCTACCCTCTTCTAGCCTGTGACAGGTAGGATTTTTGACTGAGGCAGTACACCTGTCAAGCTGTAACACCTGTGTATAATGCTGACTGCCGACAACTACCGTGTGCACGGGTCATGCAAATTTCTCGCCACTCTGGCGCAGTCCATGTATAAAGAAACAGTGCCTGACTGCATAGAAACATAGAATGTGTCGGCAGATAAGAACCATTCGGCCCATCTAGTTTGTTGTCGGAGAACCTCCACTAAATGTAGTTTCACTAAGGTTTTATCAGTGGCGTATTTAGTTTTGTGCTGCCCTAGGCCTGATTAAACTCATGCAACCCTCTTCCTTATTTGCCCCAGCCTTTCTGTTGAGACCACACCTCTTCCTATTTAGGACCCACCTCTTCCTCTTCATGCCACACCCTTTCTTCATTGGGCTCCAGCTCTGTCATCTCTATCACCAAACAGCTTGTCAGTGCCACACTTGCCCCCAAACAGCTTGTCAGTGACATCTTCGTCCCCATACAGCTTGCTTGCGTGCCTTTATTGGAACATACAAAAAGTAATGCTGTCCTTGGAGCACTTTAAATCAGATTTACTCAACAATACCCCACCTTTCTAGCACTCTCACCTCAACACCGGGTTTTTTATTTTTCACACAGGACCCAATGATACCGCTGGCTTTCCCGTTAGGTCACACCTCCGGTTTCCATGGAGATTGTCCTGCGTACCAGGCGAGCCAACGAACGTCTCGCATCCTAAAATGTCAGGATGCGTAAAAAAAAAGGCGCAACTGTACAAAACAAAACAAAAAATATCTATACATTGTGTTTCAGATGCCTAAATTAGGAGCTACATGTGTCTGTGGTGTCCCCTGCTTATGACATCACCCATGGCTTGAAATGTGTAATTTGCATATTAGGCCACAGGTGATGTCATAAGCAGGAGACGGCACAGACACACTTAAAACACTCCTTTCTTTGCAATTCTGCTAACACAATGTATAGATAATTTTCAACCACTTTTTATTCTCTCCATTCGCAGTGTAAGCCATGTTTATACAGATACAGTTGCTTTAAGTATGCAGGAAGAGTTAAAATATATCTCCCTTTTTGTATTTTAATTCAGAACAGTGTAACTTTTTCTACTTTATTGGTTCCCCATCCTACCTAGAGAGATTGGAGAAAGTGACTGTGTGTGTCAAATATTATCCATTGTCTCTTGGTAATGCCACTCTAGCAAGGGGTTAACACACACTCCGGGCTTGGCCCGAAAAAAAAAAAAAACACACTTTAAACTGGGTCTAGACGCACTTTGCCGGATTCTATACACTCATACCGCGTATGTTTATGTTATCGGAGAGAGAGAGAATGTTAATGAATAGCAATGGTAATCACACTACACATTCCGTATTACTGTAGCATCCCGTGTCTTTAGCGCCCGTGAGCTAACAATCAACCTGACACCAGGAGGAGGATCAGGGGGAAGGCTTTAACCAATCTGATTTTCATGTAAACCTATATAGAGAGAAAATAAACAGACATTTGAATCCTACCATATGTAGAGGGTTAATGGGGGGAAGAAAAAGGCAAATAATAAAAAAAAAAAAAAAAAAAATCCAATGTAATCAGAGAAATAATTCAAGCCATACGCTTCCTACAGTGAAAGAGAGTAAGAAATCTCTTAAAGAGAAAGAAAAAGTTGTGCTCAGTAAATACTGTAGCATTGGACTTGGATGGGTGTTTAACTCTTTGCATACTGGATGCCGCCCCACAGACATAAAAATAAATAACAGTGTTTTACCAGGAAAGGTACATTCAGATATTCTCTGGCTTCCAAGTGCATTCTGGGGATGTTACTTTTGCCCAAGATCTGGAGGATGTTAGTATTACCCAATTTAATGGTACTTATTGAGGTTCTATGTCAGCCCTGTCAGGAATTGAACCTGTGACCCCCAAGGGATGAGTAGATTCTACTGATTTGTTAGCCCACTGAGTATCTAACCAGCAAAAATAACAACTAAAAATGATTAAAAATTCCACCTTTTAACATTTTTTGTGTGTGTTTGTGTGTGTGTGGCAGGTTCCATTCTCCAAACGGGAAGACTAAACGGAGCCAGGAAAACTGGAAATCAATTACATTGGACCGTACAATTCATTTACTGATTGGGATTTTTTTCATCTCGGAAAATGAAGGTTTATATTTGGCTTGCTGCTCTTTTTACTTTTGTTTTACACATGAGGATATGCCAAGGCATCAAATGGTTGTAAGTATATATATATATAGTTTTACTATTTTTCTTATTTGTTTTATATATATGTATATTAGTTCTTTACATTTTTCAACGTTAAAAAACATTGTTTGATAAGGAGTAATAGTTGATTGTCTACATCAGGGATAGGTGATCTGCCTCCCTCCTGATGTTGCAGGACTACATTTCCCATACTCAGCCTTTTATTTGAAAGAGCATTATGGGAGATGTAGTTCCTCAGCAGCTGGAGGGCTGCGGGTTGCCTACCCATGGTCCACCTCTCTATTTGGTATAACGATGGTAGAACTTGCCTTTGCATTTCAGTGTATATTGTTACTTTTTAGTGCCTTGTTGGTACAAGTATATTTTTTTGCAACAATACAATAGTATCACTTTCACATCACCCTGGATTTTTATACACTTGCTTAGAGAAGTGTTAAATTAGTAATTTTATTAAAAGCTGTCTCTAACTTTAGAGTCTGTTCAATCCTCCGAGCTGCAGAACTGATCTCCGGTGGTATGAAGTTAGTTCTTCACTAGGAGACATAGTCTAAAATTACAGGGGCAACGATTTAAAAGTAATATAAGGAAGTATTACGTTACTGAGAGGGTAGTGGATGTATGGAATAGCCTTCCAGTAGAAGTGGTAGAGGTAAACACAGTGAAGGAGTTTAAGCATGAGTGGGATAGGCACAAGGCTATCCTAGATATAAGATAGGGAACTGGGGACTTATAAAAGTATTTAGAAAATTGGGCAGACTAGATGGGCCGAATGGTTCTTATCTGCCGGCGACACATTCTATGTTTCTATGTTTCATCCAAGCAGAGATCAAAAATATGTGTACCATGAAATCGGGTAAATGGTAACAGTTGCATGGATTTTGGGCAACTGGTGCAGTAATTGCCATAAATCATATTTTCAGTTTGATTTGGGATATAGTCCAGTAAAGGGCTCGCTGTGTATTGAAGTATGAGATGATAAGGGATAGATATAAGGAAATACAGGAGGAAAAGTCAGGGGCCACAATAAATGGTGCAGCATAATAGTGTATAATTGGGAGTAACTTATAGTGCCATCATATTCGGACATGTGGTACAAAGCATACAAATCGAATGCAATGTAACAAATTGAAAAATACACTTACAAAAGCCAACATAAACTTATGTAAGTGTAACATTAGTCAATCATTTTTATTATATGGAACATGGTATCTATAGAAGCTTTTTTAAATGAACTTAAATATGTTTACAGGACAAAAATATGTGGCATGCCGATGGCTTCTCCTGTTTTTTGAAACTTTTGTTTGTTTTTTCTTTTCTATGTCCACATTGTGTTTTCCATTTAAAATCAGTAGGTTTTTTTTTGCTAATTCACTGATTTATGTGACAACCAGAAACAGCTTTAGATCCGGTTGTTATGTGTTTTTTTTTTTTTAAACTTTTTTTTTTTTTTTAAAACAACAGTTACAATATACACATCAATATTCCTCGGATACATTAAATGGTATACATCAATTTTAAAAAAAAAAAAGGAAAAAAAATTATATGCAAATATTATTTTAATCTTTTTTTACATTTATTACAAAAAGATTTAACTTTAAAAAAAGACATGGTTCAACAACAGTATAATGTATGTAAATTAATGTTATTTCGTACCATGTATTGAATTATAAAATAAAAAATAAATAAATTATGCTGTCATCAATAAAAAATGTTTAAAAAAAATAAATAATCAAGGGCTTTTTAAATGGTTGAATTAAAATGCACAGATACTTGCATAGGCAAATTTGCCAAAACATAAAACACCTACTGGCCGATTATGTTTATCAATACTTTTTTTTTTTTTTAGTAATTGAAAGTTTAATTATGGTATATTAAGATAATGTTGTAACAACTAAAAATAATAAACTAATCTGAAATAGAAATGCTTTAATGAAAGAATACAATAATTGTATTGAGCTCTTTTTCCTTGTATCATTTTATTGGACTTTTTTAGAATCCCTGTATCGATCAGGCAGATCTTGCATCCTTTTGACCCCTGATAGCTCTATCAATTTAACATGTCTACACTTTCAATTAAACATAACTTATTTTTTTTGCTGCCAGTTTTTTTTTTTTTTTTTTTTATATTTGTTATCAGTATGTTTTTTTCAATCAGTAGGACTTAAAAGATAATGTTAAAAGTATGTTATAGTTTGGTATTAGTACACTTGAGTTGAATGCATCAGTGTCTTTGTTTACGTAGGGGTCTTTTACCGCGGACCCTCACTTTTTATACAAAGAGGAGAGACAAACACAGCAGGTTTTTTTTGTGCGATAAATGAAGTGATTTGTGAGACTTTCAGTCTCAACAGACACAAAAGAAACACCATTCTCTGCAAGGAATTTAGCTGTGGATGAGCATTAAATAGGATGATATGGACGATCAATTTCATACAATACGCCGCAGTCAGTGCATTGTGTGGGATCTTTACCCACAAATGTTCTAGGTTTTGAAAACACTGCATCCACACAATTGAACATCACTCATGCAGATAATTATTGAAATATATCAGTGAAAAGTTGTTGTTTTTTCTGCCAGAGCTGCTTTTTAATTTTCTTGTTAAAACAAATCTACATTAACACGGTTGCCCTCTCTCTCTAGCAGTGATGAGATTGATTTAATTACATCGCGAACATTATTATTATTATTAATCTTTAAATCGACAAAAAAAAATCAGTCCTGTTTAATTGAAAGATTGCATCAAGTGTAGGCATTTTAAATAGAAATTGTTTAATAAAACAATGCATAAATGGAGCCCTCTGTGCTTGTACAGCTCTGTCAGAGGGCGGACATGTTGTTTAGAATCTTAGGTCTCATAAAGGAAGATCTGACCCATCTCTCCCAAGATTCTAAGCAACATGTCCGCCCCTTAATACAGCTTGACAGGCAAATGTTGCATTTATTTTTTTCAAAGGGACAGTTCCCCCTAGTTTCTTTTCTATATGTTGTACATGTTTTTTTTTACAACATGTGAACTTCGCTCATAGTTTTACATTGAAATACATTTTAGAGAGGCCTCTAAATTTAGACATCAGCGAGAGGGTGCATACAGGAGGCGGACTTCTCGCCCTGCAGCAGTTTTCATGTTCCCCTGTTGTTGTCAGGTGTTATTACTGTGAAATCAGATTCTCTCTTTTGAGCGGTTTCAAGTGCTTGGCACGCAAAGGGGTGTGGTTTCAACCAGGCCCGTGTATTTTGATGTAACACAATAAGGTAGGCTTGGGGAGATCGACAGGACTATTCCTTTAGAAACAGCAGTATCTCTATTACATGTTTATATGCAGTTTTTAAGACTTTTTTTTATTTCTTTAGTAAATTCATACTATTGCACTATTGGTTCTTTTTCTTCTTCTTCTTCTTTGTATATACTTACACGGTCACCGGATCTACTGGGTATTGGAGCCTTTAATGGCGAATAAAATGTGCAAACAATCAGAGCCCTTCAGCAAGCCAAGCGTTAATGGCGAGCTGAATTATGACTTCCCCAAAGCATTTGCGAGCTGTACATGTAAAGTCATTCTTACAGATGAAAGTTACGATTAAAGTTCCATTTGAACTATGAGCTGGGTGCAGATGGGTTTCTCCTGGAGAAACACCTGTGTAAGGGCCTTATGGGAATGAATTTTGTTTTAAAGCTCTTTTTTTTCTGTTCTCCTATAACTGGATGAGTTCCCAAATAGGAATTATTTATTAACTCCTAGCCTTACCGCTTCTTAACCCTTTCCACATTAGCCATTTCTAGTTTCCAGCGTCAGTGATAGAGCGCTTAACTAGTTAATGCTAAAATAATGTTTAGAATCTTTATTATTTTTTTATGTTGTCTGTTTTATTGACGATATACAGTATCGGAACCTTGACAATATAACATAATATGAAATGTAAAGTATGAAATAAAAACCTAGAACAATACTATACAACAAACAACATAGTTCCAGGTTGTAGCGGGCCAAATAGCTGCAATTAATTACTGGTGATCCTTCTACGCTGCTGAAGGATCCGGACAAGTTTAATTGTGGTGTGTTGAAGTCAGGTTTATATAGCTGGTAAAATTCAGCACTGTGAAAGTGGATCCTCCTGGGCGTGACCTCTGGCAGCGACTCATTCTGATTGGATAACTCCCAACATTCTAAGAGCTAGACTTCTAGGTTCTGGTTGTGGCTATAGCATGGTTGTGGGAGGGGCAGTAAGTAGAATTTTGTTGTTATTTGTATGTTACGCCATACGTAAGATCACAACAACAAGGCACATCATCGAAGGCTTCACTGAATAAATTCAGGCATTAGTAGCAGAACTAGAAAGATGGGCAAGTTGAAGAATTTTTTTTTTGATTTTTTTTTTTTACAAGTCAGCAATTGCTTCCTGATTTTTGCAGTTCACTTGATAGTTCACTTTGTTAGTGAATTGATCGCCCAGTCAAAAACATTTGTAATTTGTTGTATAAATGGACAAAGGGGGAGGATGAAAATGAGGTGTTATGCCTCCAAACGATGGGCACTCGACACGTATTAGAGGCTGGAAAGGAGCACCACTAGCTAATCAGAGCTGTTCTTTTGCAGTGATGCACATTTCTGTTTTTTCTTTTAGCAATTTTGTCCTTTTTTTTTCCCTGAACCAGGGATCTGGAGAGTTAATCAAAGCCTGGGAGTAGACTTAAATGTTCTCCTTTCAATAAAAAAAATAAAAAAAATAAACATATATTTTTTTATAGTTCTCACAAAAAGTTCAGATTTAATTCCTAAATATTTAATTAGCAAAGTGTCCACTCATCTTAAAGCTCCACTATCCATTTCTATATTGAACATTAAACAATGAATATCAAACAATGTTTTAATCTTCATTTTAAAAAAGTGAATGTTAAACAAGGAACATTTCCATTTAATACACATTGTCACTACCAGCAGAGGTGTAAATAGCTTGTAATACAATCAAGGCAAGAATAATTTGCCCTTCCCCCATATTGTTTTTCATAGCCCCATAACCCCACTGGCTGCCCCAGAATCCTTTTCACTAGTCCCATGCTCATCCACTTATCACCTCAGCCCACTCTATTGTCTCTCTTGTACACTGTTCTACAGCTGCCATAATTACCCTGACCTCCCCTCCACTATCCCAGCCCCCCTCGGACACTTTTGGCAAAACATGACTGTCTGAATTCTTCCCACAATAACTGTTTATTTAATTAAAAAATGTGCCCAAAAAAAAAAACTTGAGGCAACACCAGTAAAGGTTTATGCCATATTGCCCTATAATATCACCTCTGCTGTAAGTTATCCCATGCATCCACAACCTTACCTGACTTCATAGCAAGATTCCTTGTTCTCACCATCCTTGTTGTGTGGTGAGAACCTTATTTTCTATATATCTGAACAAATAAATTGTTGCTTAAAATTGGCCTCAAGTTATCCCCCCCCCCCAACCTGCCTGAGATAAGGTACGAACCCTATCTCTTAAATAAACAGAGTTATTCCTACTACATTTCTTGCAATGCTTCATTTTAATTACCTTAGAAACATAGAATGTGTCGGCAGATAAGAACCATTCGGTCCATCTAGTCTTCCGCAACATGGCCCTATTGTGGCCCTTGTGGACAGATTTTCCTTCTGGTCTGCTTATGTCTTTGCTAATGTTGTGCCGTCCTTGCTTAGGTTGTAACTGTAGCAGTGTGCGAGTAAGAGGACCACGTGCACTGCCATCTGAAACTCATTATCACCAAGCCACCATCACATTTCAGTAAAGGCAGCAGCATAATTACAGCAGAAAGTAGCGCTTTGGTAAACTCGGGTTATTATCTTTTCGGATGGGGGTCAAAGTTCACATTCGGCAGCAAGTGAGTGTGAAAGGAAGGTATAGATGGTATAGATGCAGACGCTTGTGATCTGTGATGATCAGTCGGGGATCTTGGAGCCAGGTGAAGAAGATTTAACTCTGGGATGGATGAATTCCATCAGCGTAAATATGGGCACAGACAGAGAGACAGACAGACAGGCAGAGAGACAGACAGACAGAGAGGCAGAGAGACAGACAGACTGGCAGTCAGACAGAGAGACAGACAGAGAGACAGACAGACAGGCAGAGAGACAGACAGACAGAGAGGCAGAGAGACAGACAGACTGGCAGTCAGACAGAGAGACAGACAGAGAGACAGACAGACTGACAGGCAGAGAGATAGACAGACAGAGAGACAGACAGACAGACAGACAGGCAGAGAGACAGACAGACAGAGAGGCAGAGAGACAGACAGACTGGCAGTCAGACAGAGAGACAGACAGACTGACTGACAGAGAGACAGACAGACTGACAGAGAGACAGACAGACAGAGAGACAGACAGGCAGAGAGACAGACAGACTGACAGTCAGACAGACAGACAGACAGACAGACAGAGAGACAGGCAGAGAGACAGACAGACTGACAGGCAGACAGACAGACAGACAGAGACACAGACTGACAGACTGATAGACAGAGAGACAGACGGACAGACTGACATTTAGAGAGATAGACAGCCTGACAGACTGACAGACAGAGAGACAGACGGACAGACTGACATATAGAGAGATAGACAGACAGACATCTCAGACAACGTTTAAGGATTTTTTTCTAGTCTCTGATCTCTCCCAGTGGCCAAAGCCCAATGATTGTGTTTAATCTACATATGTAAGCCAGGGCAGGCACCAACATGGCTCCTGGTTCATAATTACTGGACTGTGTGATGGACCAATCACAATGGAACCAATGGTTCAATGGAACCTTCACTGACCTTTTGTCAAGGACACTGGTGTCCCTTGTACAGACACTTTGCCTGTCCCTGCCTGGAAGAGATCTCCCATGTTCACATACTTTCCCCTTTTTACGTGTGTGAATTCATTCCTGTTACTAATTGTCTGCTGTGCCCCTCTCTTGCTGCTAGGGATAGAGTGACCACATCAACTTTTTCCTCAGCGATCATTATAAATATACTTTTTTTTGTAGTTTAACAGTTTGTACTTGTTTGCAAATTTTTTTACATGTTTTTCGGTGTGCTGTATGTTAATTCTGATATATAGATACACAGCTAGTCACTCAAAATCCCCTATATCACCTATATCACCTGATATCTATCAGGTAATATAACTCTGCTTGTGTCAAATCTGGTCCTCAAGATATATACGTATTAAAATGAGACTCTAGACAGCATTTTGGTTTGTTTTAACATGGTTTATTTAAGCATTTTAAACACTGGTGGAAAAGGGTCAAAAATCTGACATCTGATATTCTACATTTTTTCATTGAATTTCTGGTGTGTGATGGGAAGGGCTGATTTTTGCCTGTATTGCTTTCTCCCATCCTTAGTTAAGTCTTGTACTGATTGGCCATATACATGCTCTCTGGCTACTCAATTGACCTATTCGTATGAATGGGGACTCTATTTCGGTTTATAGAAAGCCAATAGCCATGTAATGCTTTTGGCTTTCTATAAACCGAAATAGAGTCCCCATTCATACGGGTTTAATCGGTTTATAGACTTTCAGTTTATGGAATACATGTAATGCTTTTGCTCTTCTATAAACCGAAATAGAGTCCCTATTCTTATGAATGGGGACTCTATATCGGTTTATAGAAAGCCCATAGCATTACATACAATGCATACAGTGAAATGTCCGTGTTCGGGTCCGTGGTCCAAAAACCGTAATGTTCGGTACGAACCCGAACAGTGTGGTTCGGGTTCGCTCAACACTAGCTCGGATGTCTTCACCTCAGATGGCGGCCTGCCCAGCCTCATCGAAAGGAGCTCAAAATATCCCATGTAGAGAGTCTCTTCAGCTTCTTATTTAGTCATCCCATATCTGCAACAACCTTAAAGGGGATAATTCTCGAGGTTCTGGGGTTTGTATGCAGTCTGCAAATCAGCCATATGTAAATAGAATAAGGCACGCCTGCAAACGCCCAATGCTAGCTCCACCCACAATAAATATATTTTAATATAGATAAATATGCAAATAAAACACAACAATTCTTTATATATACAGTGAGGGAAAACAGTTGAAAGTTTGCCCACTGACAAAGAAATGATCAGTATATAATTTTAATGGTAGGTGTATTTTAACTGTGAAAGACCAAAAAAAAATCTAGAAAAACGCAAGTCGAAAAAGTTATAAATTGATTTGCATGTCAATGAGGGAAATAAGTATTGGACCCCTTCGATTTAGTACTTGGTGGCAAAACTTGTTGATTTAGTACTTGGTGGCAATTACAGAGGTCAGACGCTTCTTGTCGTTGGCCACCAAAGTTTTCCGATCCTCCCTGAGCTGTACTGGATGCCCAGTACAACTGAGCAAGATTCTGAAATGCGTCGGTAACACTGTAGCAAAATTCCTGGCCAGGTCAGCTACTACTATTATTCTTTGTGGGTAATTGTATTCCAGCGGGGAAGGAGGTGAGTAATTTATTGTCAGTCACCGTAAAAGTATATGATTTTTATATACAAGCCTGTTAGGCTTTCCATGCTTTTTTCACATTTGATATAATTCAGCAACCTGTTATATACATTTTTCATTAAGAACATCACATTTGTAGAGTTTTTGTTATATATGTTATATTTTATTCTTAATTCTTACCTTTGTTTGTATATATATATATATATATATATATATATATTACATATATACATTTTTGGTGCTTTTTTGTATATTTAATTATATAATATTATTTTTTTTATATGGATATTTTGTCTTTGTGTAATTATATTATTGTGGTAATATTCAGACTATATTTCCTCTCTTCTGCAGTAATTTCTCATTGCATGACTATATCTATAAATAGACCCTTTGCCCATACATCTGAGAAGGGGCATGTCTGGACAGGGGATATTTTGAATAATAAACACCAAAAGACTTTTGAATACTTTTGATTTTATATAAGGCCTAAAGTCTCTTATTGCACCAGTAGTGAGTGATATCCTGCCACCCAAGTGGATCTGTCAATCTATGCAATCAATTCACTAAAAAAAAAGTGAACTGCGGGGAAATGGCAAGTGAACTGCCAAAATCCCCATTATGTCTCTTTTGAAAAGCTTGACCTCTGTTAAAGAAAGTATCACCTGTGTTTATATCAGAAGGTCATGAAGAAACTGTTGGGGGGTATCTTCGTGAGCTTTTATTTCCCCGTGCTTGGGTCAAGCCTATCATGTTACATTGTATCTGTGTGCAAACATTGTACACGCTTGTGTCTCTACTGAGATCCTGCTGTTTGGACACTGGGTATCAGTTTTCAAAATGAGGAAAAGATAGGATAGATTTGTAGCTGTAGTGTTTTAAAGTACAACTGTAGCAAAAAAAGAAATCCATTCTGTTTATTTAAAAGATTGGATTGAGTGTATGTGGTGTACATTGACATTTTTTAACAAAATAATACAGATCAAGTATCATATAAATTTGCTCCATGGATGTCTATCTGGGGGCTGACATGTTGATTTTTTTTTAGAATCTTGGGTCAAATGAAGGAAGATCTGACCCAAGATTCTACCCAACATGTCTGCTCCCTCTTAGAGTTGTATGGGACAAACAGGGCTCAATAGTGTACTTTCAATAAAGCATTTCTATATAAATTATCTACACTTGAGACAATATTTCCATTAAACACTTTTTGTTTGCTATGGGATGAAACGGAGCATTACCAAACCAGACAGAACGGGAAAAACGAACAAGCAAAAAATAAAATAAAAACCCCAAAGAAATGGACATGAACAGCTGGGGGGGGAGAGAGAAATCTCCCAAATGATTCACCTTCATGGAAACCTGTTGCCAGGAAGCTCCACCATTAATACACTGCCACTGCATTGTAGTGTGACAGCTGAGAAAAATGTTTGGGGGTCCACCAATTTATTAAAAGGTTCTGATAATTGTTTTTTTTTTATATTTCTTTTAGAATTGTTTTAGTTTAATATTTAAATACTTGCTGCATCTCCATTAAATGCAGATAGAAACATTGACATAGAAACATAGAATGTGTCGGTGGCAGATAAGAACCATTCGGTCCATCTAGTCTGCCTAATTTTCTAAATACTTTTATTAATCCTCAGTTCCCTATCTTATACCTAGGATAGCCTCTACCACTTCCGCCGGAAGGCTATTCCATACATCCACTACCCTCTCAGTAAAGTAATACTTCCTGATATTACTTTTAAATCGTTGCCCCTCTAATTTAAGACTATGTCCTCTAGTTGTGGTAGTTTTTCTTCTTATAAATATACTCTCCTCCTTTATTGTGTTGATTCCCTTTATGTATGTAAATGTTTCTATCATACCCCCCCTGTTACATCTTTCCTCCAAGCTATACATGTTAAGATGCTTTAACCTTTCCTGGTAAGTTTTATCCTTCATCCCATGAACCAGTTTAGTAGCCCTTCTCTGAACTCTCTCCAAAAAAATCCATGGCCTCTCTGGGCTTCCGTACAACTGATTATAGAAGCGTATTAGTAAAGTATTAGTAAAGTCTCCCCCCCCCCCTCGCCTAAGCCAGATGTGTTCACAAATCTTAATAAAGGTAGAATCACATATTTTAGCTGAATGTATCTCCATTTAGTTCACATTTGCACAATGATGAATAAGCATTTTGGCTTATGCTTGACCAAAAATGAATAGACCACCACTGTTTATTTATTTAACATCCAACTTACAGTGGCTGTGATACTGGACAGAGTATCTCTGCTATAAAAACCCTTAAAGGAATGGTACCGGAAACATAGCCTTTGGGGCTTTTGGGGGTCCCCTGCGCATTTAAAAACACAATGCATCCACTTCGCACACCCGATGACCAGGTTTCCAATTCTAAATGCTTTAAATGCCAGTTGTAATTTGCAGGAATCGGCCAATTTAAGGAGTCTCTGCTTTATTTTTTATTTTCTCACAGTTTCCAGACGGGGCAAATCCCCAGTTCCTTTTTTCTTCAAAAGAATTGGCCTTTTTTATATTTGCTCTTATTTGAGTTTCAAAACATCATGGGTTTTTTGAAACCCAACTCTGAAGGAGAGGGTTATAGATAGTGGTCCCTTTCAGTTCCCTGTATTGAGCCGATGAAAGCCAAAGATCCCCGCCACACCATTGTCTTTGTTCTCTGTCACCCGATACGTGGCACCGCGATGTGTGAATGAAAAGGTGAGACCTGACGTGGGGGGGGGTGAAGGGGGGGGTGAGTGTTTTAACTTTAGCGACTCGAGTCTGGCTGCCTCACTTATACCAGACTCATCAATCTTAAGAGACATTACTCCAAAAGTAGACAAAGCGACCCCACCTACACCTCCTCCTTTTCCATAGCAAAGGTGCTACACGGACAAACACAAATACTGGCGACATCATATCATCCAACCATGATCTTATGGGGACTAGGGGAACATGGAGCATTTGTATGATTCCAATGTCTTATATCCAGAACAAATCACCACAATGGAGACCATGGCACTTTTTCTATGGAAGACGAAATCACCCCTGGCCAAACACATTGCTGAATTTGAATTTACTTCTATATCAGATAGTGAGATAGCCGCGCATCTCCTCAATCAAAAAATGAAATTACAGTGTGGGCCGGATCTACTTCCGTCAATGCTACTGAGGCTGAGTGCGCCTGTTACTGCGCGACCCATTGCCTGCTTAATCAATGCGTCCCTGTCCTCTGGTTATGTCCCCAAAGCCTGGAAAAAAGCCAGAGTTATCCCCATTCACAAAAATGGTGATGTAAACTTAGTGTCAAACTACAGGCCTATCTCACTGCTACCCATACTTTCTAAAATCCTGGAAAAATGTGCCCATGATCAACTGTGCAAGTATTATCAACGCTCCAACTATCTAACCTCGCTTCAATCTGGGTTTAGGTCAAATCACTCCACTATAACTGCCCTCTTAAAGGTGAGCAATGACATTCAGAGTGGTATGGAGAGGGGTGAACTCACAGGTGCAGTTTTCCTAGACTTTGCAAAGGCCTTTGATAAGGTTGATCATGATCTTCTGCTAAACAAACTAAGTTGTTGCGGTTTAAATGAGAGGTCGCTCTGCTGGTTTCGTTCATACTTGTCTGATAGATCTCAATATGTGTCCATGGCTGATACTGCCTCCCTCCCGTTGCCAATCAAGTGTGGAGTGCGTCAAGGATCTGTTCTTGGGCCTCTGCTATTCTCGCTATTTATAAATGATCTACCCTCGGTGTGTGACCTGGCTCGTGTGCATATGTATGCTGATGATACGGCCATTTATACGTGCGGTACTCAACTATTGCAAGTGGAGTCCGTGCTACAGGGTCAGTTTTCTAAAGTTGTAAATTGGATATCTAGCAACAAATTATTCCTCAACACTGAAAAAACTGTGTCCATGTTGTTTGGGACAAATGCCAAACTACTTAAATTAAGCAATCCTCAATTAAACATCAAGACCAAATCCAGTTATAACCTGACCCAAGTAAATTCATATAAGTATCTTGGCATGTGGCTAGATCCAAACCTATCTTTTGGTCTCCATATTGATAAGCTCGTGTCAAAGCTATATCCTAGGATTGGCTTTCTATGTAGAAACAAATCTAACCTAGATTCCATGGTAAGGAAACGTATTGTGCAGCAAATGTTAATGCCGATCTTAGATTATGGAGATGTTGTGTATGATTCTGCCTCGCAGACCCATCTTGGTAAACTCGACACTAAGTACAATACATTGTGTCGTTTTGCACTACAGTGCGATTATAACACGCATCACTGTAAAATGATAAAAGAGTTAAATTGGCTGACGCTTGCCTCCAGGCGTACTCTCCACCTAGCTTGCTTAGTGCATAACCACTTCTCTGGAACACTCCCCCCCTACCTGAGCGGCATGCTCACTCTTACTCTCTGCACATCCCACAATCTCAGATCCTGCACCAACCCTTCACTAGCGATCCCTCACTTCATAAAGGAAGCAGGCCGATGTGCGTTCTCTTTCAGAGCTCCTCATATGTGGAATAAGTCTCCCTGATTCTGCCAAATCATCATCTAGTCTAAAATCCCTAAAAATAAGTGTCTCCCAAATCCTCAAAACAGATTGTACCTGTTATTAGTTTACAAACTCCTTTGTATACTGTACATGTTTTTCCTTTTTTTGTGTCAATAATGATTTACCTTGTATGTTCTCCTTCCAACTTGTTTAATATATGTATGTATGTATTTATTTTTAATCTACTGTTATATGTGTAACTCCATTCTGGACTGGGTCCCCAGGACATACTTGAAAACGAGAGAAATCTCAATGTATTCTTCCTGGTAAAACACTTTCTAAATAAATAAATAAATACATCATTCCAGCCATCATCTCATCAGCTGGATGTTGCATGAGTGTGGTGGGTGCAATGGAAGCAAGATTTTAGTTCTAGCAGTAGGATATAGTCAAGCAGGATTTAAGACAGGTAAATAGATAGTAGTAGGATCTAATCCAGCAGGATGTCAGATCATCGGATCATGTACAGTTTTTTTTTTTTTTGTAGTTTTTAATGTACAGAAAACAAAGAAAAACATACACAAAAGCGATATACAATATACAATAAACAAGTACATGATCTTAGTAATTCAAGTTTAGACTAATCAAAATGTAAAGATGTAAGAGCCTGTCGTTGTAATAAGTTCCTATTAGTCAATCTTGTATTAGGATCATGTATAGTTGTATGATCTAGTCAGCAGTATGTAAAATCTTCAAATCATACATAGTAGCAGGATCTAGTCCAGCAGGGTGTAAGATCTTCATAATATACATAGTAGCAGGATCTAGTCCAGCAGGATGTCAGATCATCATAATATACATAGTAGCAGGATGTAGATCAGCAGGGTGTAATATCTTGATAATATACATAGTAGCAGGATCTAGTCCAGCAGGGTGTAAGAGCTTCATAATATACATAGTAGCAGGATCTAGTCTAGCAGGATGTAAGATCTTCATAATATACTTAGTAGCAGGATGTAGATCAGCAGGGTGTAATATCTTCATAATATACATAGTAGCAGGATCTAGTCCAGCAGGATGTAAGATCTTCATAATACACATAGTAGCAGGATCTAGTCCAGCAGGGTGTAAAATCTTCATAATACACATAGTAGCAGGATCTAGTCCAGCAGGGTGTAAGATCTTCATAATATACATAGTAGCAGGATCTAGTCCAGCATGGTGTAAGTTGATCTAGTTCAGAATTATGCAACATCTTCAGATCATATGTAGTAGCAGGATCTAGTCCAGAAGGATGTTAGATCTTCAGATCATATATAGCTGTAGGATCTAGTCCTGAAGGATGCAAGATCTTCAGATCATATATAGTCGTATAAAAGCTCAAATACCAAAACAGGGTATTGTATCCTTCAGTTATAACTATAAATATATATATAGGCCTGTAGAGTTGGCAATAATTGTACAAACATAATAGAAGTAAGAGGGTTTGGTTAAATGAATTGGCCAAAGCATAATTAAACTCACCTGGCACATCAAGTAGCACTGCCAACAAGCTTAGCCTCACCTAATGGGTACACAAAGCTGTCTATACTGCTACCAAAATCTTTTTAATCTGTTTGAGGAGGTGCAATAAGCCTCCTCCCAATTAACCTCCTAAACAACAAGCTGCCACCAGACAAATCAAGAATGAAAGCTTGTCCAAGACTCAAACCTTATAAATGTATAATAATAATAATAATAATAATAATAATAATATGGATAAACATGTTGCAAGTGCAGTGTTTGTTCATAAAAGAAAATGAGAGGTATTGGTTTTATGAATTGGCCATAATAAAACTCTCATTCTTTACTCATGTTATGAAATGGGCTCCATCATCTAAATATCGATTATATCGTGAAAACAGAGAATACATTGTGTTATCAGAATGCATAAATAACATTACCGCTTGGCCTGCGATGCTATGCATATGACATATTTCCTCTTGAAAATACTTCATTTGCCAGGAGCCACAAGGTCCTAAACCCCTAATTTGAAAATGTTATAGCTCAACTTCTGCTTTACTTTGATCATTTATCAAATCCTGCACGCGGTGGGTAGTTTTGCACTTCTAGGGTGGTCTGGTACAATTAGCTCCAGCGCACCACACACATACTTGCAAACAATCTTGAATTTGCCAAGACAGTCCTTTTTTCGTCTCATCAAATATGGGTCAGTCCCAGCCTTGCTACTGCTTATGCACAGTGCTTGTTGGTGTGCACAGGCAGCATTATGTTTTATCTGTGTGTGTGAGAAAGGCATTTACATCCTAACAAATCTTATTTAGACACCCACCTATTTGTACTGGGTCGGCTGAAACTCAATCTCGCGGGGTCTCGCAACGTTGAGTGATGTCGCGCGGTATCACTCAACCACACCCACTTTACGATCTAGTTCCAGGAACCTCAGATAAAAAGTTGGTAAGTATGCCCGTATACCATATATCAAGATCTCAACGAAGCCCGTACACCTGTAGATATGTCTATAAAAGACCTTTTTTTTTTTTTTTTTATACACAGACCCTCCCCATATAGAACAGAAAAACAAACAAACAAATGTATAAGAAAAAAAAAAGAAAAGAAAAAGAAAACAGTGTATATCTAAGTTTTTTGTTTTTTTTGTGTGTGTTGTAAATGTAATTTTAAAGAGCATTCCTGGAAATTGCTGATAGGAATGCATCATACTGCTGGGAGTAATGGGATTTTCATGTCTAATTTGACATTTGCCCTTTCATTTCTGTTTTACACAGAGCGCTGTCCAAGACTCCTCTCGCTCTGGCCCTGAACCAGACCCAGCATTGCAAACAGCTGGATGGGCTGGTCTCCTCGCAGATGCAGCTGTGCCGTACAAACCTGGAGCTGATGCAGACCATCATACAGGCAGCGAAGGAGGTGAAGAAGACGTGTGTTAAAGCCTTCTCAGACATGAGATGGAACTGCTCCACCATTGAGCTGGCACCCAGCTTCCAGCAGGATTTGGAGAGAGGTAATACACGGCAATTAAATATTAATCCTAATGCTTATTTTAAAATCTCTTAACACTATAATGCATTGAGGCCTGTTCAACTGCACAGCTCCCAAGAGAAAGGAATCATTCGTGTACGTTGGTATGCTAGACCTGGGTCCTGGAAGGAGAAGGGGGCGGGATCTAAATCAGGCAGAGTTCAATGACGCAACGTGACATCACGAAAGGTTACATGACCTCACAGCATTGAGTTTCAGACTCCCAGACAAACACAGTTTAAAAATAATGCTGCAGAATGAATACCTGGAAAATTTAAGGGGACTTGACCCCCCCAAAAAAATGGGACTGTCCCGGCATTCCTTGTCCTCTGTCCCCCTCCCCTACCAACGAGCTGCTGGACCAGAGTACCAAAGGGATCGTTCAAGATGTCTTTTAGATGCGGCTGAACCTTTGTGATTGCAAATATTGGATTGATATAGTCCACCTGCTCTCACACAGTATTGCACTATATTCTGTTTCTTGTTTTCTTTTATGTTCCATCAATTTGTGGACAAACAGCAATTCAGCATTCACCATCTAGTGCACCCATATTCTCTATTCCCTTATTTTTGGACTTTTCTCATATGTGCAGGTGGAGGAGCACACGTTTGTGGCGTAGCTGGTGTTGTGCGGCGGTGAATTCGCTGCTCTTTATTTTGGTTTTCCAGTCCCCCTCTGACACCCCATTATAAGCGTGCAATCCGGGGTACTCTCCTTTATCTGTCTCTGTTTATATATAGTTTGAAACTCCCCTTTAACATTTTCACCAAGCCGTACATAAATAAATTGCTGATGTTATTGTAATAAATGTTGATGTGATGTAATAATTTACAGGAAACACAAATATAAGATTTCCTAAATAATTAAAAGGAACTGCCAATAGCATAATCATAGTTTTGATTGTGCATTTCAATATCCCGTGTGAAAGGAAGGGTTTAGTGTTGATTGTGTTTTTTTGCTTGTCTTGCTTACATTTTACTTATCTGTTACCTGTTATCTGCTTTCTCTGTGGATTTGTTTCTGTAGAGCTCTTTACACAGATGGGAAGTGTTGGTGAACAGCAGGAAAGGAGGTGCCTAGATATGGAAAGTGAATCTGTTGTGCTGAGATGATGGGATTAGAGAGGACGTTACTGATGTGATGGGAGTGATGGGGATGTAGCGGTGATGGATTTGGATGTGAAGTAGGGTGATTAGATTGGAGGGATAACTGAGATGATAGGAGTGGAGGATAGGTGCTGAGATGTTAGAAGTAGAGGGGTTAGTTGCTGAGATTTAAGGAGTGGAGGTTAGGTGCCGAGATGATAGGAGTGAAGGTTAGGTGCTGAGATGATAGGAGTGAAGGTTACTTGCTGAGATGATAGGAGTGAAGGTTAGGTGCCGAGATGATAGGAGTGAAGGTTACTTGCTGAGATGATAGGAGTGAAGGTTAGGTGCCGAGATGATAGGAGTAAAGGTTAGGTGCTGAGATGATAGGAGTGAAGGTTACTTGCTGAGATGATAGGAGTGAAGGTTAGGTGCCGAGATGATAGGAGTGAAGGTTACTTGCTGAGATGATAGGAGTGAAGGTTAGGTGCCGAGATGATAGGAGTGAAGGTTACTTGCTGAGATGATAGGAGTGAAGGTTAGGTGCCGAGATGATAGGAGTGAAGGTTAGGTGCTGAGATGATAGGAGTGGAGTTTAGTTGCACAAATAATAGGAGTGAAGGTTAGGTGCTGAGATGATACAGCTAAAGGATACTGTCATCTCCATTCCTATAATCTTAACACCCTAGATCATCCCAGCATAAGGCAGGTGCGGTGATGATGGGAGCTGAGGTGTTTCAGAGATAGTGAAGTCGGAATGGTGATTGGATGGGATGAAAATGATGGGTTGGTAGGGTAAAAAGTTTTTTTAGTAATGGGAGTGGAGGTGAGGAGCTGAAGTATTGAGGTACTTACGGTGGGGTGCTTAGATGATGGGAGGAAGGGGATGCTTTTGGCAGTGGAAATAGGGTGCTACGAGGATGGAAAATAAATGTGGGGTGCTGAAATTATGGGTGAGTAATGCAGGTCAAGAGGTGCTGTCATGATGGGTTTGAATGCTGGGATTGTAGAGTGAGGTGCTGGTAAAGTACCTGCTGTCCCTTCTTTCCTGAATGCAGCCCATAATGAGCTGGACGAGAGTGATGTAATGTCTGATGGTGGCACCCAAACACACTGACATTATATGTGTCCCTGGATCCTTGCTTGGTGGTCCTCACAATTTGCTTCAACAACAGAGACCCTCCCTGCCCCCCTGTAAAAGTTTATACTCTGCATAGACTGTGATGGTGCTTTTTTAAAGAAGCATGTGCTACACTGTCTTCAAAATAGAAGGGAAAGAGTATGACATCCTCACAGGAGTCCTCCTCCGGTCCAAAGCTTTGGAAGCATTTAGAATAACAGTAATCTGGGTCACTGAATAATGTGAGGGGGAGAGGATCTGGTTTTACATGCGGCTTCCAAGAAGCGGACACTTCTGATTCATAAACCACTAAAAATAGACGTCTAACACGTTCAGTCTTCAAAGGCATTGCTGGCCTGGCTCGCGTGCTTCGGGGGAATAGAATACTCTGTCGGAATGCAGAGAGTCATGCGCCAGTTACCCCCTCTCCCACTCCGCACTCTCCACAAAGGGTTAACAACCTGCCCCTCAGGTGCACCAGTCAAAACATGAAGCCCATTCCAGCATGCTTTGCACAATATCCAATCATTAACATATACCATGCTGGGCCATGCATTGACCACCTCTTTTGGCAATAATAATAATAAACAAGACTTGGATTTCGTGTCCCATGACTGTTGTAACAAGAAGATTATAGGAACATCTGGAGTATTGAAATTTAACTCTGCTGTGGAGTCTGTGATACACTCACACACTGCACATTACTGTGAGTTGTATTGCTGTGGAGTCTGTGATACACTCATACACTGCACATTACTGTGAGTTGTATTGCTGTGGAGTCTGTGATACACTCACACATTGCTCATTACTGTGAGTTTTAATGCTGTGGAGTCTGTGATCCACGCACACATTGCACATGACTGTGAGTTTTATTGCTGTGAAGTCTGTGATACACTCACACTCTGCACATTACTGTGAGTTTTATTGCTGTGGAGATCTATGATACACCCACACATGGCACATTTATGTCAGTTTTATTGCTGTGGAGCTCTGTGGTACACTCACACATGGCACATTTCTGTCAGTTTTATTGCTGGGGAGCTCTGTTGTACACTCACAAACTGCACATTACTATGAGTTTGACTGCTCTGGAGCTCTGTGATACACTGCTCATTACTGTGAGTTTTAATGCTGTGGAGTCTGTGATACACGCACACATTGCACATGACTGTGAGTTTTATTGCTGTGGAGTCTGTGGCTCACTCACACACTGCACATTACTGTGAGTTTTATTGCTGTGGATCTCTGTGGTACACTCACACATGGCACATTTCTGTCAGTTTTATTGCTATGGAGCTCTGTGGTACACTCACAAACTGCACATTATTATGAGTTTGACTGCTCTGGAGCTCTGTGATACACTGCACATTGTTGTGAGTTTTATTGCTGTGCAGTATATGATACACTGATACACGGCACATTACTGTGAATTTTATTGCTGTGGAGTCTGTCATACACTCACACACTGCTAATTACTGCGAGTTTCATTGCTGTGGAGTCTGTGATACACTCACATCCAGCACATTACTGTAAGTTTTATTGCTGTGGAGTCTTTGATACACTCACACACTGCTAATTACTGTGAGTTTCATTGCTGTGGAGTCTGTGATACACTCACACACTACTAATTACTGTGAGTTTCATTGCTGTGGAGTCTGTGATACACTCACATACAGCACATTACTGTGAGTTTTATTGCTGTGGAGTCTGTGATACTCTCACATCCGGCACATTCCTGTGAGGTTTATTGCTGTGGAGTCTGTGATACACTCATATCAGGCACATTCCTGTGAGGTTTATTGCTGTGGAGTCTGTGATACTCTCTCATCCGGCACATTCCTGTGAGGTTTATTGCTGTGGAGTCTGTGATACACTCACATCAGGCACATTACTGTGAGGTTTATTGCTGTGGAGTCTGTGATACACTCACACACTGCGCATTACTGTGAGTTGTATTGCTGTGCAGTATATGATACACTGATACACGGCACATTACTGTGAATTTTATTGCTGTGGAGTCTGTCATACACTCACACACTGCTAATTACTGCGAGTTTCATTGCTGTGGAGTCTGTGATACACTCACATCCAGCACATTACTGTAAGTTTTATTGCTGTGGAGTCTGTGATACACTCACACACTGCTAATTACTGTGAGTTTCATTGCTGTGGAGTCTGTGATACACTCACATACAGCACATTACTGTGAGTTTTATTGCTGTGGAGTCTGTGATACTCTCACATCCGGCACATTCCTGTGAGGTTTATTGCTGTGGAGTCTGTGATACACTCACATCAGGCACATTCCTGTGAGGTTTATTGCTGTGGAGTCTGTGATACTCTCACATCCGGCACATTCCTGTGAGGTTTATTGCTGTGGAGTCTGTGATACACTCACATCAGGCACATTACTGTGAGGTTTATTGCTGTGGAGTCTGTGATACTCTCACACACTGCACTTGACAATTGCGTTGTAAAAAAACCCAGAATGGGGATTGTTGTGGCACGATATGGACTTCCCATGGGCACCTGCCTAGGGTTTCCAGCTACTTTAGCTACAAGCCCGAGTAGTGACTGTACCACAGACAGCCCCATAATCCCCCCAACCCCCCCCCCCCCACCCCCAGAGTGGGAAAACTCTGCCACATACACCAACTAGCAACAAAAATTCTGCCAAATAAAAGAAAGGGGATGAAAACATTGCAATATATATAGGGCATGACGGTCCACTCTGGCTCATGACATGACATGCAGGTCCCTAAAAAAGGAAAGCAGTGTTATTTATCATTAGCTCTGTCATGCTGGCCTTTAATTAATGATTAATCCCAGACCCTAACTTCACTGTGAGTTTTATTGCTTTGGAGCTCTGTGATACACTCACACACACACTGCACATTCTAAGTGAAATGCAGAACGATTGCAGATGTTTTGGTCTCTGTTTATTATGGGATTGTTGCTTTTTTTTTTATCAGAATGGAACAGATGTAAAAGTCTTTCATTAAGAAATGGAAATAATGTGTCTTGCCAGAGGTTATTTTGAGCCGGCCTCTTGTCTTGAACCAGCACTTTCCACATAGATCACTAACAGCTCACAGGCTGATATCCTCACCCCCTGTGTATAACAATCATACAGCATGATTTCACACAGGCCTCTCTATGGGCACCGGCAACAACACAGGTTTTCATTGTTTTATCACTTGAATTCAACTGGCATTACCTGTTACTCATTAATTCTAATAAAGACACCTTGAGTGGTGGTAGGAGATCGTTATAGCATGCACAATTGTCTGTGCTTTGGGAGAAGGTACGGGAGCTCTTGTCCTAGATCAGGATTTTAGTTCAGGAGCTCCACTGGGATACGTTTACCAGATTTGTTGTTATAGAGCAACTGTAGACAAAACATTCAATTATGTATAATTGATCAGGTTTCGGCATTATAAATAGAGAGGCTTTAATGAGTGATCTGGCAGCCAATCGCCCCCCGCCAGAGACAGATGCTTAGAGAGGGATCCTGTGCATTTTTTTTCCCTCTGGCAGGTGGATCAAGAATGTGGATTTTTTTTTTTTTTTGGTGGCTCCTTTCCCTAGGCCAGAAAATGAGGTCCAAGGGCATCGCTGATCACCGCTGCAAGTAATAATTTTAAGTGATTTTCACCGCCCATTCTCGTGGCACCTAAAGGGTGATTTTTTTTTTTTTTTTACAAGTGAATCGCGCCTCCCCCCATGGTCGATGCTGAGTGTACTGTGTTAAATTAAAGACTAAGAGATTAAATGAATAGCAGGTGAGATGAAGTGAATAGCAGGTGAGGTGAAGTGAATAGCAGGTGAGGATTCTGTCGTGTGTTCTTCATCACCCAGTAAGTACTCCATGGGTTAAGGAGCACAGGACACTTGCACGTCCGTGCCAAACGGCCTTAGGAGCAATGTGACATGTGTTCCGGGTGGACGCGTCGAAAGCCTTAGATGACAGGCCAAGAATTAGCGAGCTGGATGGCAGTCAGACTGCTCCCTCTGCATGCAGCGGGTAAACCTTTAGATGAGGTCTGTGGCAGACGCACAAGGAATGATACAATATCCATCCCTGATACTCACGGAACACGCTGCTGGATACATGAGCTGGGCTGGGCGTCTGAAGAACCTGTTTATCGCTGCTCTCCACTCCCTGCCATGTGGAAAGAGGTTTGAGAGCAACAACATACCTTCTATACATAACAAAATACCACTCAACAGGACGAACAGAAACAAACGGCAGAGTTCCATGGGTTTTAAAGGACCACTCCGACTTTCCAACGACCTTCCAATATAAGGAAAAAATGGGAACCTTGTAGGAATTACAGCTTATACTGATCCTCCCACTCAGCTCTCAGCATTTCAAAGGGAAAATAAGCAACATTTCAATGACATCATCCCAAATGATAAATATATTTGCAATTACTAATGATCATGATCTGCCTCACTGATCACAGCAATAAAATGTTTTGGATCTGCTGTCCCTTTAAATGACACTTCTGATAAATCCCAGCCCAAATGATATGTTTCCAATACATGTGAAATGGGCTTATTTTTTTACTTTGAACCAAATCACAGTCCTTCTGTAGTCTTCACTGGAGTCTTCTTAATTCAGTGGCGTCCAATAAGGAGGTGCTTGGAGAGATAGGCAGGACTGTTACTATAGCAATATGCCATTTTTAGAAGAGGTGCTTGATACTTTACATTGATACTTTACATTGATACTTTACATTGATACTTTACATTGATACATACACTGGTTTATTCGCTAAACAATGCACTGGGAGGGGGGGGGGGTCACTTTTTTTTTTTACTGAATAAATAGCTATATGTTAACCGTGCAGATAAAGTGACAAGCACTATATATAATGTGCAGACAAACAAGTTATGCAGCAAACACTAGTGCATTTTCCTCCAATTAGCACAAAATAGTGAATATCGTGTAATAAAGTGTTGCGCAGGATATAATAAAAGAAATACTTATCAGAGATATATAGGCGATAATCCAGCACTCTACAGAGCCTATAGGACCGGCTCTGGGTGTATAAGGCGTGAAGACTCTGAATCCCCAAATCCCCACATCCACTGGATAGATAATCGATGGAATACTCGTGGAGCAGGACACAACAGGAGTGAGAAACAAACGTTGTAGTGCCAAATGTAAACAATTTTAATTCCCCCCCCCCCACATATAGCAGCTTACATTTTTAAAAGTTAAAAAACGATATCCCATGTAGAAAACAGTTAAAAACACCATAGGTAAAAAGCAGACAGAGTCACCCAGCCGATCATATCACAGTCTCCATCCGTCACTTCATAGGAACAGGCAGCAGCTGAAGTTTGTATAGGCAGCGTTCTGCTGGTGGAGCTGGTACTTCCTGGTTGCAACCACCCCCTTCCCCCCCCCCCCCCCGCAAAAAAAAAAAAATAATATCAAATTAATGCCTATTAAAGTTCAGATTTAAACCAAAATATCCATTCGTAATTTTATTTGTATTCTCATTTTTTTTTTAAATTGCTGAAATAACTTACTATGTAGACTTTTTAGCCAGCTACAGATTGTGCACGACTGTCCTCCCTGTAAATCAATCTCTCCCTTTTGAGGGCTCCCATGGATAATGTAAACACGTCTTATGCCGTGCGCATAAGGACCCGCCATGCACAGGGGAATACTGATTGTGTTGCAGCCGCAACACAGTGTGCAAGCATGATGATAAAAACGTCCTTTTCCTGTGGGGTTGTGGGGGCCATACGCACCTAAAGCATAATGCTGCCTATGCAGAGCGCTATATTCTGTCCATTGGTAGCCATAATGCCGGGACAGACCCGCAGGATTGTCCTGGCAAAAGTCGATACTGTTGGAAACCATGTTGTAGCATGCAAACAAAATGTGCCTGCATTATGCATCATAGTACCACTATTTGGAAGGAAACTATTCTCTGGCCTGTTAGTGGCTTTGGCGCTGTATCCGTCCTGTCGTAGGCAGGACATAAACACAAACGTCTTTCATTCCTAAGGAAAAATAGGGGGAAAACGTGTGGAAAAACGACCCCTACACAAGTCGATATTTCCTTTTAGAACCTCGACACCGGAATGTTGGAGTATAATGTGAGCGAGTGGTAATGTGAGGAATGACTGTGTACGGTGAAAGGTCTCAAGGAAATTGGAAATGAACGAGGTTTGCGAGGAAGCTGCTGTTCATTAGTATTAAATGGTCTGGCCGGGGCGTACCATTATTTTTTTTTTTTTTCCTAGGGTGTTATTCTTTCTCATTATGTGGTTAGAACAAGTTAAACATGACCAGGAAATTATAACATTTCCTGCAGAGTGAACAGAAATAAAAAAAATAAAAATAAAAAAAAAGGACGAAAATCCGCACCTCATTTCTGTGACCCGTGTCGATGGGTTGGGTTTGGGAATTAATTTCTAAATTTGCCAAGATGAAAACGACCACAAATTCCAACATAGCTGGCATTATTGTGAGAATTTCCTATGTTTTGTAACCAAAATACGTAGGTTTCTCTGAGAATTTAGAGCTCTAATGGAATCTCTCACTTTTTTTCTTCTTCCCCTGCATTTGGTATAGTCTTGATTTTGTAAAATTCAAATAAGTTGGAACAAATGATATGGGTTTAGTTCACAAGCACAAAAATGTGTCTGCAAACAGAGCAATATGTTTCTTTAATGGGCTTTATAATGGTGGGAGCATAAAAATAAAAGGTTCGATATTCTCTCCTGTACAGGGATAGGAAAAGTGTCACCAGTGTCCTTGGCAAGGTCATCGAAGATCCATAGAACATCTTTAAATTGTCCATCAAAAAGGCCAGTTAAGGTGCAACAGAAATGTTGCTATGAAGGCTTTCCTCTTTCCTTTTAAAGGACAACTGTAGCAAAAAAAAAAACATGTTTAATTTAAAGATTGTATCAAGTGCAGATGATTAATAAAGAAATTATTTAATGAAAGAATACAAATTAAGTGCCTTATTAAGCCTTCTTTACTCCATATAGTTCTCTCAGGGTGCGGACATGTTGTTTAGAATCTTGGGTCAGATCTTCACTCACCTCGGTTCAGATGAACAGAGACCTGACCCATCAGACCAAAGATTCTAAACAAAATGTCTGCCTCCTGGTGGAGCTATATAGTAAAGATGGCTCAATAATGTACTTTATTTGTAGTCTTTCATGCCAGCATTTCTATATAACATGCCTACACTTGATGCCATCTTTCAATTAAACAGAAAATCCTTTTTTTTTTTTTTGCTACCGTTGTCCCTTAAGATCCAGAACGGCAATTCTTATCGGACCACCACAACTTAAAAATGGTCTCCCTTCACATGCATATTAAAGTGAAATATTTTTTTAAATGTTTGTGTTCATTAAAATTTTAATATTTGTATTATAAATTATTTTTAAATATTCAGAAAGATCAGGTTTGTAGCTCCTATTGAGCTCCCCACTCCAAAAAAAAAAAAAAATAATCAAAAAGCAATGTATCTTTAAATGTGCAACAGTTTTGCCAACTGATTAGGATTATACATTTTTTTTTTTAATTATAATTTTTTTTTTTAACTCCAAATTGGTATATCCTAATTATTTTATTATACAAATAATGTAGTATGTATAATTGTAACATGTGCATCAGAGGACTGCAAAGAACTGTAGGTTCCATCCTACTATGTGCTGCAATGATTTAATTAACCTCTTAATGTGTTCACTATTTGCTTTACAAATGTATTTATTTAAAGGGACCTCACCACCTAAACACTATTTGTGCTGTAAATGTAGAGATTAAAAAAGATGAAATATGATGTGGCTTTATAAGCCAATGACACATTTGGCATGGGAAACTAGGTCATCTGGTGATGTCATTAGCAGGGGACATCATTTAAAAACCATTCTTCTCCTATTGTAGCTTCTAATTCTGCTTTTTATTTGCTATATAAAGATGTGGATTTCCCTTTAATTGTGAAATGCAGTTCCGTTTTCACACAGTATTTGCAAATTGATGGATTAACCCTTTGACCTGTTTTTCTCAGTGATAGGGATATGTTAACATCTTGGCCGTTGTGTGTTTCAGGTACCAGAGAGTCCGCTTTCGTCTACGCCCTTTCTGCTGCTACAATCAGCCATACCATAGCCAGGGCCTGCACTACAGGGGACATCCCAGGCTGTTCTTGTGGCCCCATCCCCGGGGAGTCACCGGGTCCGGGTTATCGGTGGGGAGGCTGTGGTGACAACCTCAACTATGGCATCCTGATGGGGTCCAAGTTTTCAGACGCCCCGATGAAGATGAAAAAGTCAGGGTCGCAAGCGAATAAACTTATGCACCTACACAACAGCGAGGTCGGGAGACAGGTAAAGACTTCATGGAGGGTCATCTCATATATGATTATTATTATATAACCCAAAACCATGGCTGAGAAACACAAGATGAAAAGTAAACAATGAGAAAATTCCGATGTACCATTGTTTCCAAGTACTTAATGGTCCTCATCTTGACTCTGAGCTGACATCCATGAGGACTGAACAGATTCCGCGGTCAATAACCCTAGCGAGCCATGGCCTGTGGTCTAAATAATCGTGTCAGACCACTTTATTGTTCCCGTTTTTTACTGAAAATGCCTGTTTGGGAGAATTGGGCTATACTACTGAGGAGGAAAGGTACAGAAAAGGTTAAAAGTCCCAGGGGTGAAGAGGTTAAATAAGATGTGGACTGGGATGGAGGGAAGGGGGTATGTCATGTGGTTGACGGAGAAAAATGGGTCTGGGGTGTCAGAGGGAAAATGGCTGGCAGTAGATATAGCTGTACAGGTAGAGTGGAGAAGGTAGAGATAAGACAGGACTGAGGTGAGAGAAGATTCTAATATGCATTTAAGTGCACATTAATACACCTGCCCATCTTTCTCAGGTGTTGAAGGCCTCCCTGGAGATGAAGTGTAAGTGTCACGGAGTATCTGGTTCTTGTTCCATAAAGACCTGCTGGAGAGGACTTCAGGAGCTCAGGGAGATCGCCTTGGACCTCAAAACCAAGTACCTGTCCGCCACGAAAGTGGTTCACCGGCCAATGGGCACGCGGAAGCAGCTGGTACCCAAGGACATTGACATACGTCCGGTGCAAGCCACAGAACTTATATATCTTCAAAGCTCGCCCGATTTTTGCTTGAAGAATGAAAAACTAGGGTCTCCTGGAACACAAGACAGGTGAGACATGGGAAAGGAGAAATAATGAAAATGCCATTGTGTGTAGAAGGGGTTTGATATAACACTAAATGGGCCACTGTGACTGTTTCATTTACTCACAAGCATGAGGTTTGCAGCTTCTACTGATTCTCCCAGTCTGCTCTCAGCATTTGGCTGGAGCCTAGAAGGAAACATTTAAAGTGTTTTTTAAAAAACAAAAACCTATACATCTGTACATCTGTAGGTTTTTACCCTGTTTGTAAAAAGCTGTGCCAGGTGAGGTAGTTTTTTTTTTACTGGTGCCAGCTGCCCCCCATGTGTCCCTCCAACAAAATGGCCGAACATACATATGTACGCATGGAATGAAAAGTAGGAGGAGTCACTGTAAACTCACTTGGAGTTAATAGCAAGAAACCAGTAGCAATTCAGCTAGTGGGATTGCTTGGAATGACTGTTTAGGGTACTAGGAATAACAGACTAGAGATGTTTTATTTTGTTTATAGTGAGACTTTAAGTTGTTCACATTTACTGACTGGCCTGAAATCATGCATCAACTAGGGTTGCCACCTGGCCAATATTTTACCGGCAGGCCGGCAAAAAAATTGGCTTCAGGCCAATGTTAAGTCTTTGGTGACAGTACCAAGGCCGGTATTTTTCTGAAGAAAAGGTGGCAACCCTAGCATCAACTGAAGACATGAAGTGCTCCTTGAGACAGGTGTTAACCCTTGTATAACTCTAATTTCCCTATTATTATTATTATTATTATAGCAAGTAGAAAAATAGAATGTGTCGGCAGATAAGAACCATGCGGCCCATCTAGTCTGCACAGTGTTCTAAATACTTTTATTAGTCCCCCGTTCCCGGTCTTATAGCTAGGATAGCCTTGTGCCTATCCCACGCATGCTTAAACTCCTTCACTGTGCTTACCTCTACCACTTCTACTGGAAGGCTATTCCATACATCCACTACCCTCTCAGTAAAGTAATACTTCCTGATATTACTTTTGAATCGTTTCCCCTCTAATTTTAGACTATGTACTCTAGTTGTGGTAATTTTTCTTCTTTTAAATATACTTGTAGACGTTGACGGAATATTTCTTCCCTCAATAATATTTCTTATAGGGGAAAAACTTAGCTACATTTGCCATAGATGTTGCTCGATAATAGTGTTTGAAAAAGCAAAAGCAAATAACCTATATGCTGTCAACGCAGTGACCCAAACAGACAGTGTCGTTATATGTATACAAGGGGAGCAGTCACCATGGAGACCAATAGAAGAACATTCTATTGGTCTCCATGGTGACAACTCCCCTTGCTGATTGTTCCAATTTTGGTTTTTTTTACTTTGTCCAAGATTGCTCTGTATATATAACTCCCCCAAAAAGTTTCAATCTATTTCAGTTAAAAAAAATAAAAAAAATTGGGGGTCCAGTATAAAAAAAAAGAGTCGCAGTATGAAAAAATAGCGCCGATAAAAACGCCAAAGCATTTATCGCCCGTATACACGGTGTATATAAAAAAAAAATAGAAGAATCAACAGAATTTTTTGGGGTACAATCTAATGGGACTGTCCCCCGGCAAATTGGGGACATTTTTGGCTCTGCCTGGCGTGACCACCTTCTCTGATTTGTGTCTGCACTATGGTAATGAACAATTCTTCTCAGCCTGGGAAACCCATAAATTCGGGGAATTATGTGAATCATGTCTAAATCAATTGGGTTAGTGTAAATATTTAGGAATTATTCTACAGAGTCCAAAATTGGGCTTTTACTGTCAGAGTGAGTCATTTGTTACAAGGCAGTTTTATAAAGTACCATGTGATGATAGATCACTGAAAGTGCCTTTTAATAAAAAAAAAAAAGTGTGTGGTCTATTCATTAAACAAAGAACTGTAGTGAACCTCAAGCCAAATAGTAAAAATCATGAATTAAAAGATCTCTGTGCATCTAAGAATTGCTTACACTGGGAATATAGAGAATACAGAATTAGGAAAAATATATTGTGGAAGCAGAGTTGCATACAACTACTACATGAAATAAGGGGAAAAATACAAGTTTTAAAGGTGTCTCCTGTTTATGACATCACCTGTGGCTTGATATGCAAATGAACTCATTTCAATTGGAAATGTGGAATTTGCATATCAAGCTGCTTGGTGATGTCATAAGCAGAAGACTCCACAGACACATTTACCACATAGATTTATTTTATGTTATGCATTTGACTGCGGTCTTGCAAACATAATGTATAGATCATTTTTTATAGACATGTGTAAAACTAAAATTTTCGTTTCGTTTTCGTCCATTCGGACGAAAATGTTATTTATTTCGTCTAAAACGAATTTCGCATTCGTTTCAGACGAAATTCGTTCATTATTTTCGTTTCGTTTTATTCGTTCGTACGAGTCAATTGACCTACACATTCCATAAACCGAAAGTCTATAAACCGAAAGACATTCGGTTTATAGACTTTCGGTTTATGGAATACATGTAATGCTATTGGCTTTCTATAAACCGAAATAGAGTCCCCATTCATAAGAATAGGTCAACCGACTTCATTATGTCGGTTTATGGAATGTATGTAATGCTATTGGTATTCTATAAACCGACTTTATTTCGGTTTATAGAATGCCAATAGCACGAATGGACAAATGATTTTCGTTTATTAACCATTCGTTCATTCGGCTTTCGTTAGTTTAGCATTTTCATTATTTGTTTTTCGGACGAAAATGCTATTTTCAGACGAAAATGCATTCGTCCGAAAACGAATGCACATGTCTAATTTTTTATTGTTTTTTTTATTTGTTCTCTACAGCTGTATTGAGAAGAGAGGCAAAGTAGAGAACTTTTCAAGCTCAGCTTTTAATGCCTGATTTTTGCAGTTTGGTTGTTGCCTCACTAAAGGTTACTCTTTAGTGAATAGACCCCATGAGTGTGGCAGGGTTGGATCACCTGAATTAAAGGGATAATGCAAATGTAATGCACAGTAGTATTGTAGATGTAGCAGCTCCTAATAGAGATTGGTTAGGACTAGTGAGACTGCTTTTCCAATGATCTGTGTATAATTCTAAGCTCTACGCCTCTTGCAGTTTAGAGACTGTGCTCTGTGAAGGAGCTAGCACACACCCAAGCTATCAATGCATTCTGTAGGCCAGTGATGGCTAACCTTGGCACTGCAGATGTTTGGGAACTGCATATCCCATGGTGTCAAATGCCTGGCTGAGCATCATGGGACATGTAGCTCCAAACAACTATAGTGCCACAGTAAGCCATCACTGGGAAGTATAATTCTCCCTGAACCTGTGCTCCGTGTCAATGGAGAATAAACCTATTAGACAGGCTACGGCTCTTATTCCCTAACAAAGGAGAAAAGTATATTTCCTAGAACTGCTGTTCCATTCAAACATTGATAATACATATGTAGGTCATTGACTGTTGCTTTAATGTGTGTGGATGGCTGGGATTTGTCTGAGTATACCTTAGGGATTACAGATTTAATTGCTATGCTGCAAATGTCTAGCACAGAAAGGGAAGAGTGGGAATTTCTCCATATAATCCATTGATGGCTAGCCATGGCACTGCACATGTTTGGGGACAATTTAATGGCACTATATCTATACTTTTCATGATGCTTAGTCAGTCTTATGACAGCTACATGTCCCATGATGCTTCGTCAACCATATGACGAGCTGAGCATCATGGAATTTGTAGCTCTCAAACATCTCAAGTGCCAACATAAGCCATCATGAGCTTATGCCAATATCCAGCCACATTTTCCTTTGATCTGATTACCCTCAGGGGAGGGTTGGCACAAGAACCAAGACCCGCCCCCGAGCTGCACTCTAACCTTACTCAGTGGCCGTGGGCTGCTCCACTTTTCACTTCTCCATTTTAGATACCACAGTGTGTACAACTTTCTATGTTTTTATCCAGTTTTCTTGGATGTCTATCAGTCTTTGTACTTTATATGTCGATATATCTGTCTTGCATGTCTGATAGATGAAGTCTCACCATGGGCCCTTTAATTGGTTTTGCCCCATGTCCCAATAGTTGTCAGCCCTCCCCAGCGTATTCTACTCCTTCCCAGACTTTTAAAAATGCCATTATACCAGTACACAGACAATTTGCAACAGTATCTGCACAGGTGCCAACTTGGCATATATATTAGAGTCACCTAGTGACTGAGGCACTACATTTAAACAGCATTCACCTATTGATCTGTCTCACAGAGCTTTCAATCTAAAGTTAAAGAGACACAGTACAGAGCGTGTAGTGCATTTTTCTCTTGATCTATGCATTTACTAGCAGTTCAGCTAACACGACATATAGACCACTTTGGTTGAATTTAATTTGCAAACTGTTTTGTAATTTTTTTTAAATTATTTTTATTGCAATACAAAAACAAAAAAAAAGAAAATGAAACCTTTGTATATAAAATAAGATTTTCCTAAAATGTTTTAGCTTTTGCTCTATTCTGCGTGGGCTACAAGTTTGCCCAGCCCACTGAACATTTTGTAAAGTGCTATGTAATAACGAGTCGGACTTCGTATTTCTCTAAGCATTCCAATAATTTAATTGACATGTTTCATTTCTGTTTATTTTAATGAGTTCATCACAGTTAAAATCCTTCTGACCAAAAAAATAAATAATATTTGAAAATAAGAAAAACAGGAGAAGGTTTAGTTTTTTTTTCCATTTCTAGTATTTTGAGTTTAAACTTGGCCAATTATCTAAAAAAAAAAAAAATCTGTGTTTTTATTTATGAAAAATCAAAGTTCAGAAAGTTTATTCTTATTCTTATTTTTTTTCATAACTGAAAATTGACCTTTCAGAAATGTCCCTAGGGCTCTGAAACACAAAATTGCCCACTAGATTTATGACTGTCGATACCCCAAGAAAAATCTGACCCTAATAAAAAAAATATGCCTTATAGTCCCATGCCTGAGAATCTTTGTAAGAAAACACTTTATGAATTACCACCAATGAGGCTTGATACCCTCCCCTCTCTCCCTTACTGCAAAACACATTATCCGTTTTAATAAAGGTAAAAACAAAAATGAAATTATTTCTTGTTTTTATTTCCCAAAAAAGTTTTCTCTTACAGTTGCAGAAAAGAAATATAGGAATATTGCATTTTTTTGTACGTATTATTTTTTTCGAAAGTTTAGTACGTCATAATAATTAATAAATAGCGCTATGATTGGATGATAGCTGCTGGCACTATTACAGGGCGGTTCCTATGTCAGGGATAAGGTAAAAAAATAAATAAATAAATAAACCTTAGTATAAATATCCAGCAGAGTTGAGCAAAGGGGCCTGTGATTTTTTTTTTCTTCTCTTGTGCTTGTAGACACATAAGGGTCTATTCAATAAAGGGAGGATTGCAGAGAACTGAGATGGGAACTTCACACCTAAGGCCAAAATCTAATTTCCCTGCAATTCTCTCTTTATTGAGTAGACCCTACAATAGGAATTGGCAGTTGCCCTAATAGGGGATGGGATGAATGTACTCTGTAAGATTGGAGTCCATGCCTCCCAACTATCCTGATTTGCACAGGACAGTCCTGATTTTTTCAGTCTCTCCTGCCGAGCTCTACCTTTGTACTACCTTTCGGGGGAGAGTTAAAGCTCGGTGGGACAGAGGTATCCTGGACCCCAATCCTGCGGTTTTGATTTACCCAGTGTCCGAATTCCCAGGCGGCAGAAGTTTGGAAGTATGCGAAGGCAGTTTATTGATTAAAGAGACAACTATAGGGAATTGAGATGGGAATGTAATACTTAAGGCCCAAGTAGCTGAGTTGGAAATAATCTCCTGTTTGTTGAGTGGGAGAATTTTTCCAGCTCGTCTACTTTGTTCTTAAATGTCAAAGTTGTTTCTCGGTTCCCTGTAATTCTCACTTTCTTGAATAAAGCTGTGGCTTTTCTATGTATTCAGAAGACTGGACGCTATCAGATCAGTGGTAGACCACAGCAGCTGGATTGGTATCCTATGTTATATAAGCTGCCGAGGTGTGAAAGTATCGGATATTTGGCTCTGAAAGGAGCGACTGACAACACAGTTACAATGTTTATTACGTAAGGGAGTGGCTAATGCTTTTTTTTTTTTTTTTTTGAAGCTCCCAAGAAGCTAGCTCCTTTGTAATATGGGATTCTGTCACCTAAACATTGTGTGTTTTGTAAATCTAGAGAAAAAAAAGTAAAAAAAATAATTGTAAGCATTGTATTATGGGAATTCCAAGCCAGCGTGTGGATTAAAAGAAATGATTGTTTTCTATGTGTCTGTGGCGTCTCCGGTTTATGACACCACTTTGTGGCCTGACATGCAAATGTATTACTTCCATTGCAAAATGTGTAATTTGCATACCAAGTCACAAGGCAGACACCACAGACACCTATAAAAGTCTTTGGAATTATTTCCTTTTAATTCTGCTAACTCAATGTTTACATTATTTTTTTACATTCACAGTATCATGCCTCCCAAGTGTCTTCATTTAGGAGAGACAATTCCTATTTTCTCCCCCAAATCCCCTTTTGCCTCTATTGCCTCTCTTTTTTGGGGGGGAGCTCAGTGTGTGTTTAAATGCCAGTAAATGCGTATTTAAATTTAATTTGTGTAGATAAAATACGATATACTTACTGCAAATGACCTGCCATATTACGTAAATAGTTATCGATTGGCCAGAAAAATCGCGGAAAATTTCCCAGGCAATGCCCCGCCCCATAAACACACGCTTGGCCACACCCAGAAAAATAAAAGTGTCCGTCTTTGGCTGCTGAAAAGTTGAGAGGCCTCCAGTATAAAGGGTATTCATGTGACTATCCCCTTTAAGACTCTATCCACTGGACCCAGAGACCACTTTCTTCTAATCACGGCTTTTTAAGAAAACATGTTAACCTTCAGTTGTACGCTATGTGATGTCGAATTTCTTTTTCGTTTCTGGACCGCAGACAACATGATTAATGTTTTTGGTTATTTTGATTAATTTCCCTGTACTTATGTTACAATATCTAAATACGGAACCCACTAACCAACACGGTCGATGACTGCCAACTCTAGAATAAGACAACGTGTTACCGTTACAGACAAGTCAACCTGTCCACGGTGGATTTTTTTTAATACTTTTTTTTTTTTTTTTTGCGGCAGGATAGAGTTGTAAATATACAATCTCGACATGAGAAAAAAGGCAAAAAAAAAAAAAAAAATGAATTATACTGTCTCCCTCTGGCTTCTCAAATAACACCTAGTATTTAAGCAGGAAGATATCAAGATGAATGTTCTTTTTTTCCCATTGTACGATTTTTTTTTTTATGTCCACACCCAGCTTGTTATCATTCCTTTACATTCTCTGATGTCGGAGAGACTGTAATGGTTCAATCCGAGCAGCCCACTAGTGTAAGTGAATTGTAAATCTGCTTTATATAGGCCTGCATCTCATCTCGTATAGCCTTTGATTTGACAAGTCTTTATATTATTTTACGACTCCAGCATATTACATGGTAGACATCTGAGCGATATTAAACAATATGATTAACATTACCATAAAATATACATAAAGTGCCTGTCAAGCTCCTTGCTTTTAATCCAAGCTGTATGTACTTTCATATTTATATATTATATATATATATTAAACTATGAATAACGAGGCAGTTTTTTTTTTTCCCCAGAACGATATAATATGGTTTGAGCACCGCTCTTACAGCTTATATTTGGAAATCCATGGAACATTACAAAGGCTGAATTTTCTATAGGGATGTTAGTTATACAAAAAAAAAGTTTATTTCTTTTGTTGGGTTTTTTTTCCATATTTTTTTGGTGAGATATTGGTCACATATAATAACATAAATAGCCAAGTGAAAAATCAAATTATTTATTTTCACACAGAAAAAGCAAAGTTCTCTATGGTAAAAAAAAAAAAAAAAATATATATATATATATATAAAATTGAAACTTGTTTTGATCTCAAAATATTCTTATCATTTATGGTATCCAACATCTAGAAATACCTGTCTCATACCATTAAACAAAGACCCGAAATAATCTTATGTCGATAAGCACTACTTATCAAGTCTTTCAATCTACCAGTGTCATTCTCCGGTATTTATCGCTCAGAATTCTCCCATGTAAGATGTCGAAGCCAAGATCAGGTGCCGATATTCTAACACAAAGTCTGGGAAGTCAGAAGCTCCCATTGGGTGAACTGCGCAATGACTCAATGTGTCAACTGTAGATTTAAAAGTAATATCAGGAAGTATTACTTTAATGAGAGGGTAGTGGATGTATGGAATAGCCTTCCAGCAGAAGTGGTAGAGGTAAACACAGTGAAGGAGTTTAAGCATGCATGGGATAGGTATAAGGCTATCCTAGATATAAGATAAGGTCAGGGACTAATGAAAGTATTACTTTACTGAGAGGGTAGTGGATGTATGGAATAGCCTGCCAGCAGAAGTGGTAGAGGTAAACACAGTCAAGGATTTTAAGCATGCGTGGGATAGACACAAGGCTATCCTAGATATAAGACCGGGAACGGGGGACTAATAAAAGTATTCAGAAATATTGGGCAGACTTAGGGTTGCCACCTGGCTGGTATTTTACCGGCAGGCCGGCAAAAAATTGGCATCAGGCCAATGTTAAGTCTATGGAGACAGTACCAAGGCCAGTATTTTTCTGAAGAAAAGGTGGCAACCCTAGGCAGACTAGATTGGCCAAATGGTTCTTATCTGCCGACACATTCTATGTTTCTATGTAACTGAGTGATCCTGAGCATGTGCAGTTCACGCGCGGTTCACCCAATGGGAACTTCGGAGTTCCCGGTCTTTGTGGTAGAACACCGGCCTACGTGTAACAGATTTACGGGTCACTCGCAACAGTGGACAGGGTGGGTAAGTTGCTTCCAGCTAAATCACCATTATCCAGATGCTGAGGATAATTCTGGACATTACAGAATACATTTTCTGGTTAATGGGTAAATACTTTCTCTGTGTTGATTATGTGAATTCCTCAAAGCAATGGCAAGCGAGGACATTTAAACAGAGAGTCACAGCTTTGCATAGATCTGGGTCCTGATGGGGTTGATTTATTTCAAATCACTTGATACATCTCCTGCCAGGTTTGCTTTCTTAGTCTGTTGTGTGTGTGTGGGGGGGGGGGGGGGGGGGACGGGGGGGGACGCAAACAATCCCACATGTGAGATGCGAATGATTAACGCTCTTTGTTCCCTTTCAGACAATGCAATAAAACATCGAATGGCAGTGACAGCTGTGATTTAATGTGCTGTGGTCGTGGATACAATGCGTACATGGACAAAGTGGTGGAAAGATGCCACTGCAAGTACCACTGGTGTTGCTACGTAACCTGCAAAAAATGTGAAAGGACTTTCGAGCGCTACATCTGCAAGTGAAAAAAAAAAAACCTCTATTGACTTTGCAAACTGAGAGTTTCGGAGACTAAGCAAAAACCAAAAGCACTACCCACCGCAGGAAGGACTTCTACCGAGGCATCTACTGGTCAATGAGTTCGATCAAAACACATGCCTTGAGGTCAGCAACAAAAAAAATATATATATATACGGACGTTTTGGTATTTTTAGACCAATATAAAAAATTTCTTTCCGGGAAAAGTAAAGTCTTTGGTTGGAAGATGAGTTGACGCAACTACTTCGATAGCTGGAAAAGAAAAAAAAAAATCTACCCATATTTTTTACAGTGACCCACATCCCAGATTATAATAAGACGTTGGTTGAAAACAGGAAAGAGTTGCATGGATATACCTGGAAATCTCTTTTTGCAAACCCATCCAGTAGGAAGCTGGACGGGAAAGTGGAGATTATCTAGAGGACAGAGATTGTCTTTGCCGAACATGTTTGTGAATAGACAAGTTCCAAGCCTTTCAAACAATGACCTGACAACAGTGTAGTTTCACTGTATGGATGTACAAATTTTCTTCTGTAAGCAGAACAGGCAGAGATATTTATAAATATAGCATTTTTAGCATTTGCTTTTTTTTTCCTTTTCTTTATTCTACCCATTTTATATATAATTATAAGTGTAAGTAAACAGCTTAAAGTTTGTATGAAATAAATGCTAAAGGTAAATATAAAAAAAAAAATGGTTTCTACAATATATTTTTATAATAATTTTCTATATTATTTTATGAGAAGAAGCCTGTAGATATTTTAAACGAGATGTTCGCATTGGTCAACGACATCGCGGGTTTGGTCCAAAGAACAACTCTGTGCAGGAGCTCAGCCATTACCCTGGAAACCAATGGAATGCCCCGCTCATTGCTCCGATTCTAGAACTTTGCTCCAGAGTTGACCCGCATAATTAACCCTCATTGAATTTCGTAGGTCTCACTGCAAATGTTGCGTAGTTAGCAAAACGGGCTTATCTACGGGAAAGGGCTGGAGAAGTCAGCCATGTTTCATTGTAAGCTTTTTTCTATTGAATACTCATCCTGGATGTCCACTTTTAAGCCAGTGTTGGGATTATTTCAATTTTTTTTTTGTGCTGATTGGAAGGTGATTAGCATTTCTGGTATCAGCTCGCTGCGCCCAAGCACCTGACCTCTGGGTTTTATGTTAGATTCTAAGTTGACCACCCCTGGACAATGCATCCATACAATATCAAGCCGTTTGTTCCTCTCCCTAAAGAATGAAATGACAATAAAATGTTTTTTTTTTTCATGAACAACGTACTCTTGATATGTTTTCTCTTGCGGTAACTGACCAGGGGACAAAGACAGCGGGGTCCGTGGCAAGGGCCGTGATCCATCCATAATCAGAAAACCCGATGATCTAGTCACATACAATAAAACAATGTCAGATTTAAATGTGTGTATACTGATGCTGCTATGAGCTGAATAATCCAGCCTTACGGATTTCATGTCCTAACTGTGCTCATTGGTATAGGCTTAGGCAATTTAATAATGTTCTATGGACCTACACTGACCTTCCCATGGATTCTGGTGGCCTGGCATGGACACTTTTCCTATACCTGGTGAGGAATGCTTAGACTAAGCCTATGACTAAGAGGCCGGTTAGGGCCTGAAACTTTCTTCTATTGGTTAAACCCCAAAATGATCTCTCTGCCCTAGTTTCTCGCTATCAGTACAACTGCAACTGGTCTAAAAAAAGGTATAAACTATACGATTATTAAAACTTGTATTATTGGTTTTCTGTCTGTGCCAGAATCTATGTAATTTATTTATTTTCTAAGACCCCCTTAACAATGATATCAGTACAGATGTGTGGTACTAAATCAAATAAAACAAAATTTACGTAGCATTTGTTCTACCTTTGGGCACATCCAGCTGTTAAAGGGCAAAATGTCGGCGCAACATTAACTTATGTGTAATTTAAAAGGTTGCATCGGGTGTAGTCATCTTAAATACAAATGCTTTAATGAACAAATAAAGTACCACGTTGAGCCCTCTTTGATCTGGATAACTCTATCAGGGGGCAGACATGTTGGGTCAGATCTTTCTTCAGCTGACCCAAGATTCTAAGCAACATGTCAGCCTCCAGGTCGAGCTACATATAGCAAAGAAGGCTCAGCAATGTACTTGATTTATAATTCTTCCATTAAAACATTTCTGTTTAAAATTCCTACACTTGAGGCCATTCTTCTTTTAAACAGAGCTTAATGTTTGTTGTCCTTTAAAGTTTAAATTAATTAAAAAAAAAAAAAAAAAAAATATATATATATATATATATATATATATATATATATATATATATATATATATATAATTTCTTCATCCTTCATGTATTCCTACCCGGTGTTAATGTGTGATTCTGTAGTGCTTGCTGTGCCAAATTCACACATTTTTATAACCTTGGTTAAGCTCGAAAAGTTTGTTCAACCTTGTACATGGAATATGTGCGAACATTCAAATCCCCGACAGGAAAAAAAAAGAGGAAATCCAGCGTAGTACTCTGTGGTGTTTAGAAGATACGAAACACATGCATTTATATTCCTGTATTAACCAGTTGTGTTCAGGGGGAATTTTGTGGAATGTTTTTTTTGTTCTTGCACAGAGGCAGCACACATTAGGATGAAATGGAAAAAGCAACAATTGATTTAGTTTTTTTTTTTTGCACGAAAAAAGGTTAATCATGTCGTCATAGCTAGAAATTAAGATCAACACTGCTGGGGTCAAAATCAGCTCTGCTGTCTAGACCAGCTGTCCAGGAAAAGAAAGTGTCTTTGTAATCGGAACAAGGTCTGAAGAGATAGCATGCGAGCTGTCTCTGTGTTCATTGGTAGGACTTGATTGGGCGTGTAAGAGAAGGTCATTCTCTGAGGTTGAAAGTAGAAAATTGAGAGAGTCTTATATTTTATTATTGGAAAGTATTCACTTTTTGCGGATTTTTTTTCAGCATCAACATGAATGAACAAACTGTAAAAAGACAGATAAACACTGCCTGGTGATCCAGTTTGTTAGCATATATATATATATATATATATATTTGAGTTTAGGTTGAGTTTAATTTATCCATACACAGTGGTGTTGTTTGCTTTTGTGCTGCCCTAGGCAGACAAAATGTGGGCACTCCACCTTCACCCACATTGCAAAACCAGCACATACCCATGAACATGCCTCATCACCCGCATTGCACACCCAGGTCAGGTCCCAGCACCCACACTGCACACCCAGGACATACCCCAGCACCCCACGACATGCCCCATCACCCACAATGAACACCCATTACATGCCCTATCACCCAGGGCATGCCCCATCACCCACATTGCACACCTAGCACATGCCCCATCACCCGCATTGCACACCCAGGTCAGGTCCCAGCACCCACACTGCACAGCCAGGACATGCCCCAGCACCCCACGACATGCCCCATCACCCACAATGAACACCCATTACATGCAGTGGTGTATCTTGATTTTGTGCTGCCCTAGGCAGACAAAATCCGGGCACCCCCCTACCCAAGCTGCACACCCACGTTACACACCTAAGACATGCCCCATCATTCAGACTCACATCAAGCTCATACTCCCATCACACTCAGTCACACACTCCTACTCCCATCACACACACTCTGACTCCCATCACACTCAGTCACACACACTGTCTCCCATCACACACACTCTGACTCCCATCACACTCAGTCACACACACACACACACACACACACACACACACACACTGTCTCCCATCACACACACTCTGACTCCCATCACACTCAGTCCCACACACTGTCTCCCATCACACACACTCTGACTCCCATCACACTCAGTCCCACACACTGTCTCCCATCACACACATTCAGACTCCCGTCACACTCAGTCCCACACACTGTCTCCCATCACACACACTCTGACTCCCATCACACTCAGTCACACACACTGTCTCCCATCACACACACTCTGACTCCCATCACACTCAGTCCCACACACTGTCTCCCATCACACACACTCTGACTCCCATCACACTCAGTCACACACACACACACACACTCTCCCATCAGCACTTACCTTTCCCTGGCAGGCAGGCAGCATGGTCCCTCCATGCTGCCTATTCGGATTCCTGGCGATTGTGCCGACAGGTCACGTGACCGGGCGCGCGTATGACGTCAGCGCGCCCGTCACGTGACTGTCGGCACTTCCGTGTCGGCACACTGCACGGGGAGCCGAACAGGCAGCACGGAGGTTTCTCTCTCTGTTCGGCTCCCCGTGCAGCCTGGCAGGCAGAGCGATGGTGAGGGGGGATCTTCCGATCCCCTGTCACCTCCGTCTCTGCCTGCAAGCGCGGTCTTTTTTTTTTTTTTAAAGGGCCGGAAATTTTTTTTTTTTTCAGTGCTGGGGGGCGCTGCCGCCCCCCAAAATTTGCCGCCCTAGGCATCCGCCTAGGATGCCTCGCGGTAAATACAGCACTGATTACATGCCCTTTCACCCAGGGCATGCCCATCACCCACATTGCACACCCAGGACATGTCCCAGCACCCACATTGCACACCCAGGACATGTCCCAGCACCCACACTGCACACTCAGGACATGTCCCAGCACCCACACTACACACCCAAGACATGCTCCATAACCCATAATGTACACCGATTACATACCCTATCACCCAGGGCATGCCCCATCACCAACATTGCACACCCAGCACATGCCCCAGCACCCACAATGCACACCCAAGACATAGCCCAGCCCCCACACTGCACACCAAGGACATGCCCCAGCACCCCATGACATGCCCCATAACCCACAATGTACACCCATTACATGCCCTATCACCCAGGGAATGCCCCATAACCCACATTACACACCGATTACATTCCCCATCACCCCAGGACACTCGTCATCACCCACATTGTACACCCATTACATGCCCAATCACATGTCTCCTCACCCATATTGCACAACCATTATGTGCCCTAGCACCCCGGTAAATGCCCCATCACCCATATTGCACACCCATTACATGCCCCATTACCCCAGGAAATGCCCCATCATGCACATTGCAGATCCAGGCCTTACCACATCCAGCATCCACAGCTCCCTGGTGACTAGTGGAGGGCAGCTGGCACACAGTAACATAGTAACATAGTAATTTAGGTTGAAAAAGGACACAAGTCCATCAAGTTCAACCCTTCTACCTATCATTACAGCGTTTTGATCCAAAAGAAGGCAAAAAAACCCCTAAGGAAGCTTTTTCGAATGTTGCCTCCCAGGGGGAAAAAAAATCCTTCTTGACTCCAAAAGGGCAATCAGATTTCTCCTTGGATCAAAAAGCTCTATTATTAATGCTTATTCTATTATTAATATTCCTGTATGTTCTGCTTTTCCAAAAAAACATCCAGACCATTTTTAAATGCATGCAGTGAATCTCCCCTGCTGCCTCTCATGCTCCCTGCTCTGGAGGACGCACACCAGGGATGGCAAAGGGGGAGGGGACAATTGCACCTTCGGACTGCTCAATAGCACGTTTTATCTTTCTATTCAATTGTCTTGCACTTTATCTGTTAACATATCTGCCTGTCTATGGGCTGGTGAAGTTGCACCAGAGGCCACTAAAATATTCTTTCTTTATGGGCCAAAAGTAGCTATGTAGACCATGGTTGCTTCACCTTATCTAGAACCTTTTAGAGTTCCGGTAAGAGGAAGACCACAGTCCACATCACTTTTTCTAAAATCTTTACAATACATTTTAGCGGGAGACCACAGTTACTCCAATCCAACTAAAGACCAGAAACAGAACTGTAAACTTCACACCCAAGGCAATGCTTAATGTTAGCGTCAGAAATGCACCCCAGCAACTTTTCCGTCCGAGCTTTGCTCATAGTTAAGGCCATAAAAAAAAAAAATCTCAGTATGATGCCCAAAGCTTGTCTCATGTTGGGGACTATAACTTGGACTCAAGGCTTCACACCAAGACCTCATCCCAGACCTCTCCAGGGAGATCCATCAAGAAGACATCCATAACCTTCGATGATTAATATTAGTAATGCACCGTGTGCAGTTAAGGCTGAATCACACTGTTTACACTAGCAAAATATGCAGACTTTCAGGATGCTTTCGGTTTGGCCAACGGAGGAAGGGAAAAATATCTGCTTACGGTGGTGTCACGGTGTAACATGTCGAGCTTTCAAAGCATATGGTTTGCTTGGCAGTGCTCACAATTTCCTTCACAGCTATTGATGTGATAATATTTTTCTGTAGGAGGAGGGAAGTCAACGTCCAGACACGTTTTTTTTTTATGACTAGATTAAAGTAGATTTTTATTTTTACAGTTTCTGTTTTCTACGGCCATAAGTCTGGAAATACGAGTGGAACAAGTGAATCAAGCCAACAGCATGGTGCTATTAAATGAACATCATAGTCCTAGTCGCTTGGCGTTACCAGATCACTGTCTCTAGATCCCCCAACGAGGCTTTCGGAATGTCATAACGAACACGGACCTGAGGGAACCATGACATTCCCTGGAATACATCCGAACACTGGACGGGGAGAAAGGGTGGAAAGGGGGACAGTTTAAACTTTGAGATGGCAAAGCATGAAAATTAATTAATTTCACAAAAACATCTGGACAGTACGAAAACATCAAATTAAAAAAACAAAACTGAGCTGAAAATTGTTTTTATTATTATTGGTGGGGTTTTTTTTTGGTTGCTATACATAACTTTTGCCATTTTATTATCTCAAGTGAATGGAATTCACTTCCAATTATTGTCTGTAATATTATTTGTAGTAAATTGGCATTAAAGGCACAATTCCACCAACCACAACATTTTGTAAGAGTTTTTGTTTTTCTCTATATGTTTTTGGTATAAGTAAAAAAAAATAAAAAAAAAAAAAAATTTTTACATTTCAAGTCAAGAAAAGGTACCATATTTACTCGAATATAAGACGACCCTGATTAGATTACGAACTTTGGATATTCCTATAGGAAAAAAACTAAAAGCCTGAATATAAGACTACCCTATAGGAAAAAAGTTTAACTTCTATATATTCACAAGTAAATTGCTTTTTCATATTTAATAAAAATGATGAAATTAAAAAATGCATTTCGGTTTTTATTTCCTTTTATTTGCCCATCTGCCCCAACTCAGCCATTTGCCCACCAGACTTAGACAATGCTGCGCCTACCCCCAGACTTGCCCAATGCTGCCTTTCCCTCCTGCCTCCCCCAGACTTGCACAATGCTGCCTCTCCCCCTTTCCCTCCCCCAGACTTGTCCAAAGCTGCCTCTCCCTCGCTTCCCCCCCCCCCCAGACTTGCCCAATGTTGCCTCTCCCCCCTGCCTCCCTCCTTCCCCATGCTGCCCTACACTTCCGTCTTCTATGACGGACCGCCGGAAGGTCATGTGAACTCCTGTCTTCCTTCATAGAAGTCCCGGCAAAAGTGCCAGGCAGCAGTGGAGGATCCACCAGCTGCTTGCGAGGGGGATCAAGGTCCCCTGCAGCTCTGCGGAGGACCTGGATCCCAGTCTTAGAGTCTGACCTCAATTTGCTCTGAAAAAAACCTTGTCTTATATTCAATCAAATACGGTATTATATAAGAGGTGGGTGAGTCCCTGCTGTAATAATTGACATGCTCCCCTCTGACAAAGTGCTTTCAGTATCCATTACTGTGGAATCAGCCTCTTTCTGTCGAATTCAGTTGTTTTGATTACATGGAATGCAGGGTGTGTGGTTTCAGGAAGCTCTGCATGTTGTGATGAAACACATAAAGGAAGTGGTTATAGACAGGAAGCGAGACATGAAACCCATATAAATCCATGAAGTCCAAATAGACTATGCCAAGAAGTTCAATCAACGTTTCCCAGTCCCATACAACACACATCACCATTCTCCAAGTGTAATGGTGCATAAAGTCACTAGATTGAGCATCGAAAAGATATAAACACTGTAAAAAACACTCAACTAGGTTGTATTTAAAAATCCTGCTGTGGAACTATTTGAAATTTTAAACAAAATGTTTTGTTGCCATTATATTCAGCGACTCCTGGAGCATTATAGATTCTATATTCTACTCTCTTTTTTTTTACTACCTCCCAGGAACATATATATGGGCCAGGGGGCCCAAGCAAAGGTTTGCCCAGGGTCCAATCACTATTAAAGATTGCCCTGTCTCTCTCTCTTTTCTCTCTCTCTGTCTGCAAATCCTTCTTTCTCCTCCCCTCCCTATATATAGATAGATAGATAGATAGATAGATAGATAGATAGATAGATAGATAGATAGATAAATAGTTGCATTTATACTAATATGAACTTTTTAATATTATAGTCAACTATTTTCATATGTAGTAAAAATGTTTTTTTTTTATTTCCATCCTCTGCACCCACATTGCACCTAAAGGACTTGACACAGCACCGTATTGTACCCATAGTACTTTCCATGCACCTATATTGCACCAACAGTACTTGGCTTGCACCCATATTGCAACCGCACACTTTAGTATGCCACAATGTCACTTTGCCCTATAGTACATGTTATTTAACCCCATCACATCAAAATAAATATGCCACAGTCAGATGTCCAATAAAATATACCTAGGTTAATTTGCCCATTACATACGCTAATGTCAATTGCCCATTAGCATATTCCCCAGTCAGGTGGCCATTAAAATATGTCACAATCAGGTGCCCGCTGCCCATTAAAATATGCCACATTTAGGTTCCCAATTAAATATGTCAAAGCCAGGTGCCTATTCAAATATGCCTCAGCACCTTTGCCCATTAAGATATGCCATAGTTATTTTGCCCATTAAATATGCCATAGCCAGATGCCCATTGAGAAATGCCACAGCCAGATGCCCATTAAGATATGCCCCAGTCAGATGCTTAATTAAATATGCCAGTCCGGTGCACAATAAAATATATCACTGTGAGGTGCCCATAAAAAAAACATAACACCCCCTTTCTCCCCAGTACTCACATGGCTGCTGTTTCTCACCATGTGGTGGGCAGGAGAGAAATAGCTGGAGGATACGAGCTGCAATCATATCCAGCGGCAAGACAGTAACTGCATCAGCTGTGGGCCAGGTAAATACTTTACTGTAGCTTGGGACTGCAGTTTTAGACATAATTTACTTTTAGAAACACCATTACCTTACTCAAAGGATGATGCAGATAAGGTACTGCCATATTTAATAGTTTAAGGCTCACCCCAAGACTATGATAGCTGTCACCCCTTTCAGTCTGCTGCCGCCGTCTCCATCTGCCACATGAGGCCTAGTCAGCCTGGGAAAAAAATACAACACTTCTTGTCCCTCGTGAACATAGTTGCAAACATCGGCCATGTTTCCAGGGACACATATTTGTAATGTAATCATGTAATTCTTGCTATTAAATTGAATAGATCTTATGTTAAATGACACGTGTGCATGTGCAGTGGCACTGCATACATGGTAGCGATGACAATCGACCGGGGACAGAAGTTGCATGATTTATATGTGTTTGGAGGGAAACCAGTTAATTAATCGAGGTAGTTCCTGTGGTATTCTCTCGTTGATAAGTTTACCCTGGACACACTTGCATTCTACATTCTACAGAGGAGCAGGTCAAAGTCATGTCTCCAGCAAACCCCTGGCCAACCCGGTATTCCTAAATGCAGATGAATGCAAGTATAGTGATCATGTGGAAGACTTTGCTTTTTGCATGTTTGAAACCTTTTTTTCAATTATTTTCCTCCCAGACTCTAAGAAATGCTGAGAGCTGAGTGGGACGATCACCAGAGGCGTTGCTAGGTCTCCAAAAGATCCGGGGCTGGAGCCCATGGCAGACTTGATAGAAGTGGAGTAAATAAGCTCACATGCTTAGGTGGCATATAGATAGATATATATGATTCTAATGAATAATAGGTATATGGGTATATATCAGGGCTCAACAAATCCCAGGCGCCAGGACGCCATGGTGACCAGAAAATTAGATCTGGCGCATGGGAATTGTTGTCCACGCATGGAAGACTTGCTACTAGGATAATAATTTTTTTTTAATGCAGTGGAGCGCGAGGGAGCACCACACTATAGGATCTGAGCACCGGGTGTGCTCAGCAGGGCTAGAAACGAAGATGGTCTGTGCCTGTATGAGACACACCCCACTGTCAGACACACATAACAAGCACGCTTTCTCACACAGACCAAGCACACTGTATCACACAAACATAACAAGCACTCTGTCTCACACAGACCAAGCACACTGTATCACACAGCAACACATAACAAGCACACTGTCTCACACAGACCAAGCACGCTGTCTCACACAGACCAAGCACACTGTCTCACACAGACACACATAACAAACACACTATATCACACAGACCAAGCACGCTGTCTAACACAGACACACAGACACCAAGCACACTGTGTCACACAAACAAGCACTCACCAGGGTAGGTCAAAGCCATTGTTCTACAGAGATCAAGAATGGAAAGGCTGCCTCCTCTCCCCCATTCATGCGCATACATAATCACACACAGTCATGCATGCACATACATAAAACACAGTGTCAGATAATCACACATAAATACAGAAAAACACACACAAGCCAGCAGTATGTTTTTCAGAATGTAATATTTAAGAAATAAAGCACTATATAATTTAAAATAATCAAAATAAAATGAAAGTGATCCAACCACCAATACTGTGTGTATAAAGAGAGGGTTATATTCACTCCCAGTTAACATATAGCTGCTAGTGCTGCAACATAGAATTCCTGCTTAAAAGGAGGACCTGTAAGAGAATTTAAAAAGAAAAAATCCAGACAGAACTTAAAGATAGGCAATTTCTAATGATGCAAAAAAAAAGATAAATAAAAATATACACAAACATACAACAAATACAATTACATAAACATTTGTTCTCTGGCATACATTTACTATTAAATGCATAGATTACCAACAGAGTATCAAAATGCATAGATATCTAAAATATCCAAAATAAAGACCACCAAAATAGCTGATAAAAATTAAAATAGGGAAAATACCTTACCGGGTAACTGCATGGGCCTGCAGGGGGCGGTCTGGCCACAGGCCCCAGCACTAGCTGTCACCACCTACTCCAGGGAAATGTTGCACGTGGTCTCTCTCAGTGTCTCTCTTCCTTCCCAAGTCTGGGTCTCTCCTCTTCCTTCCCTATCCTCGTTTTCCCTTGTCAGTCTCTCTATCCTCTTCCTTTCCATGTCTGTCTCTTTCCTTTCCCATGTCTATCTCTTCTCCTTCCCATGTCTGTCTCATCTCCCTTCCCATGCATGTCTCTCTCCTCTACCGCCTATAACTGTCTCTTTGTCTCTCTACTCATGTATGCCTCTCCTCCCCTCACGTCTGTCTCTCTCCTCTTCGCCCATGTCTGTCTATCTCTTCTTTCCCATATATGTCTTCTCTTCCTCCCCCCGTCTCCTCTCCCCCAACCTGTTGTTTCCTCTCCCCCCCAACCTGTTGTCTCTGCTATCCACCCACTCTGTTGTCTTTTCTCTCTCCCCCACCCTGTTGTCTCTTCTCTCCCCCACCAAGTTGTTTCCTCTCTCCCCCACCCTGTTGTCTCTTCTCTCCCCCACCAAGTTGTTTCCTCTCTCCCCCACCCTGTTGTATTCTGTCTCCCCCCCAACTTGTTGCCTCTTCTTTTCCCCCAACCTCTTGCATCTTATTTCCCCCAACCTCTTGCATCTTACTTCCCCCAACCTTTTGCATCTTACTTCCCCCAAACCTCTTGTCTATAACTTCCTTCCAACCTCTTGTCTCTAACTTCCTTCCAACCTCTTGTCTCTAACTTCCTCCCAACCTCTTGTCTATAACTTCCTCCCAACCTCTTGTCTATAACTTCCTTCCAACCTCTTGTCTCCTCCCCCTCCCCGTTGACTCCTCCCCTTCCCTGTTGTCTCCTCTCCTCTTTACCAGATGCGGTGCGGATCGCTGATGGGGAGAAGCAGTCACCAATGGCTCTGTGTGTGTTAAGCACACTCCGAGCTCAATCAGTACTGCCTCGCGCTCCCCGCGTGTAGCTCTACGTCTTCACTACGCACGGGAAGCGCGAGGCAGTACTGATTGAGCTCGGAGTGTTTTTAACACACACAGAGCCATTGGTGCCTGCGCTTCCCCGCCGAGGATCTGCACAGCACTACCGGGTGGGGGCGGACCTTCACCTAGCACCCTGTGCGGTCCGCCTCCCCACCGGTGAAAAAAAAAAAAAAAATGAACCGGAGACTCGGGGCTATAGCCCCAGTAGCCCCCCCCTAGCGACGCCACTGACGATCACTACAAACCTGATATTTGTGACTAAAGGAAACACACTTAGATTGGCATGTACTAAAAAAACACAAATATATTTTACGTGCAAAACTATTTTTGCGTTTTGCTCCTATAGCAAATTACCAAACATTTAACGCTACAATAGTACATACGAGCAAGTTGCGTATAAAAACAGGCAATTTTGCGAATATTTTTCTACCTCTTTTGATAGCGTTCGCTAAAAGCTGGTGTAATTTTCACACGCAAATAAGAATTATTTTTCACAAAATATTCGCAAAGCATTTTAGCGGGCGCAAATATAATCGCAATTTATTAGCGCAACCGGAAAAATGCACGCTAAATAAAAATAAACTGAAGAGGCGCAAATCAGGGGGAAAAAAAAAGCACAGAATATTACAAATAGTCACAAATAGCTCCTTACTCATTTTTTACTTACCTTTTTTTTACCCACTGCACTTGTTTAATGCATGACCCCCTAAGAATACAGATATTAACATTACAATAAATGCAAGCATTTTTCTAATGATATAACCTTAAATGTGCATGAAAAAATAGGCATTTTTCAAATTAGAGCATTGCAGTCCTGTCACTTATGATAATACAAATAGAACAAAATTCCCTTTTCTTTTTCCGTTATATTTTTCTGCATTGAATATCACATAAATAGTTTCACAAAACATTTTTACATATTATTTCGTTAATGCAACGTACTAACATTCTTAGCCTAAAAAAGACAATGTTCAAATCTTTTATTTTCTTAACAAATATTTAGTAGTAAGTATGTAACTTATACTGCATGAACTCAACGATAAATAAGTACAAATACATTTTTTTTGCTCTCACGGAAGACATTAGTTACTTGGTCTGCTTTCGCAGACTGTTTATACAGACGTGCTGAGTGTAAAGCAATCACATTACAGCAGAGTTTTGCAGTGAGCAGGGGAACGCCAAAGTATGTCTGAGAAATAGAAAACTCCACACAATTAACTATACCTATGTCAAAGACATGATAAAAGGCTCTCCGAAGGTCTATCATTGTTATCCTGTTGAGGATACAGATCTCAGATAGCAGAGGGGTATCTCATGTTCACTGTTAACTATCATTTTTTTGCCTGGGTGCCCCTTTGAACTCTCATTGTTACTTTGGAGTAGACTCGATGCAAACTTAGAGGACAACGGCCGGCAAATCATTAAGTTCTGTTTCATTTGAAAGAGTGCATGAAGTGTAGGAATGTTGTTTTAATGAATGAATACAAATTTAGCATATTATTCAACCCGCCCAGCTTGCATAGCTCGCACAGGAGGCGGACATCTTTTGTCGGAAGCCTCAGACCTTCATTCATCTGACCCAAGATTCCAAACAAGATGTCCGCCCTTGATACACCTATTCAAGCAAAGAGGGCCCAATTATTTGTACTCTGTCATTAAAACATTTCTATTTAAAAATGCCTGCAAGCTTACAATTAAACAGATCTGTTTATTTTTTTCCTTTAATATGCAGGATGCAGTACTCACACAATCGTGTTTTTTTCTGACATTGTAGAAGGAACTACCCCTTTGAAGCGACTGTATCACCTACACATATATTGTGAATATAGAGAATAACAAATATTAAAAATGATTTTTGTTTGTTAGCAAAACTGCGAGCAAATGCCTAAATTAGGAGAAAATGGAGGTTTGATTGTGTCTGTGGAGTCTCTTGTTTCTGACATCACCTTGATATCAGTGGTGTATCTTGATTTTGTGCTGGAAAAAAAAAAATTAAAAAAAAAAAAAAAATCTGGCCCTTTAAAAAAAAAAAACAAACCCCACCGCGCTTGCAGGCAGAGACGGAGGTGAGAAGGGATCGCAAGATCCCCCCTCACCAACGCTCTGCCTGCCAGGCTGCAAGGGGAGCCGAACAGGCAGCACAGAGAAACCTCCGTGCTGCCTGTTCGGCTCCCCGTGCAGTGTGCCGACACGGAAGTGCCGACAGGTCACGTGACGGGCGCGCTGACGTCATACGCGCGCCCGGTCACGTGACCTGTCGGCACAATCGCCGGGAAGCCGAACAGGCAGCATGGAGGGACCATGCTGCCTGCCTGCCAGGGAAAGGTAAGTGCTGATGGGAGACTGTGTGTGTGTGTGTGTGACTGAGTGTGATGGGAGTCAGAGTGTGTGTGATGGGAGACTGTGTGTGACTGAGTGTGATGGGAGTCAGAGTGTGTGTGATTGGAGACAGTGTGTGTGAATGAGTGGGATGGGAATCAGAGTGTGTGTGATGGGAGACAGTGTGTGACTGAGTGTGATGGGAGTCAGAGTGTGTGTGATGGGAGACAGTGTGTGTGAATGAGTGTGATGGGAGTCAGAGTGTGTGTGATTGGAGACAGTGTGTGTGAATGAGTGTGATGGGAGTCAGAGTCTGTGTGATGGGAGACAGTGTGTGTGACCTGTGTGTGATGGGAGTCAGAGTGTGTGTGATGGGAGACAGTGTGTGTGACTGAGTGTGATGGGAGTCAGAGTGTGCGTGATGGGAGTAGGAGTGTGTGACTGAGTGTGATGGGAGTAGGAGTGTGTGACTCAGTGTGATGGGAGTGTAAGCTTGATGTGAGTCTGAATGATGGGGCATGTCTTAGGTGTGTAACGTGGGTGTGCAGCTTGGGTAGTGGGGGTGCCCAGATTTTGTCTGCCTAGGGCAGCACAAAATCAAGATACACCACTGAGCCCAGTAGGCAATGTGGGGTGTTATACTATAAGGTGGTGAATCGCACTCACAAAAGTAGATAGAAAACAGGGCTTATCTGATACAGCTGGAATCTCCTCTTATCCTCTTCTCTCTCACTCAATAGCCATATGTGGAAATAGTGGCAGAAAGTAGAGATAGAATCAGTGTATAGTAAAATACAAAAAGATTTAACAAAACAGAGTAGCTTACATATACAATGTAGAATGAGCAACACAGCAAGCCTTCTTTTGCATATAGCAGTCAGCCAGGTAACTAACAGGTAAAAGGCAGGTAAAAAGGTCCCAAATTGTAGTGGAGCTGGAGATGGGCATAAGTCAGTGGTTCACAGTGGGGCACGCAACGCGTTTCGCCTTTCCTTAGGCTTCCTCTTAGCGTGTCTGAGTGTGTGTTTCTCTCTGTGACTGTGTATATGAGTGTGTCTGTCTGTGACTGTGTATATGAGTGTGTGTCTCTCTGTGACTGTGAATATGAGTGTGTGTCTCTCTGTGACTGTGTATATGAGAGTGTGTTTTTGTCTGTGGCTATGTATATGAGTGTGTGTCTATCTGTAACTGTGAATATGAGTGTGTGTCTCTCTGTGACTGTGTATATGAGTGTGTCTGTCTGTGACTGTGTTTATGAGTGTGTTTCATATACACACTAACATACTAATACATACTCACACTAATATATACACTAATACACACTCACATAATACTTGTGAACACTCACATAGCATGTACTAACACACACACAATCACACTAATACATGCTCTCTATTAGACACGCACAAACACACATTCACACTAATACACACTCACTATAATGCACGCACAAACACACACTCACACCAATACATGCTCACTATTACACACACCCAAACAGACCCTGATCAGACCCCCATCAGATTACACTGTTCACTTGCGGCAGCATCCGATGAGCTCTGCCTTAGCTGAGAGGCAGAGCTCTGAATAAACCCATGTGTATCTGTGACAATATATTTCTGGTTGACTCTAGGCAGGTGGCACCAGGTTTTTACCTTTTCATTCTATTAATGCAAAAAGCAAAAGATTAAAAAAAAAAGAAAAAAAAACATCACTACCCCTTTAAATGCTTTTTTCCAGTGGTATTTCTCCTTTAAGGTTGCTTACTGGCCTTCGGTTTTGCTACGAACTAAAAGCATATAACTATTTCAACACGTTTAATGCTCTTTTTTTGCACCTTATCAGATTCTGCTCTACTTCTAATCCACAGACACTCGATAGCGTGTGTCTGTTTGTAAATGTATTTATGTTTATTCGGGCCTACATTTTACTCCACCCACGAGATTTGGAAAGTCATTGTTGTATGTAAAGTGGCTAGCAACTGCAGTGATGGATTCAGTTGTGAAACTTGGCTGCAAAACAGGTTATACATATTTTCTGGTCACAACTTACCAAATAACTACAAAAAAAAAAAACCCCAATCCCCAGTGGTCATCATTTATGCAGAAATGATTAGCCGAGCTCTTAGCGATTAAGGAGGCTGCTGTTTGCTTCACATGGAATCTGGCGCTTTGACTCCTGGGATCCATGATTTTTATGGTCAATTTGCAAAATGACCCCCACCCCAACAAATAAAAGGACTTACCTAATTTATTGAGGGGAGAATACCTAAATCTGTGCTTTATATACATTGAAATCATTTGCTTTTTTGGTTTCTCCTGCTATTATTCCTGAATTAACTTGTATCGTCCATTCACGCTCCTCAATGGGTCTACAGCTCTCCTTCTACCTCATCACCACTTCTCACTCGCGCCTCCAAGATTTCGCCCGAGCTGCTCCCACTCTCTCCCTTTTCAAACTTTAAAAAGTCCCTCAAAACTCCTCTCTTTAATGAAGCTTACTACCCATCCAACTAGCATACCGATTGGCTTACCACTAGCTATTCCCAACTAGCTCTCGCTACCCATCCAACTAGCATACCGATTGGCTTACCACTAGCTATTCCCAACTAGCTCTCGCTGTCCTCAATCACTGTTAGTATCAGGTAGCTTACAACTGATCCAGCTAGAACGCACACAAATACTCTTTGGCCAAACTCACCTACTGCCAACCTTGCACATAACTGTTACTACAACTTCAAGCCCTCTGACCTCTTCAACCACTTATGTCTCTCATGGACCCCATTCCCTCTAGATTATAAGCTCTGTGAGCAGGGCTCTCTACCTCATGTACCAGTCTGTTCCTAGTTTGTCTAACTTAGCATGTAGTTCCCTTCTATGCCCTGTACCTAGCGCTATATAAATAAATGGTAATGTAATGTAATTTGTTTTCAGTGGAGACAAAAATCTTATAAGACACTAGCGTGGTATGAGGGGCACTGTCACCTAAAAAGTCCGCGAGTGTAGAAAATAAAACCAGATCAAAAAATTATAGCAGAGTTGCAATCAAATGCATAGACTAAGAGAAAACTGTGCATTATCCGGCGTGTAATACATAATACATACAAAAATGTAATAAAGATAGTACATGAAAACCAACACATGTATCTGATACACCATTTAGTAACCTCAATAAAAGTTAGGGAATTGCCACGTATATACATTAACTTATACATTGTATGCACATACAAGTATATACATTAACATTTTACACACTGCCACAACCGCTCCTGTGGTATAACAATACCGGTGATGTCATACTAGCTATAGACTGATGCCACCATTTCAATACACCCCCATTGTCCGCCGTGCCAGCTTGATCAGCACACCACTTACAGGCCACTGTGGGGTGCAGGTCCAGTCGCAGTGGCAACCCCTGCGATCCTTGTGACCACAGCGCTTACAGAGGACCCTTCCCTTTCTACAGAAAACATAGCTACCATTCTGTCACTGTTCAAGTGCTGAAATGTAATCATTTCTGGTTATGAACTAAGATTTACCATCAAAGCAAAGTACCATCACACTATTTCTATCCTCAATGTTCCTTAGCACATTGCACAATTTAATCTTACTGAATTAATCAACTATGTACTGTATAATATGCAGTAAAAAAAATTGCCTTACATTACAACCACAATCTAAGTGGGAATCTCATTACATTTCTGCTTTATGTAACGGTGAGATCCAAGGGCCCGATGGCTCCATAGGAGCCGCGTTATAATGCATTGCGTTATAACTGGGTTTGTTTGTATTTATGTTTCACATCTCTCTTATAAGATATTTAGAATAAGTGAAGGTTCATCTCTCTTATAAGATATTTAGAATAAGTGAAGGTTCATCTCTCTTATAAGATATTTAGAATAAGTGAATACTTCACTTATTCTAAATATCTTATAAGAGAGATGTGAAACATAAATACAAACAAACCCAGTTCTAACGCAATGCTTTATAACGCGGCTCCTATGGAGCCATCGGGCCCTTGGATCTCACCGTAACATAAAGCAGAAATGTAATGAGATTCCCACTTAGACTGTGGTTGTTATGTAAGGCAATTTATTTTACTGCATATTATACAATGAAGACACTATTCTTGATATATGTATTATTCAAGTTGTTGATATATTTTAAGGGATAGCTGAGGACTACCCCCAAAGTGAGACCAGGGTGGGACAGCTGGACATACACCCTAAACCAGGACTTTCCCATGGGGTATGGGGTTGTCTGGTCAGTCATTTGTTTGTGGGACACATATAACTTTTACCTGCTCCCAGACAAAATCTAAAATGCAAGTGTGTCCAGGGGGATCCAGCTAATTAATCCCCATTAAACCCCCCTTGCTTAATTCATTGGGTTTCTTTCGGAAAACATTTGAATCCCACGATGCTCAGCGAGTCACATAGCTGACTGTGCATCATCGGATATGTAGTGTCAAGGCTTTCGCCATGAGCGAGCTAGCCGCTAACTGGACCAACACTGAAGCCACCGGCACATCACCCACGAGAATTCAGTGCCGCCGGCGGCGAGGCCTTTCCTACGCTCCTAACCTGCTGCAAATGCGTTTCTACAGGAATCAATCACGGTATCGGAGCAGGAAGCAGAGCTTAACGTGTTGGAGCCTTCTCACACGGACTCTGCTCAGAATTTCCAGACGTGATGTTTAATAGCTGTAAGAAGAAGAGTCACAGCACCCTTTATCATAACAGACTGCAAGGGGCAGAATCTATGAATTGGTGGGACATGAGGGAGGGGTGGGGGGGGGGGGGGAGGGCTCAGGCAAGCTGAGCAGGATATTCAATTTGCTACAATGGGGAAGAAAGGAATTTGGATTTATGAAGCACTTTACATACAAACTGTATCCTCTGGGGGTCGGACAGCCTGAATGCCAGCAGCAATCATTTATATAATGGAATATTCCTATCAAGGCTAAAGATGGTTTCTGAAAATCAGGCCCAGCAATCATTTATCAGGGTCTGAAAGCAAACGAATGCTAAGGGGGATGACCTCCTGGATAGTGATGGATTAAAACAAACTTTACGTTTCTCCCAGGCCCAGGATCAGGGCTTATTTTTCACACATTATTTAGTTTGAACCATAATAAAGGTTCAAAGACACAATGCGTATTTTTTTTTTGTTTTTTTTAAAGTGTTGTTTTCTTAAAGGGACCCTGTCACCTAAACATTATTCAGACTGGGACAAATATTGAAATAATACTTAACCGTGATACAAATTCCGCAGTGAAGTGACTAACATTTACCAGAGCCAGTGCTGTATTTAGCATGAGGCTAACAAGGCAAGTGACTTGGGTGGCATGGGGGAGGAGGCTTGGGTGGCATGGGGGAGGAGGCTTGGGTGGCATGGGGGAGGAGGCTTGGGTGGCATGGGGGAGGAGTCTTGGGTGGCATGGGGGAGGAGGCTTGGGTGGCATGGGGGAGGAGGCTAAGAACGCACCCCTTTAAAATCAAAAGAAGCTTGCAGAGCCGCTGGCTGGGGAGCTAAACAGATCTTCCATCACCAGCCAGTCTACATCTGTGCAGTGCCCAGGTGGCTTCTGTGTAGTGCCCTGACATGCTGCCTCTTGCTCTCGTTGCACATCGTCTGAGGTTGTGGTAATGTAACTGGGCAGCACACAGGCATCATTCTGCCTGCCACTAGACAATAGGGAGCTGTGGGTGCTGGCTGGGGTAAGTCCTGGGTCTGTATGTTCTTGGGTGCATAGGCATGTTCTGGCTGCACAGTGTGAGAGATTTGGCGTGTCCTGAGTGTGCAAAAGCAGTTGATGGGACATGTCCTGGGGTGCTGGGCAATGTCCGGATTCTGAAATGGGGTGCTGGCTGCGGTAAGTCCTGGATCTGCAATGTGGATGCTGCAGTATGTTCTGGGTTGCATGGGCATGTCCTGGGTGCACAGTTTGGGAGATGTGGTGTGCCCTGGGTGTGCACCAACATGTGATAGGCTATGTTCTGGGGTGCTGTGGCCCTGATTCTGAAATGTGAGTGATGGGACAATTCCTGGATGTCCAATATGGGTGAGGGGCATGTCCTTGGTTTCCAATATGGGTGATGGAGCATGTCCTTGGTTTCCAATATGGGTGATGGGGCATGTCCTTGGTTTCAAATATGGATGATGGGGCATGTCCTTGGTTTCCAATATGGATGATGGGGCATGTGCTTGGTTTCCAATATGGATGATGGGGCATGTCCTTGGTTTCCAATATGGATGATGGGGCATGTCCTTGGTATTTAATATGGATGATGGGGCATGTCCTTGGTATTTAATATGGATGATGGGGCATGTCCTTGGTTTCCAATATGGGTGATGAGGCATGTCCTTGGTTTCCAATATGGGTGATGGGGCATGTCCTTGGTATTTAATATGGATGATGGGGCATGTCCTTGGTTTCCAATATGGGTGATGAGGCATGTCCTTGGTTTCCAATATGGGTGATGAGGCATGTCCTTGGTTTCCAATATGGGTGATGGAGCATGTCCTTGGTTTCCAATATGGGTGATGGAGCATGTCCTTGGCGTCCAATATGGGTGATGAGGCATGTCCTTGATTTCCTATATGGGTGATGAGGCATGTCCTTGGTGTCCAATATGGGTGATGGAGCATGTCCTTGGTTTCCAATATGGGTGATGAGGCATGTCCTTGGTTCCCAATATGGATGATGGTGCATGTCCTTGGTATTTAATATTTATGATGGGGCATGTCCTTGGTTTCCAATATGGGTAATGAGTTATGTCCTTGGTTCCCAATATGGGTGATGAGGCATGTCCTTGGTGTCCAATATGTCCAATATGGGTGATGGAGCATGTCCTTGGTGTCCAATATGGGTGATGGGGCATGTCCTGGTGGGACAGGGGGTGCCCATATTTAGTCATGCCTAGGGAAGCAGAAAACAAAAATACACCCCTGACCAGAGCCCAAGCACCTGGCTTTGGTTAAAAAAAAAAATCTTGTGGGCCCTCAGTCCGTAGACATTTCCTCCAAGATAAGTTGACCCACTCAGCCTAAGTAACTGTCACTAGGGTAGTGGTCAATAGCAGCGCCCCCCCCCCCCCCCCCACAATTTTTTTTTTTTTTAAAGAGAAAACAAATTGTGCTTATCATTAACAGCAACCTGCGGCTGTGAGGGGTCTTTCCGAAAAAAAAGACTCTCTTCTTCAGCTCCAGAGAACGATCTCTGCGGTATCCATGGCAGCACAAAACCAAGTGTGCCTCGTTTCCCCTGGACGTTTGTCGCATATGGTGAGCTGTGAGCTGGCTCCATCTGCTTCAGCGCCCGGCGGGAGGACTACACGTTTGGCGATCCACACTCCTTGTATTTTGTTAATAAAAAATCATTTTAGATTATTTTATGTTCATTTTATTTATTTTAGTGTATTTAATTAACGCGTCACTTTGTTTCCCTTTTTCTTTTTTCTTTTTTTTTACCGATTTTTAAAGATTCCTTTTCAGGACATTTTGGTAGGACTTTGGTAGTTTGTGCATTAGCTGGAGTCCTCCCATTGGCCTCTAGAAAAGTCTCTGGGGAGGTTCAAGGCTACCGTTACGGCAGCTAAACTAGTTTGGCTACCGAATGTTTGCATGAAAATTAGTCACATTAGACAATTCAACATCACGATGGTTCCTTAGTAGCCCGTATTTGAGGGCTACTCGGATCACAGAAGGGATTTTCTCAAGAAAACTTCTGTTACTTGAGTTGAGCATTATACATTGTACTTAATATGTATGTTAAATAGTTGGGGATTTGTACAATTTGATTGATACTTTAATGTTATAAAATAGACCAGGGGTAAGCAACCTTTGTCACTCTAGATGTTGTGGACTACATCTCCCATAAAGCTCTTATAGTCATAATGCTGGCAAAGCATCAAGGGAAATGTAGTCCACAACATCTGGAGTGCCGAGGGTTGCCTACCCCTGTATTAGACTATAATAGAAAAAAGATAGTGTTTTAACCCCTTCGCGACAATTGCTCCGTTGCCGACAATGGACGTGTCTGGCACATCCTGCGGTGGAACGAGCGGTTTTCGCTCTGGCGGTGCTGCTCTATCGCAGTGAATAAACACCCACTACAGTGAATAAACACACACTACAATAAATAAACACACGTTGCAATAAATAAACACTGTGACTACAATCACTAAACACTCACTGCAATCAATAAACACACACTACAAGAAATAAACACACACTACGTAAACAAACACACACTACAAGAAATAAACACTCACTACAATAAATAAACAAACGTTACAATCAATAAACACACACTACAATAAATAAACACACACTACATAAACAAACACACACTACAACAAATAAACACTGACTACAATCAGTAAACACACACTACAATAAATAAACACACAGTACATAAACAAACACACACTACAACAAATAAACACTGACTACAATCAGTAAACACACACTACAATAAATAAACACACACTACATAAACAAACACACACTACAACAAATAAACACTCACTACAATCAATAAAGACACAATACAATAAATAAACACACACATATATAAACAAACACACACTACAACAAATAAACACAGACTACAATCAGTAAACACAAACTACAATAAATAAACAACCACAACAATAAATGAACACACACTACAGTCAATAAACACACACCACAATCAATAAATACACACCACAATCAATAAACACACTACAATCAATAAATACACACTACAATAAACACACACTACAATCAATAAACACTCACTACAATCAGTAAACACTCACTACAATCAGTAAAAACTCACAATAATCAGTAAACACTCACTACAGTCAATAAACACACACTACAATAAAAAAAAAACACTACAATAAATAAATACACACTACAATAAATAAACACACACTACATAAACAAACACACACAACAATAAATAAACACACACCACAATCAATAAAGAAAATAAGTTAAGAAGTGCAGGGATGAGGTGGGTGAGATCGTCGACGGGAAACTGGGAAGGTGTTTTTCACGGTGGTAGAAATGTCTCATAATATCTTTTTATTTAAACATGTGCTGGAATGTGTATGATAAATGAGAGACTGACAGGCCGTCAGCGAGCGGGCCCTGACACAATATAGAGGGAGGAAAACAATTAGTTTAGTTCAAAAGCGCATGTTGCCAAGTTTTAACCATTTCCCGGTGGATGCTGGCTTCGGGTAACTTGAAGATGAATTTATGTTCTGATAAAATATATATATATATATATATATATATATAAAATCCTTCTGAAATAAGAATGTCTATTGGCAGGACAGTCAGATGTAATGGGAGCCAAATAATTAATCAACTCCTAATGTTATCGCTCAAGGGTTAATAGTGTCCTTGACCAAGGGTAATTACGGGCTACTAATGTATTAAAAGGAATCCGTCACCCAAATCTTGTTATGTCAAGGAATAAAAATAATTATCTGTAATATCCATAAGGATAATGTGTGTTTTAAATGTATCTGTGGTGTGGTTATATGACATCATCTCGTAGCTTGATATGCTAACTACACAATTCCCATTGAAAGCAGTTATTTGCATATCAAGCCGCAAGTGATGTCATAAACAGGAGACACCACAGACACATCCAAAGCACAGTTTTCTCTTTATTATTCTAATACAATGCATAGATCGTTATCTTTACATTCACAATATTATCAATATAGAGGTACCAGAGCCCCTTTAACGGCACCATTCCCAGAAGGTTGTCACCCTAGTCAATAGAAATCCTGACTGTATCACATGAATATTTTATATCCTGTGAATAAAAATGATCTGTACATTGTGTAAACAACAGGAACGAAACAGCCGGTTTGTGACATCATCTTGTGACATCATCTTGTGACATCATCTTGTGACATCATCTTGTGGCATCATCTTGTGGCTTGATTCGCAAATAATCTTTTTTTACCCGAAAACGTGCATTTTGTTACTCTGTAACTTTGTGTATTCTTGCAGTTCTGCCAACACAATGTATAGATTACTTTATATTCTCTGCATTCACAGTATGTACAATGTTTAGACGAAGGAGCCACTTTAATACCTCTAACACACTGCCCCATTTCTACGTTTTAAGTGAACTATATTACAAAAAAAAAAAAGAAGAGAAATAAGGCCGGGAGGAGAAATTTACCATGGGCTGTTATAATAATTGGCCACCAGTTACACCTTTTTTTATTTCTCCTACGTTTTAATGTGCAGTTAAACATTTGACCACTAGGTGTGTCTGATAAATACGGTAATATATTCATTTCCATTGGTAGATGCTTTTTGGTCTTCTTCAACATGTTTCTTGTGCTGAGATTTACAAGCTTACCTATGGTTAAAACTATAAAAAGGGCATTTGAGTCAATGGCTGAGCTACAATGGGAACAAGTTTAAAGGGTAGGTCTTTTGGAGTAAACATAGAAATTGGGGTAGGGGTTTGGCAGACCACGGACAGCAAGGGATCTAATGGATTCTGGCAATGGATTCTGGGGTAAACGCCAAGTAGTTGGGGGTCACTGTGTGTAAACTGGAAAATTTTTAAGTGGATTATAATTTTTTGGATCAGCATCTATATTCTGCTGTGCAGTCAACTGGCACAAAGGCGTACTGGACGTCTAGAAGTCATGGTGGGTGCAGCCTTTAATTCCTGATGCGTTATAAACATGTTTAAAAATAGCTTTCCGGACCTCTCAGGAGGCACAGTAAATTTCTAGACTTAAAAAATAAGAAAGAGTCCATAGAAAACTATAAGATCCCCGATGCCAAGAAAACAACTGAGCTCTACATAATATTAATGAGACGGAGAAACGAATGCAGCACAGGGCTAAATTGCTGAAAACAATTTCTGGGAAAGGCTACAATATCTACAACGCTATATTCTAATTTTAAAGAGACAGTGCGTCCCATAAAAACCCAGAAAAATAGTTATAAAAATGCATTCCTTCCAACTTTAATGTCTATATTCCAAATATGTTTAACTTATTCACTCAGCTCTCAGCATTTGTCTGGATCCTGGAAGGGGGGTGGGGAAGTAACATGTTAAAATGTTTCAAAAATATCTGTAGGAAATTATCCCAAATGATAACTTGAAAAGTGTGCATATATAAATTGCACAGGAGACTGTACAGAGCATACATCGGGATTTATCCTTATGTTGTATTGCTAGGGTGTTGCTGGACACGTAGAATGAGAGTGTGTCCAGGGAGATCATGCAGGGCATCATGGGCAGTAGTGTATCTTCCACAAGGCAAACAAGGCACTCGCCTAGGGCGGCACTTTGCCAGGGGGTGTTAAAGCACACTTCTGGTGCTTCAAATATTTTCGCTCCCTCCCCCACCGTTCAGCAAGCTTTAGCTCCTTCGGGGTGATGGGGGCATGTAATGGACGTGGTGGGGGTATGAAATGAGGGTGATGGGGGCATGTAATGGGGGTGATGGGGCATTTAGTGTGTATGCAATGTGGGCGATGGGGGCATGTAATGGGGTGATGGGACATTTAGTGTGGATGCAATGTGGGTGATAGGGCATGTAATGGGGTGATTGCGCATTTAATGTGTGTGCAATGTGGGTGATGTGGCATGTAATGGGGAGATAGGATATGTCGTGGGTGTGCAACATGGGGGGGTGCCCAAATTTTGTTTGCCTAGGGCAGAACAAAACCAAGATACACCACTGATCATGGGAAAGTTATATGCCGCACTCAAACAAAATGGCCGAGCATACAGATACATATGCATGGAAGGAGTTAATGTAAGACTTATTTCAGAATAATAGTCACAATTTAGAAAGTGTGATTGAGAAGGATAGCCGCATAGGGCAGAAATAATAAAACGGGGACATTTAAACAACTTTTTTTTTACTACTTAGATTTATTTATTTATTATAGTTGATGTATGGGTTCATTTGTTTGTTAGATTGTGTATTCTTTTTGTGATTTTTCTCACAAATTAATAATTCGCTCAGTGTCATTTTGTTTTGTCAGAAGCCACATCTGTAGCCTGGGTGGGATGTCCATGTTACGAATGATTAATTAATAACACATTAATAGCTAGAAAACTAATATTTTTCCAGTTTTTCCCTCCTGGATACTCTGTAATCTCAAAGAGTGCTTTCCTGAATATATATTATTTTTTCTGCCATTTTTTTTTGCCTCCACTCCTTTTCCTTTTCCCTTTTATTTGAAGTCAAATTGGAGAAACCGGTTTAGAAAATCCCACAATGTCTATGCCCAAACTTTCGTCAGGCCCATGATTTAAAACCCTCGAGGATTTATGATTCCTGCAAAATCTCTTGCGATAACAAGGCATATATTGTCTAGATAGGCGTGAGCTGCAATATCTTCCCATTGGACGAAATCCACAAAGCTGACAATACCACTGGAATGAGATGCATTCTGTTATAGAGTAAATGGCTGAATCTGTCAGTAAACACTATCATGGCATGAAAGAATCTAGCTGAAATGCCAAGTACAGCCAAAGCACAGTTTTAGTGCTTGGATTGCAATTGTATTTTATTGGAAAACGTTCAGAGTAGCTTTTTTGATGCTTTTTTTTTGGGTAGGTAAACAATTAAGTTACAGTATGTTTAATTGAAAAATTGCATCGAATGTAATGTAAATAGAAATATCTGAATGTAACAAAAGAATCAAAGTACCACCTGGAGCCTTCTAGGCGCTGTATAGCTCTAGCAGTGGGCAGACATGTTGTTTAGAATCTTGGGAAAGGAAGTTCTTACGCATTTGACCCAAGATTCCAAACAACATGTCCGCCCCACGATAGAACTATTTGAAGCAAAAAAGGCTATTGGTACTATTTGTAAGAAGGTGAAATAAAAATGTTGGCGCACTAAGCTAGTCACAGGATTAAATAATATGCATAAAATGAAGCCTTCTCTGTATGGCTCTACCTGGCGGCAGACATATCATTTAGATTCTTGAGTCAGCTGATTTAAGCACTGACCCATGTGACCCAAGATGTCCGCTCTGACCCATGTGACCCAAGATGTCCGCTCTGACCCATGTGACTCAAGATGTCCGCTGCCTGAAAGTGAAATACAAGCAGTTAGTGCTTAAAAACATGCTTTATATGTATTCTTTCACTAAATCATTTCTACTTAAGATCCCTACACTCAATTAAACATAACATTTTTTTGCTGACAGTTGTCCTTTAATCCTAGTTCCCAACACCGGTGATAAATACATGACTTGTCTGGTATTGACAACAGACTCTCCCTTCCCACCATCCCCCAAATGAAAATGTGATAAATGCCAGACAGAAAGGAAGACAATTACTTTGATAAATGAATGCTCACAGTAACATTTCTTGGATGTCTCAGCATGGATATTCCTGGGTAAAAAAAAAAAGAAAAAAAATGACATAGAAATTCCAAATTGCAGCTGATTTTTGTGAAATATGGATTCTGAGGAGAATAACTCCAACTGCAAAGAAAAATCTGCTCAAAATAAAAGTTGAATTTTAGATTGCAATTTAAGCATTCGGACACAGATTGGGGAGTAAATGCACCCATTTCAGCTTAAATCACCACTTAACCCTTATTTCCTTAATTAAGAATTAAACAACACCTGTCTCTGTTTCCGAGTAAACCTGACATGTATCTCTACAGATACATGCAGGTTTGTTCTCAGCTCTGCCCCAGAGCTGAGGCAGAGGCAGTCTGGAGGCTGATGATAAGAATTGGTGCTCTCCTGGTGCGTCTGATTAAGATCTCTCTTCTAGTACAGTGCCACTTTGTCCCTTTAGGCTCAGCCCCCTTTATAGTCTGGAACACCAAAAAACAATACTTGGCAAAAATGGACACACAGTCTCACACACACAGTATAGGTTTCTTATCCAGTGCTGGCTGCAACTTACGTTGAACTCCATCTGAGAGGGGGACTCAATTGAGAGAATTGAGAAGCCTCTACTGATTGGCTGAGACCTCCTTTACTCAGAGCTCTCAATTCATGTTTCTGGATTTGTCCTGGAATGAGGTTGCCTGGGACTATGGGGACGGTCCTGGGCAATCCACGACATAATCGTGCTAACCAGTGCCAGGCCCCCATTATTATTAATGGAGGGGATTGTGAGACAAGTCCACATCTGAGCATACAGCTGTCCACTGTCCAAAATTCAGAAGATCTGCAAAGTCGGTCCAGTGGGTGGAGCCTCCTATTTTATCATACGTGCAGTTATGCAGAGTTTCTCCGTACTGCCATCTGTTGGCCTGGATGACTAAACATAGAACACCTAATACATAACGCAAAATATATAACATGATGACAAAGCCAGGAGAAATTAATTCATTGCTTGTTACAAATTTGTGTATTTATTGGTAAGAAAAAAAAAAAAACTCTATGGACCTGCATACAAATGCTACAATATCATATAGGCGTACATGTCAAAAAGTTCTCAGAAAAACAAATTCCTGCACTGAATTCAAGTCTTGCCATTTTTCCAAAATATTGTAAAGATTGTTGGCAGGAGAGAGGGGAATTAAGACACAACGAGAATACCAGTTTTAGATTCCAAGACTTACATCAAAATTAGAGGATCCTGAATCCTTTTATTAAGAAACTGACTCTTTGAACTCTTTGAGAACCCAAAATATCACACCTTTATACCTAGCAACTGTGCTGCTTTAAGATGTTGGGGAATGCTATCCTATACCCAATTTTTATTCTTTGGAGACACTTCCGAGACATGCCCCCCGTGAAATGTTGGGAGGTATACAACTTTGAAATGGTTTATAACACTGTTGTAACGCTGGTGTCTTGGTTTGTGTATAGGCTGTACCATGGCTAAAAATGGTTCCATTTTACATCTTGAAACTAATAAACACCCCTCCCCACCCCCCAATTAATGCTTCTGCCTGGGGTCAGCCCTCTATATTATTTATGATAATAGCAAAGTATTTTACCAGAAAGTTTAGATTGGAGAAGTCTCCCTTTTCAAGTGCACTACCATTATCTAACATGAGATTTTAATCCACTTTATGGTACTCATTTTATTGACCTCATAAGGCTGAAAGGCTGTCTTGACCTCACCAAAATCAAACCTGCTTCTCCTGGTGGGACATTAGCCCACTGACCCACTGTAAATGAGAATATGTAAAATCAAAACCTAATAAAGAATGTAAGTATGCCCGGAAGGAACCGATTAATTAATCAAGAAGGGCATCCCATAGTAGCGACTTTGAATAATTAAATGAATTCAGTATGAATCCATATGAACTTTACATTCTGCAGAGAGACATGTGAACATTATGTGTCTCCCTCAAAAATAACTAAAAAATGGCATACATGGACTCAGAACTGCATACCTCCCAACATTTCAAAAGGCCAAGGAGGGACACGTTTGTTTTTTTGGGAGTGGCTGAAGGTGTGGCTGTGGGCGGGGCCTTACTGAAACATTTTCAGTAACTTTATGCCCAATTGGTAACTATTAAGTACAGGTCTAGTATCCCTTATCCAGAGATCCAAAATTACACACAATCCCAATTTTTGGGGAATATGTGGGTCAGTTCGCACCTTCCTGGCGACCCCAGTTGTGAAGCTCCTTTGCTTCACCCTCCTGGGTGCCATAAATTTGGAGCCAGCGCTCATGGGTAATGTAGTTCCCTCAACCTATAATTTAGAATAATTTTCTTTACTACAGTTTCAACTAAACTTAATGTGAGTTTTATTGGAGTTTCTGTGATACAGAAATACAAACCAATACTATTGAGCTTCCCAATTAAAGAGGGACAATAGAGGAGGAAAAGAGGGACAGGGGGATTTAGGTGCCCTAAATGGACTGCCCCTCCTAAATAAGTTATGGAAGTAGGAATAATTAACGTAAGCACCATTCAGGTCAACAGAAAGAAAAAAAAGTAGAAATTCAGAAAGTGGGATTGAGAGGGATGGCTGATTAGGACACAAGTAGCAAAACAGTGGGAACCCTTCATGTCCAAAAGGAGTACAAGTTAATTTGGCCCAGTTTTGTAGAGGGTTTGATTTATATTACAGGCAAAGGTATGCTTATTTTTAAAAGATAGAGTGCATGCATGGGTCGACACTGACTTTCCACGTCATTTTATATAATGAATCCATGTGCTGTAGACCACGTGTTTGGTCATGTTCAGCTCTTTCGTCGGAGAGTCTGCTTTCCAGTGCTGTTAAATCCTCGCTCTCACAGAGCAGTGGGTTGTCTAAGTTCCATCGATTTCCAACGTTATCGGAAAGAGAATATTTGCTAAGCCTCTGATCTCTGGATCGGCTTCTGAATTGGATTCAGGCCAGCTTTCTCTCCCGCTGTTCGTTATTGATAAAACATCGTTCTGTACATTCCTCATCAGATTGGAAGAGCCCGAGGGTTATAAAAAAAAAAAATGTAAAAAAAAAAACATGAAATGCAAAATAATGCAACTAATATGGTCCAGATTTATACCTAAAAGTGTCGCGACCATGTTTACCAAATACTTTGGTTCCTTCACCTCACGGAAAAGTATGAAAAGAGGAAAAGAATGTGCTCTATACATTGGATCTCTGTAGAAAAATTAGAACTGTCATTCCTCCCAGCTAGGGGAACCACGTCTACCTTTTCATACCTCCCCACTACTTCCTTGGGACGCTGGGGGGTAGAGCTTGTGAGGTTGAGTGTCTGCGCTGCCGCGCATGTCACGGAAGCAAGGAGCCTTACAGCGCATGACCTCATTGCTGCGCAATTGCATTAGCCATTCTCTAGACACTGGAGATTGAGATCAGGTCCACTTGATTGTGGTCCTGGATCTCTCTGACCTGCCAAGATCTACCTCTGTGTTCAAAAGTACATAACTTTTTTTCGGGTCCCCGAAAACAACGTTCCCGACAATGGACGTGCCTGGCACGTCCTGCAGTGAAACGAGCGGTTTTCGGGATCAACGATGTCGAGGCAATAGCCAGCACCGAAATTTTCTCTCTGGGGCACCCACGATCGCAGCATGCTCCGTCAATATGGCTATGCCCTCTTGTGGTCTGAGCTTCGGAAGTGAATGTAAATGTCACTTCCATCGCTCTGAATATGTTGCTTGACTGCCCCTAGAGGCAGGTCTAGTTAGATTAGCCTATAGGGTTAAAATTAAATAATTTTTAGCATAAGGGATAGGATTAAATTAAAATGAAATATATTAAGGGATAGCATAAGGGTTAGAGTTGGGGTTAAATTTAGTGTTAGGGTTAAATTTAGGGTTCAGGTTGGGGTCAAAGGTTCAATATAGGAAAAAAACACTATTTTGGTTTTTGCCCCATAACGCACAAAAAAAATACCGAAAACTATGGAAACATGCATATTTCTGAACTCGGGACAACATTTAGAAACTATTTAGAAGGGGTCTTTTTTAATGATTGTATTTGTGTAAATTATATTTTAGGACAAAGTTAGAAAAAGTTTTTTTTTTTTAAATTTTTCATCATATTTTATGATTTTTTTTGCAGTAAATTATACGATATGATGAACATAATGGTATCTAATGAAATCCCTTCTTATGACGTTAAAAACAACATGTAATTTGTGTGGGTACTGTATGTGAGAAAGAAGAAAATTACAGCTAAACACAAACACCCCAGAAATGTCAAAACAGCACTTGTCACCAAGGGAAAGTCAAGGTAAAAATGTCTTGTCACTAAGGGGTTAATTAACCTGCTTTGTGTTTATTTTAGTCAGGTAGTTTTTCAGGGCATCTGGTTCTCTAGTGATATCACTACACTGCTTTAAGGAGTGCATGTAATGAAGGTCAGTCAGGCTTACGGACATGTTTATATAATTAGCAGGATTTAAAGACAAGGTTTTTCCACCAGGGAGGATTATACAGAGAAAGCCTGTATCCATACATTGCTCTAAGATGTGATAGAAACTGACAAATTGGGAAGATCCAGACCTATAGTCAGATGTACTAGGAAGAAACTCAGAAAAATGTATAGCTTGCAGAACCCGTCAGTATATAGTTAGCCAGACATAAACAGTACTCCAACATAGCACCTATAATTATATAATAAAAAAAACAGTATTGTATTAGCCACGGAAAAACAGGAAACAGAGTTAAATCTCAGTTAGATATTGGGTAACAGATTTTGATGGCAAGCTTTCAAGTCTAAGTTGATAGGTGCCTTCCTCAGGCATTAATGACACTACAAAAAATTTTTTGAATCACAAAGCACAGTTCACAGCTTAAAAAAAGGCAATGTAAATACAAGGGTATGAATTAGCTGGTGGAAAAATAAAGTAAAAAAAAAAAAAATCGTTGCGACCGGATATGACCACACGTGTGTTTCCCTCCTCCATGCAGTAGGGAGGAAGAGTGCACGGAGGAGAGGACCGGAGACATGGAGCAGTCAGGACGTGAGTACTGGGTAAGGGGGGGAGGAGGGTGACATATTATGGAGCAAAAGCACTGGCATATTAAATGGCAAAATAATACTGACATATTAAATGACAAAATAATACTGGCATATTATTGGGCAAATTGGCTGTGGCTTCTTAATGGCAAAATAATACTATCATATTAATGGCAAAATAATATTGGCATATTAAATGGCATAATAATATTGGCATAGTAAATGGCCAAATAACGAAGGCATATTAAATGGCAAATACTACTGGAATATTAAATGGCAAAATAATACTGGCATATTATTGGGCTAATTGGCTGTAGCATTCTAATGGACAAAATAATAGTGGCATATTACTGGGCAAATTGGCCGGGGTTTCTTTTTTTTTTGTTTAATCTTTTTATTTTTTTAAACATTACGTACAGTGCATATCTAGTCATTCTGCCCAAGAACATTACATACAACATTACATATACATTATAAGCTTCTTAGACTTAGATAGATATTAAGACTATTACATTACATGCAATAAACCACACAAGACTTACTAACATAACAGGACTTACTAACATATAGCGAGGAGCCTAGATTTCCATATTTATCTAATTTTTTTTTTTTTTCCAGTGGACACTGGGGGGGGGGGGGGGGGGGGTTTGGGGGGCTATAGGACCCAGTTGTGAAGATGTAATATCTTATAGGTAATGTTTACAAAGCCTCAGGGGTAAACATAATTTCGGGGAGATTCGTACTGCAAAATCCCACCTACGGATTTCGGTTTTCCTTCTTTTCCCCTTCTTTCCCTCTCCTCTGTTATTCCCTCCCCCATGCTATCTAGATGTTGTTGTGTTTTTTAACCCAATTGATCCAGGGAAGCCATTTTTCCTCAAATTTTTTGTTGTTGTTATTTTGGAACGATATACCTCTTTCCATATTATATTGATATTCCAATTGGGCTAATATTTGGGACTTTGGGGGCCTTAGATTTTGCTTCCAGTATCTCGATATTATTGTTTTTGTAGCCATCAAAATCTGAATAATTATATATTTCTTCTTGAATGTGAAATTAGATAGATTAAAATGTAGCAGTGCCAATGCCATATCTGGCTCTTTATAATTTCCAATAATTTCTGATAAGATTTTAAAAATTTCCTCCTATAGGGGTTTTAGTATCGTACAGTCCTACCATATATGTCTGGACGTTCCTGTGTCGGTGTTACAACGCCAACATTGGCTAGAATTCGTAGAATTAATTTTATTCATTATTTTTGGGACTAGGTGCCATTGATGTAGGATTTTATAATGTAGCTCTACTATATTTATACAATGAATTGATTTTTTTACTTCTTTTATTGCGGTGGCCCAGATTTCTTCTGCATTAACTACCCCTATATCTCTCTCCCAATTTGTCCATGCTTTCGGTTTTATTTCTTTATCCTTAAGATTTATAATGTGAAGACATCGAGAAGTAGATATGCCTTTCACACTGGGAGCTATGAATGTAATTATTTTAGCTAAGTGAATATCTTCACTATCTGTTATCAAATGGTGCATAAAATAATTTTTTATCCGAAGATAATTAAAGATTTCGCTAGCTGGAATCTGTGATTCCCGCTGAATCTGTGGGAAGGGTTTAAGGCTCCGATTTTCCAGCAGATCTGCTATTAGGATTATTTTCCCTTTCCACCTATTCAGATTTAGGTTTTCCATATTTAATTCTAGAGTTTTTATAGGACAGAAGGGTAGGACTTTATCTGCCAACTTATTATTTTTTTTGAATACCAGCCAGTCCAACAGTAAGTCCCTTATGTGCGGAGTTTTTATCTTTTGAATTAATTGTTTTGTGAACTCCGTATTGGCCCAAAGAGCCAGGGGGATTTCCTCTACGTTAAGCTCAACCAACTCGGCATAGTACCACGGCTCCATTTTAGCCAAGGGGTCCTGCCATCTCCGCAGATGCAGCAATTGTGTCGCCTGATAGTATTATACATATTAATGGGAAAACTGTGGCATATTTTAATAGGCAAAATGACTGTTGCATATGTTAATGACAAAGTGACTGTGGCGTGTTAATTGGTACCTGACAGTGACTTATTTTAATTGGCAAAGTGATGCTGTGGCATGTTCTGTGGGGCAAAATAATCTGTACTATGGGGAAAGTGACACTATGGCTTGTTCTGCAGGGGCAGTTCTGTGGGGCAAAGTGACACTGTTATATGTTCTGTGTGGCATGCCAAATCGTGTAGGTGCAATATGAGTGCAAGCCAAGTGCTGTGGGTGCAATATAGGTGCATAGCAACTGCTGTGGGTACTGTATGGTGCTGTGTTATGTCCTTTAGGTGCAACATATGTGCAGAGGAAGAGACATGCAGGGAATTGGGAAGGGAGCTGCAAACTTAAGGCCAAAATAGGCAAGCTGGAAACATTCTGCATATCGGTTATACTTCAAACTCTGCTATTTTGGCCTTAAAGGGACAGTATCACCTACACATTATTTTTAATGTAACTGGAGAGATATAAAAAGTAATTGATTAAAAATGATCTATACATTGTGTTAGCAGTACTGCAAGCAAATACCTGAATTACGAAAAAAATATTTTTTTAATGTGTCCGTGGAGTCTCATTATGACATCACCTGTGGTTTGATATGCAAATGAACTGGTTTCCAATGGGAAATGTGTCATTTTGCTGACACAATGTACAGATGAGTTTCTATATTTTTTTATTCTCTACATTCACAGCAAAAAAAAAAAAACAATTTTTAGGTGATACAATCCCTTTCATCTTGCAATTCTCTTCTCAATTGCCAGTAATCCCCATTTTCATTAAGAAAGCCCATACAATCTAGATCACAGTTTTTTTTGTTTTTTTTTTTATAAAGGGGCTAAGTACATTTCTCAACAGCTAAAGATGCGGTAATCATTCTCATGCAGTGGAAGGGGGGGGGGGGACTTTTCTACATCAACACCAGGCGATAAATATTACAGGATTTAGGAGGAGAGAGGCTCCATTATAAGACTTGTGTGATTAAATCTACATCAATAACTTCATTTAAAACGTGGAGCGTTTGTCATCACTCTGTGCTCGACTGTCTAAATTCAGTTTAGAAGAAAAGAGATAATATTCGAATAAAATGTTTCAGTGACCAGAAGGTTTTTCAGGAGAGACCTTTTCCCATGAAGTAGCTCTGTTTAGCATTTTTAGTGCCTTGGCCTATAAGTCTTGTCAGATTCAACAAATTTGTAGATGGCATCCCACAATCCCACAATCCTCACTTAAAGCGGAATCAGATAACAGGAGCCAGATAAATTAGCTGAGTCCTTACAAATAAAGCCAGTCCCATTATTCAAAGTGATTTAGACGGATACTGAAGAGCTTAGAAAATAGACAAGGACAGGGGGGAAAAAAAAATAATATGTTACAAATGCCTATGTTTTGTGGTAATATACTCTAGCACAGGAAGCAAAATATTATTATTGTTTATTTGCATTATCACACTGATTATAGGATGAAAAAGTTTCAAAATACTACAACTTCAATGCTACCAGCCTGAAGGCTGCCTGAGAATGATTGGAGTATGGGGAGGCTGTTCTCTAAAAACACAGGGTAGCGCCCCTTTGCACTTCTAGATGCCCCAAGGCAAAGCATTTCCTGTCTGTCTATCCAATTGTCTTGTTTGTCTGTTCTTTGCCTGTCAACATATAATAAGATATTGGTATTGCATATTTGTGTCTTGAGCTGATATTAATGGATGGGCTGATGAAGTTGTACCATGGGCCACTAAATAGTTTTCGTTCCCTGGGGTGCAGTGTTGCCAGCTGATCCCTGTATGTAGTTCCCACACTGCAGTGCCAAGGTTAGCTATGACTGCACTAAACAATGAACTGTGGTGAAATGACAAGGGAATTGCAAAAAAAAAAACAGGCATTAATATCGGACAGATTTTTTTGCAGTGCCCTTGTCATTGGTCAGTAAAGAGACTGACCTCCCAGTGTTCTAATACAATTAATTAAAGAGGCGTTACTCCTCCAATACTCTCACATAATTACATATACTGAGAGTTATGCATTAAAGTCATATCTGGGGAAAAGTTCTAAAAGTGATGTAACCCACTGAACATTCCATTGGTTTCCAAGGTGACTGTACCACTTTTACATAGCTGCCAACAGTCCAGAATTTTTCGGGACAGTCACGTTTACTTTCAGTCCTGTTACGTCAAATTTGGGTCTTTCCCAGGCATTAATACTCTGACACACATACATATACGGTCTAAACGTGAGTAAATGAGATCCAGACCCATGGCATCTTTACCGAGGAGCCTGGAGCTCAATCTCCCGGTGTTGAAAACATTTTGTGATGTCACGTGGCGTGTTGAGGCTCTGCCCTCTTAACTCTCTGGCCCATTTTTCTGGCCCAGGACCCGCTGCCACAAAGTTGACAATTAAGCTTTTTTTTTTTTTTTTTTAGAACTTTGCCCCAGAGTTGCGTTGTAGAAATAACTCCTATGAAGCAGGACAACCTGTTTGTGGGGAATTCTGGGAAAATTGAGAGGTATGGCAATGACGGTCCATCCCTACTTGTAGTGTTATAGTTAGCCATGCTTTATTTTTGCCACTGATACAACTGAAACCTAAGTCAAATCCCAAAACGCCTCTCCAGCTTTTTCTCGCCAAACCGAAATTTCAGCGAAGTATTTTTGCTCGTTCCCAATCTTGACCTGTTTTCTGAGCTACAAAGGTTTTTCACAGCCGCCATCCCCGTATATCTGGCTGGAAATGTCTAAGCCCTCAGTTAGGAGAAAGATAATCGCTCTCCCATAATGATATCATCTTTCCTCGCTGATTATCAAAAGGAATCTCTCCTTCAAAATGCTACATAATTATCTCCAGTGGACTTTGTAACTAGACAATGGAAGAGTTTGATAAAGACCAGTTACCTTGTCCTTAAAGGGGCAGTGTCAGAATTTTTTTTTTTTTTTGTAGATAAGTACTGTTTCATGTCTAGTACATAAAAGGAAACAGATCTGTCTTATCATTTTTTTAACCTCTACACTTAGTATCTACTAGAAACTGCAAATAAAGTGTAATCTCGTTATGCTACAGTCCTGCCTGTAAATTGTTTTAGAGCAAAGCACATTCATTCACATACATGGAAAGTAAAGAAAATAAGGTGAGTGGAACTGCCTCTTTAAGTTTTTGCAATTCTCATTCTAAGACAGCCAGCGCGCACCCACCCCCCCTCAACCCCCCCTTCCCCAGTACTCACCTGGCTCACCACTTGGTCAGTGGCTATTAATGCACAAATTGTCAGTGGCTATTAATAGACATATTATCAGTGGGCTAATAATGGACAAATTATCAGTGGCTATTAAAGGACATATTAACATTGGGCTATTCATGGACAAATTGTCAGTGGGGTAATTTCTGATGGTGGCCCTGGGTGGGGGGGGGGGGGGAGGAGAGACAGGCAGACATGGGATGGCAGAGGAGAAACAGACAGACTTGGGAAAGAAGAGGATACAAAGACGGACATGGGATGGAAGAGAAGAGATAGGGACATGGGAAGGAATAGAGACAGATGGACATGGGGAGTGAGAGGAGTGTGACAGACATGGGAAGGGGGAGGCTCTGGGTCTGCCCTTTGGCGGAGTTTCTGGCGAGGGGACATCTTTCTCCCCAGTAAGCATCTCTGCCGGCAGGCATTTCTTTTTTTGTTTTTGTTTTTAAAGGCATCGCCTTTCACCCCCTGATGGCGGCCCTGACAAGTGGGGTTTCCTAAGTAGATGGTGCCTAAGTCATATTTTCTGCCTTACTTGGATTTTCCTCTCTGCAGCCTGCCTTGACTTCTATAATGCTGTCCAGTTTCTAGCCTTGTAATCACTGTCCCAGTAACACCCCTTACTGGATATAATACTCATGTAGTGAAATCAAGACCCAAACAAAGAGAGATGGTGAGCAATTTAGAGGTCGGTTCTACATGTAGAACGAAACAGCCATCCATGAAGAATATCACTAGGGTCTCTGTAGAACAACCTCAAAGCTCACTGAATTACTTGCGATGGCAAATGATGAAGTGTTATGTTTTCCGTAACCAATTTCATAGCTATTTTACAAAATAATTCAAACACGGACTAATTAAAAACACAACAAACTAGGAAATGGGCACTTTATTTCATGATTTGCCTCTCTGTACACACTGAACAATAAATGCTTTTTGAATGTTCCCTAAATATATGGCGTGTTCGGCCAAATACAAAGCTTCCTGTTGGTGTATTTCCCATAATGTTAGCTCGTTAGAAAAGCTTTCTTAAATACTTGTTGTAAAGCAAAAAATACCCATTATTAAGTGTTACCCGATAAAACATTCAAACCCACTTTCCAAAGGCATTAAATCCAACCTTCATACAAGTACACATCCATGGCGTGTGCAGAAATAGAACATGGATATGCAATGTTTGTCTTAGCATGAGGAAATAAATCATACCCGTTACAGATCTGTTTTGCAAAAATGCACCAGAAAGCAATTAGAAATTGCAGGCATTGCAGGCTAAATGCTTTGACCTTGATGAAGGTCAGTCAATCTGTAAGTGCTTTACGAGGTGCTCCTCATCTTTTCCTACTCACAGGGTAAATATCCATTTGCTTGGCCGCTGGGGATCTTAATACTTGTAGAGTTTTATCCTTACTTGGTTTGATAACACCAACGGGAAAGCGGAAGGCAATTCAATTCTCATAGAAATGTTACATGATTTAGCACCTTGTAGGGTTGCCACCTGGCCGGTATTTCACCTGCAGGCCGGTAAAACAATGGCTTGGTGACAATGTTGAGTCTATTGAGGCACCAGTAAGGCCCTTATTTTTTTTTGTAGAAAAGGTGGCAACCCTAGCGCCTATGGACTAAAGGAAAACTGTTGGCACAAAATGAAGTAAGGTTTAATTGAAAGATTGCATCAAGTGTAGACATTTTAAATATAAGATATTTTATGAGAGAATACAAATACGTTATCTAATTGAGCTCTTCTTGCTCCCCGTAGCATTATCAGTTGGCAGACATCTTGGGTCAGATGGGTCAGGTATTCCTTCAGAGTGGAGAGGTACTTTATTTGTATTCGTTTATTAAAGCATTTATATTTAATATGACAATTTTTTATTTTTTTTTAGCAATCTTTCAATTAAACATAACTTCATGTTTGCCAACAGTTGCCCTTTAAAAGGACTACTACAATCTGGGCATTACCCGCTTTTTAAATCATATAAAATTTTAAAAAATTCTAACATTTATACTTGTATTAAAATACGCACATCTGTATTTTAACTTTGCTTAATTTACTCGCAAATATCAAGTTTGCGCTCACCTTTCCAGCATTTGACTTGAGCCATGAGGGAAAAAAGGGAACCATTGTGAAATTGTCTTAACTTAGATCTATTAAAAGAATAACGCAGTCCAGATCATTGGTGCTGAGCAGAGCAGACATCTTCTTTAGGTGATTGAGTAATTGTCTATAATATCAGGAGGTGACACTCTTCGTTGGAGTGGCTGCAATGCTCCCAACATCCAAGTAAACGTGCGCACTGACCATCCTACCATGTTCCCTCTAGCGTTCCATGCGTGTTTTCAGCTCATAGTGTTGGTGGTCACATGACCTGCCGGCGCTCAGACTCCAGACCACGCGGGGAGAGCAAGAGGCAACGTGGGAGGATGTGCTCTTGGGTGGAAAGGATGTCTGTGCAGTGCACAGACACCCAGCTTCCTACTCACCGTAGGGCTGGTGAGGGGAGATCTTTTCATCTCCCCAGACTGCCGGACATCTTTTTTGTATTTTTTTTTTAAAGGGGCCACCGAGCGTGTCCCCAAAGGCCGCTGACAGGTATATCATCACTTGATGGAGGACCTGCAGACAACATTTGGCTAACATTTCACCATACTTTAAAAGGAGCCCAATAAATAATATGCTAGCTTCCCATGCTATTCGAGCAACAAATATTCCTGTTGGAGCAACATGATTATATTCCCAAAAAAAGAACTTCTAACCAGCATCACAACTAATCTAACACCAATGTTCACCCAATCACCTAAAGGACCTCGACAAAATGTTCAACAGCCTCTCTGATTAAGTATGGACAAGTGTGAGTGGTCCACATTGTCTAGTCACCATTGGGCCAGCCTGGACCATGTGTTATTAATGAAGAATTGGATGCTTTCTAATGAGCTTAGCAATATATTAAAGGTGATGTCATGTGTAAAGGGGTGGCTTGATAGAAAACCGGGTAAAAAAAAAAAAAAATACAGAAAAAGAAAAAGTTTGCTACATAATGAAAAAAAGGCCCGCTGATTTATTTCTTCAATATGCAAAGAATTATTGGCTTGCACCATCAGACAGCAGAGAGAAATCTATTACAATATTCACCTTCCTTGTGTCATTTGGAATCTGGGCCGAGAGCCATACTTTGAGCAGAGGCTGAGTATGTTTTTTATTTTTAAATTTATTTTTTTTTTGCTTCCTCCGGAGGGATGTCATCATGATAGCAGGGCTGTTATTTATTAAGTTCTTGCGCTAGGCTGCCTTCAAGATCCCTTTTGTCGTCGTGTGACTGTTAGCAGAGGCGCAGAGACGTACTGATGAGGAAGGCTCCATTTTGTCAGAGGTATGGCATTCCATCTCAGGTTTCCCCTTTCACACCATCAAGGTGAAGGTTCTAATGTGTTCCATCCCCGTGGCAACCACGGTCACCAATTGGTTTCTGTTACGTGGATCCTGCTCAAGGTTTGGTGATCAAATTCTTTCTACTACAAGAGCGACGGGAGGAGAGCAAGGTACAATTGGGCTCAAGTCGAGGAAAAGCAAAAGTATAAACACAATTATATGTTTTCTAAAAGGGCCGTCTCCCCTCCAGCTGATATATATGATCTGCACTTATTCTTCCTTTAAAATAAATTACATTTCTGCTGTCGTTTGACATTGAACAAATAACCCAAAAAAGGAAGGGTTGGAGACATAGGGGGTCATGTACTACACAAGTGCACTGGAGGGAAAAAAGTAAGTAAAACATGAGTAAGGAGCAATTTGTGACTATTTGTAACATTCTGCGCTTTTTTTTCCCTGATTTGCGCCTCTTCCATTTATCTTTATTTAGCGTGCATTTTTCCGGTTGCGCTAATATATTGCGATTATATTGGCGCATGCTAAAGAGCTTTGCGAATATTTTGTGAAAGATTATTCTTATGTGAAAATTACACCGGCTTTTAGCGAGCGCTATCAAAAGAGGTAGAAAAAATATTCACAAACTTGCCTGTTTTTATTCTCAATTATGCCCATTTCTATTCGCAAGTTGCTCGTATGTACTATTGGAGTGTTAAATCTTTAGTAATTTGCAATAGGAGCAAAGCACAAAAATAGTTTTGCACATAAAATATATTTGCGTTTTTTTATTACATGCCCAGCATAGTGCCATATTTATCAAGACAAAAGGTGGTATTACAAGGTAATTTTACAAGGTGGTATTTCAGGAAAAAATGCTAAAGTAGTAGAAGTAACCATGGAAACCAATAAAAATGTATGCCAGTTTGCTTCAAATTTTGAAACCCATGGAATTGCCTAAATGCAATGGGCCTTGACAGGGCTAGGAGGTGGGCCAGAAAGGGTTAAGTTTCAGTGATGTCATGTAGGGGGTGGTGGGGTTATTTAAATAGGGCCCGCCATTTTAAATTTCTTCAGATTTTAATTTAACAGCCAAGGTGTCAGTTGTCCCGCCCGCCCTCCCTAATTTTAACTAATGTCAGTTTGAGTTTTGTCACAGCAGGGGTTGGGAGGTAATGGGGGGTGTAGGATCATCGTTTGGTTCTTGGAAGGGTGCGATCAGGAACCTTGGCTGGTGGTCATGTTATGGTTGGTGGGTTAGAACTGGCCTGTGGCTCTTAACCCTGGGGTTATAGGGGCATCTCGGTATGCCCCTATAAGTGTTAATTCAGGTATTGCACTCAATGTTATGTAATATGTTATTTTATATGTGGGTCATTGCCTTAAGTTTACTGTATAAACGGGGTAAGGATTGTATTAAGGGTGGGCAATGACCTTATATGTGTTCAATTTTTTATTAAATAAGCTGTGGCCTTTTATTTCCACTTCTAACTGTGTCTGTGTTTATTTGGGATAACAAAGGCCTTTATAGGGCCCAGAAATCCGACAATGCCTTTGTCAAGCGCTTTTAAAAAAAATAGCACCTCTTTTGCCTTGATAAATTTGGCCCATAGAAATGTCTGTTGCTTAATTCTATTATATCGTTCATGCTGTTTTAAAGGGGTAGGAAGTACTTGTTTAAAACATTTTGTTTGGCCACTGTAGGTAGAACTAACCCTTTAAAGGAGCAGAAAAGTGTAACATTTCTTCCATTCGAAACACTGCACAAAGGTGCTGATCCTCTCCTCTTTGATGCTGGTTTGCACGACAGCTTTTATTCCAAGGTTAATACTCCATCCAGTGTAATTTCCACTGCCTCCTTAACAGAGCTCACAGCTCATTAGAGTCGATACAATGACGGTTGTTAAGGCCGGAAGCACTGCAAAGTGACTTGCTTGTTAGCATGGAAGTACAGGAAGGGGGAGGAGCAAGAGGGGTCGTAGAAAAAGACCACCCTTCGATTTCACATGCTCCCCCCACCGCCGCGCCCCACTAGGCTAGTGCCGTGAGCAATCGGTATAGCTCCGGAAAAGTTCAATTGCAGATGACCGTGCTATATGTCCAGGTCACTGGCTATTTTACCGGTACATCAAATAAATGAAAAATGTATATTTTGTCTTTATTTCAGGATACATTTGATGGTCAGATTGGCTCTGGCTTTCTTCTATGATTAAGAGCTCAGAAGGCCAGGCCCAGCTCATTACTGTATACTGCTTTACTTATGTAGAGTCAGTGACTGGATTTTTATCTCATTTGGTTTGTGTGTCGCTGTTAAAGGATAAAACTTACCAGGAAAGGTTAAAGCATCTTAACATGTATAGCTTGGAGGAAAGACGTAACAGGGGGGATATGATAGAAACATTTACATACATAAAGGGAGTCAACACAGTAACGGAAGAGAGTATATTTAAAAGAAGAAAAACTACCACAACTAGAGGACATAGTCTTAAATTAGAGGGGCAACGATTTAAAAGTAATATCAGGAAGTATTACTTTACTGAGAGGGTAGTGGATGTATGGAATAGCCTGCCAGCAGAAGTGGTAGAGGTAAACACAGTCAAGGATTTTAAGCATGCATGGGATAGACACAAGGCTATCCTAGATATAAGATAGGGAACTGGGGACTAATGAAAGTATTACTTTACTGAGAGGGTAGTGGATGTATGGAATAGCCTTCCAGCGGAAGTGGTAGAGGTAAACGCAGTGAAGGAGTTTAAGCATGCGTGGAATAGGCACAAGGCTATCCTAGATATAAGATAGGGAACTGGTGACTAATAAAAATATTTAGAAAATTGGGCAGAGCGAATGGTTCTTATCTGACGACACATTCTATGTTTTATCCTTCAACCCATGGACCAGTTTAGTAGCCCTTCTCTGAATTTTCTCCAAAGTATCAATATCCTTCTGGAGATACGGTCTCCAGTATTGTGTACAATACTATAAGTGCGGTCTCACCAGTGTTCTGTACAATGGCATGAGCACTTCCCTCTTTCTATTGTTAATACCTCTTCCTATACAACCAAGCATTCTGCTAATACCTCTCCCTATACAATCAATCATTCTGATAATACATCTCCCTATACAACCAAGCATTCTACTAATACCTCTCCCTATACAACCAAGCATTCTGCTAATAGATCTCCCTATACATCCAAGCATGCTGCTTATACCTCTCCCAATGCAACCAAGAATTCTGGTAATACCTCTTCCTATACAACCAAGCATTCTGCTAATACCTAACCCTATACAACCAAGCATTTTGCTAATACCTCTCCCTATACAACCAAGCATTCTGGTAATAATTCTCCCTATAGAACCAAGCATTCTGCTAATACCTCTCCCTATGCAACCAAGCATTCTGCTAATACCTCTCCCTATGCAACCAAGCATTCTGTTAATACCTCTCCCTATACAACCACGCATTCTGCTAATACCTCTCCCTATGCAACCAAGCATTCTGTTAATACCTCTCCCTATACAACCACGCATTCTGCTAATACCTCTCCCTGTTCAACCAGTCATTCTGCTAATACCTCTCCCTATACAACCACGCATTCTGCTAATACCTCTCCCTATGCAACCAAGCATTCTGCTAATACCTCTCCCTATGCAACCAAGAATTCTGCTAGCATTTCCTGCTGCTCCATTACATTGCCTACCTACCTTTAAGTCCTCTGAAATTATTATTCCTCAGATATTGAGGTTAGGACTGGATCAAATATTCTACAGTCTGCCATTGGGCTTTTATGCCCCCATCCTTTTAGAACATTTCCATTCTTAAAAACTACACAATCAAAATAAATATATTATCAGAACAGAACTTTATTGGACATAATTCCTTTTTAGTTGATCTTTCCTGCGACACCAGTTCCATTTCTCTCACAGCATTCCCCTTGGTCTTTCTTATTGGCAAACCTTCTCTTTCAGTGGCCTTGTATGTCCCAGTGATGGATGCTGAAGTGGGAAAAGGTTGATTGAAGGTTTTATGGCCAACGCCCGATGTCTGGAAATGGCTGACCCTCTGACATGTACAGTGATAACCTTAATCAAACTCATGTTACAAGTGTTAACTACACCCATTTTTTTTTTTTTTGACAATAAGTTTCTATGAAAGATGTTTTCATTTACATTTTTACTATCAATCTCAAAAACAGAAAAAAAGAAACAAGTCAGGTGAAATTGATACCATACAATTGGGTTGCAAGCTTTCAAGACCAAGTTGAAAAAGTTAAAGTTTTATCTATCTATCTATCTATCTATCTATCTATCTATCTATCTGTCTGTCTGTCTGTCTGTCTGTCTGTCTGTCTGTCTGTCTGTCTGTCTGTCTGTCTGTCTGTCTATATATCTCTTTCTTTCCTTCATTCTTTCCTCCTTTTTCCCATTCTTTCCTCCTTTCTTCTTTTATTTTTTGTCTCTCTCTCTCTCTCTCTCTCTCTCTCTCTTTTTCTTTTGGCCACTTGTTTTTTATTTATATTTTACATCAGGTGAGGACCTAACACGTATCTATAAAAACCAAATGATTTATTTAACAGTGCCAGCCGAGGGGGGCTTTTTGTGACCCAGTTGCCCTAGGGTACCACCTTTCCTTTATCTGCCACTGTTGATCACTATCAATGAAGAAAGGGTGAGACCACTTCTAATTAGGGTCATCCATCCAATAGCGGGGATAGGCTCTGGTACAGTACAGCCTAATCAGTAACAGGGATCTCTGTTTACTCTGGAGCATCCCAGTTCAGACTTGTGTCAGTATCCTCTGGAGTAAGGACAAAGCCTTTCAGTGAGGAATGGACGTACCTTCACTCTGAATTTCCTGTATGCTGCTTGAAGCATTGGTTGAAAGGAGAAAGCTGGTATCGCGTAGAGTAAACATTTACAAGAAACATTAACCTGTGGTATAGGAAAATGAGCGGCATGCTAACATTCGCTAAGCTCCAATGAGCACGCTGTTTAAGCAATGGGAGTTTGTGTTTATAGCTTGGCTTGACATTCATGCTTTCTTATTGAACCGTGGTGCGTCTGGAGTATGTAGAAAACATTGTTTAGTTCTTTATTACACTAGAAGTAAACAGTTTAGAGATGAATCACCTCCGACGTGGTATCAAAATGGATAAACCTTTTTTCATGTGCGGTAATTAGTACCCTCTACGGTGGGAGAAGTGTCTGGTTGTGTTCATGGATGGAAGCCATCCTTCAGAGGAGATGGGCTAAACTCCGAGTACATAGACATATCCATAAGAAAGTATTTTAAGTGTGGAGGGCTGAGTTTCGATACCCCTGTGTCTGTGTGCGCTCGCACACAGACACTCTTTAACCCCATGGAAGTGAGCAGAGAAGGCTCCAGGAGTCAGACTCTCTTTGAGGCTGGTTACTCTTCCGGGAGCCATTCTATTACGGATGTATATATACCTTGAAACAATATAAAGGTTTCTTATCAAGCGCTCTTTGCCCCATATAGCACTATGTCCGTGATGTCAGATTCTCCTTCATCCAATCCAAGTAGGCTTGCCACATTGGCCTTTTTTTTTTTACCAGCCACATTTAACTTTTGCAGGCCACCTTGAAGCATGTACAGGGCATATGTGATCAGAAAGAAAATCAATGAACTAATCAACATGGTTCTGTGATATCCACTAGTTGATTAGTTAATTGATTTACTTCTGGTGATATTTACTTCTGGTGATATATAACCTCTACATACTGCAAAAAGTTATAGGAGACTGGATAATGGAACATCTAACTCAAGATTCAAAACAAATCTACTCTCTGATCTGCCATAACATTATGACCACCTGCCTAATATGGTTTAGCTCCCCTTTCGTGGCCAAAACAGCCCTGAAACAATGGAGATCTGGTTCTCAGGCTGCCATTGTTGCCAGCAGTGCTGACTTAGCCAGGAGAGTAACGTTTTTGTGGGTTCTGTGCCGTGAAATTATTACTGCCAAGACACCGTGCATTACACTGTACACAGGCAACATCATGTTTAAACTGTATGCCGTCTTACGCAAGAGACCTACAAACAACCGTCACCACTTAAGCCCCGCCCCTTTAAGTACCGGCACAGAGGTTATGCAAAGTCTTTTTCAGCCCAACAGAAGCCAGCGTTATAGATTGGCACATGTGGTCATGGCGCCACTAGTAGGTGCTATACAAAGATCAAAAAGGAACACGAATGAGTGTGAGAGAGAACAGGTGCTGGCACTGCAGAGAGGCTACACCTGCCTCTATGCTGGGAAAGGCAAGTAGTGACAGCTCCCTCCAGTGGCTGGTCAGTAGACTACATAAAAGGTCTTCTCAGTAAAAAAGAGAATTGCAGGGAATTGAGATGGGAATTTCAAGCTTAAGGCCAATGTAGCCGAGTTGGAAACATTATCCAATGCAGCTGAATGGGAGAATTTTTTCAGACTAGCCTACTTTGGCCTTAAGTTTGACATTCCAGTTTGATTGTCTGCAGTTCCCTATTTTTTGGAGTAGACCCTTAGATATGAATCAACGAGAAATTGCAGGAGGAATGACGTAACTGGGAGGTCTAAGGGAGACATCTGACAAGTAGTGTTGAGCGAACCAGAACCGCACTGATCGGGTTCGTACGGAACATTACGGTTTTTGGACCCCGGACCCGAACACGGACATTCCACTGTATGTTCGTGTTGGAGTTCGGGGTTCGGCGATTACATTGTATGTAATGCTATTGGCTTTCTATAAACCGAAATAGAGTCCCCATTCATAAGAATTTCTTATGAATGGGGACTCTATTTCAGTTTATAGAAAGCCAATAGCATTACATGTATTCCATAAGCCGAAAGTCTATTAACCGAAAGACATTCAGCTTATAGACTTTCAGTTTATAGAATAGCAACGCGTCAACGCAGCTGCTCTCCTCCACCACCTATATTCTATGTCACGATAATGGAATTGCACTATAAAGATGCACTGACATCGTCTTTGTGGACAATAAAGAGGTTTACCAGCCACTTTGTTTTTTGTTTCCCCTTCTGCCTTGCTTATCACAACACTCTAAAAATGGACAACCTACTTTTTTTTTTATTTCTTCACTCCTCCCCAATTCTCCAAATCCTGACTGTGTGTCTTGGAGTCGAATTCACTGAGCCGTGTGTGCCAGCATTGGAAATGTCTGCCTGTATTAACAAATCAAGTTAACAAGCCACGTTTTGAGTGTACATGCCCCAGCCAGCCCGATCGAGATATCATTTTCCATCTCCTAAAGATTGAAATGCTTGTACTTAGGGTCTGGGAACTTAATGCAGATTACTTTTCTTCATTGACAAATCCATGTAATCATTAAATGATACTAATACTTACTTGGTTATGTCCATACTGTTGGAGTCCAGACCTCGTCATGCCAGTTGTTTGCCAAACCTCTTTCGGCTACAAGATGGAAATTATGTTATTTTTGTGGGGGGTTTTATGTGCTTCGTTAAAAAAAAAAAAAAAAAAGCCATATTGGGATCTGCGACTGAAAGACAGCGGATAAATTAAATGGAAATCCTATATTTCAAACCGTGTACTTGAACATGAAGGCCAAAGCTTCCAATTCCTATTCATTAAATATGAAAAGGCAGCCAGGAAAAAGCTTGTATTCTGAGATTTTATTATTGAGTGCCATCATTAGGTATTTTTGGAAGAGTTGCGTTTCCTCCTTGCGGTGTTTTCAGCAAAAACATGTCGATTCGCTTCCAAAAAATAATAAAGAAAAAAATCCCCCCCACGAAGAACATAGAATGCTATTTATTTCTTACTCAAACCTATATAACGAACCCCATGCCCCCCCCAATGTCAAATAACGGTATGACCAAAACTATCTCCGTTTTATTATTAAAACTTTTCATAACTTAAAATAAAGAATATATATAAATATATATATCTATAAATAGCAGAAAACAAATGTAGTGCAAATACAGTTATAACTAGTCCTTGCCAATCTATAGCAAAAACATCAACAAATCTCTTAACCTTTTCAAACTAAGGCCCCTAGGGTTAACCCCTCCCCCCTCGTCCATGCAATACTGCCACTTGCTTTCAAACCTGATGCTAACCACCAGCCGGCTGTAAGCTTGGTGGGCACGACCGTTTGTGATCTTCCTACCGCTAGAGGTTAGGGGAGGGGCCACCCAATCCATCCACATGACTCAATCCCTCCACTTTAAAACTGGATTGGCAAGGACACCCCGCCACAAGCACCGCTGGTTAACCGCTTAAATCTGCCCCAAAATCCCCACTCGGTATGCCCATAGCCTCCAGCGCCATCTTAAAAATTCAAATAAACTGAAAACGAGACAGGGGGGTACCATCCAGATGGATCAGTAAAGAGCCCGGGCAGAGGGACGGACCCTCAGATAATGATCCCAGCAGGCCACCGGGCAAACCACAGAACCCACCACCTCCTGCAAGAACACCCAGGAGCCCTTGCCAAGCATGTCGGTCTTCGAGCGCTGGATTTTGAAACGCAGCGACCTAGGCTCACGCAAAACATCCCGCAGCTGAATACCCCCATGCCTAACCTTGGAAGTACCGCATCCCCCACGTCAGAGAAACCTGACATAGACCCACCTGAGGGAGGATCCGGACTGTTGGGAGCGGGAGGTGAGCCACTTGCCCTCCGTGCTTGCCCTCTGCCATGCACCCATCTGGATGCCTTGGTCCTGCTCCCCCCACTGGAGGAGCGTGGGCCGACCACCTGCCGTGGGGAAGAGAGAGGGGCGGCTGCAGGCCTTGCAGCACCCACGGAGAAGCCAACAGCCGCAGAACGCAAGGCCCTGCCTGGGGTGAAGGTAAGAGGTACCGGGGAAGGGGCAGGCCGTATCCGGGCAGCACCACGGGCGGGCCTCGAGGCCGGTGACGGCCTGCCCTGGTGCATTGGAGACTGCAGAGCAGGAGCAGTGTGTACCGGGGAAATTGCAGGCCTACTACCCGCGAGCGTGCACTGTGGGGGCGGGGTTTACAGGCATGGGCCCAGTACTCACCGGCCTCACAGGAAATGAGCGCCGCCATCCCGCTTGATCCCCTGGACTCCTGCTCCGGTAGCTGCCACGTGGTCTGCCATCTGGACTGAGGCGGGCGCGGGGGGGCGCGAGATACGCCTACCTGACCCACTACCTGCATCAGGAGCGAGGGCTCCAGATGGAGCCACCCGAAAACGTGCCATTTGGGCCTGGAGGTGAGCCCCACCGTCCAGCAGGGCCTCGGCCATCAAAGCTGCCAGGACACTCTCGATGTCCATCCTGCAGCCGTTCAAAACCTACAGACGCGAGCAGAGAAAATTACTCTGCTGTGTCCGGACCTAAGATGGCTGCTGAATGTCTGTTGAGGGCTGCCTATATGCCCTCCCACACCCGGCCACTCCCCCACACACGTCAATCAAGAAGCCACTCACACCCCTCACACATACATGGCCCCCTCCCACATAGGCTATGCCTGTTTCCCGGGGAACTTATCAAACTACATAAATTCTTACTAATGAAATCCCATAGCCACAACTTTAGCCCCCTCCCAAAAATAATAGTGGCCCCCTTAGGTCATTTGCAATCTTCTAATGTGCATGTACCTGATACAGAAACATGTACACTGTGTAACCCCAACTCTATGGAAACCCTCCAGTTGGTTCCCAAGTTGGGGGGGGGGCTGGCAAGGATTGCCTCCCTGGCTGCTTCTCTAACCTGACTTAATGGGTTAGGGTTGCGCCATTTTTTGCTTCTAAATTCCCCAATGTGCCAAACATTCTATCCACTTATCTTGTTTTTCAATCAATCCCTGTACTTTATCTGTCTTGTTGGTCTAACTCTGATGATAATATATAGGCTGATGAACTTGCACTAATAAATTATTCCCCCCCCCCCCACGCCAAAACTTGCCAGCCCTCCCCTGTTCCCAAGAGGTGTTGGGACCGTCCATTTCTAAAAATCTCGGAAGATTCTATAGTAGTAGGGGAAAGATTTCTATCTCTCTAACAAAATCTTATTGGAAGCTGTTTTAATAGAATTTCTCCACACTCTATAATATTCAAACAATGTGGTTATTACATGTAAAATTCAGCCAAAAGGGGGGCCAGAATAAGTCAAAATATAAAGCTTTTGTCAGTTTTCAGTTTTCACCATACCAAACATCAGCACTTAGAATCCCATGGAGGAAAAACTTGCAAAATATGTTTCAAAGTAATTATTGTAAAAACTTCAGAAATAATATATACACGCATATTAAATTTGAAAGTATCAACTTTTTTTTTTTTTTTTTACTTCCAGTGGGAATGGACACAGACCTCAGTATAGGCAATAAAAATAGTGGACGCATTTACAACAAAGTGCATATTGGGGTGATTTGTAAACAGTGAGCACAAAGATGAGCCAAATGCTGGTGTGTGCACCTAATTACACTCCCGACAAGCCATTGGAGTCACATTCTGGGTAACTTTCTTCTGATGAAGGTCGGAGAACCTCCGACAAACACGCACTTTAAAGTGTCTGAATCTATAAAAAAAAGACACAATGTTTCACTATAAAGTACACAGTGTGTGTGCACACTAAAGTAAACGCATATTATGCACATAAATTGGCAGCTGGTTATGATTGTGGGAAGGTGTTGGCAGCTAGTTCTATGGCTCTTCAGATGGTTATTGTTCAGCATTGTATGCCCAAGCTGGCCTCTTAATGAAGTATGTTGTGCCTGAGTAAGCAGGTTTAAAATATTACGGTTGTGATTTGGCAGATGTTAAATGGTCTATTCATGTGTTGGCACATCTCGTGTGCCCAATGCTGTGCCCAGCATTGTGTGTGCGACTGGTAAATATGTCTGATGTCACATCCTGTCTTCATCATTCTATTCTGGTTTGCGGAAGACAGAGAGAGAGAGAAGCGGAAGACAGAGAGACAGAGAAGAGACGTCATAGCCGAGTTCATCTGCTTTGGGAAATTTTCCATCTCGGCTATATTCGCCTAAAGTTTAAAATCCCCGCCTCAATTCCCTGCAATTCTCTCTTCATTGAGTAGACCCCATTTTTTTTTTGGGGGGGGGGGTCTTGTCCCATCAAATTTAGGCCTGTTCCTGTGTTCTGACAAATTTGTCGAGTGAATTCTACTGCACAGGCGCAATAGAATTCAGTCATTGTGCATCACAGCGCATGCGCACACAGTTACGGCTGTCAATCAGTAACTTAACTCATAACTTTGCCAGAAGTGCGCATGCGCGAGGGACACACACCACCTCACGCCCCCTCCGGATCAGCTGCGGTGACAGGTAAAGTATAAGCCTCTTACTTATTATTCTCACTTACTAGCATAGCAAGCAATTGGTAAATCAGTGACATGCTACGTTAGTAAGTGCAGGGCCGTCTTTAACGCGGGGCAAACGAGGCAGCTTCCCTGGGCCCAGTTACTCCTGGGGGGCCCAAGTCAGCTGTCCCGTGGGCCCCCAGCCCCTGCTTGCCGCGTTCACAGCGCATTGCGCTTGTGAACTTTTTTTCCGGCAAGCCGCATCCGCTGGATGCGACGACCGGAAAAAAAAGAAAAAAAAAACTGACGCCGGATGTGACATAACGTCACATCCGGTGACTGTTTCCCTCCTCCGTGCAGGAGGGAAGACTGCACGGAGGAGACATCCGGCCGGGGACACGGAACAGCAGCAATCGGTGAGTACTGGGGGGGCTGTGTTGGGGGAATACAGGCATCTGAATGGCAAAATATTACTGGGCTCTGACTGGCACAATATTAGTGGTGTCTGAGGGGCACAATATTACTGGTATCTGACTGGCACAATACTAGTGGGGTCTGAGGGGCACAATATTACTGGGCTCTGACTGGCATAATATTACTGGGCTCTGAGTGGCACAGTATTACTGGGCTCTGAGTGGCACAGTATTACTGGGCTCTGACTGGCACAATATTACTGGGCTCTGACTGGCACAATATTCCTGGACTCTGACTGGCACAATATTACTGGCATCTGACTGGCATAATATTACTGGTATCTGAATGGCACAATATTACTGGGCTCTGAATGGCACAATATTCCTCGTATCTGACTGGCACCATATTACTTGGCTCTGACTGGCACAATATTACTGGGCTCTGACTGGCACAATATTACTGGGCTCTGACTGGCATAATATTACTGGGCTCTGACTGGCACAATATTCCTGGGCTCTGACTGGCACAATATTACTGGGCTCTGACTAGCACAACATTCCTGGCATCTGACTGGCACAATATTACTGGTATCTGACTGGCACAATATTACTGGGCTCTGAATGTCACAATATTACATGCATCTGACTGGCACAATATTCCTGGGCTCTGACTGGCACAATATTCCTGGGCTCTGACTGGCACAATATTACTGGGCTCTGAATGTCACAATATTACTGGTATCTGACTGGCACAATATTACTGGGCTCTGAATGTCACAATATTACTGGTATCTGACTGGCACAATATTACTGGGCTCTGAATGTCACAATATTACTGGTATCTGACTGGCACAATATTACTGGGCTCTGAATGGCACAACAATTATGGCATCTTAATGGTACAATAATATTGGTATCTTAATGGGCAAATTGGCTGGGGCATCTTAATAGTACAATATTACTGGTATCTGAATGGCACAATAATATTGGCATTTTAATGGGAAACATGTCTGTGGCATATTTATGGCAAAATAATACTGAATATTAATGGCAAAATAATATTGGCATATTGATGGGCACATTGACTGTGGCATATTTAATGGACAAACAGTGTCATATTTTAACAGGCAAACTGTCTGTTGCATATGCAATGATAAGGTGACTGTGGCAAGTTCTCTAGGGAAAAATAACATGTACTATGGGGAAAAATGTCAATGTGCCTTTTTTCTGCATGGGCAGTTCAGTGGAACAAAGTTAAACTGTGGTATGTTCTGTGGGGCAAATTTACACTGTAGCATGCAAAATTGTGTGGGTTCAATGTGTAAGCCATAGGTGCATGACAAGTGCTGTGGGTGCAATATAGCTGCATGACAAGTGCTGTGGCTACTCTATGGGGCTGTCTTAAGTCCTTTAGGTGCAATGTGGGTGCAGAAAAAGGGAATAAAAACAAGAAATGCAACTCTTCAATAACATTTTTATTACATATGAAAATAGTTGAATATAATATTAAGAAGTCCATCTAAGTATAAATGCAACTAGTGAGAGAGAGTGAGATGTGTATAGATATGTATAAATATATATGAACATATGTAAGTGCTCTCTAATATCTGTGTATATTTTTGTAATTTAGGTAATGAGTAGTTGTAGTGCAGTGTTGCATAGTAAGATGGTATACATATTGCAGCCATATATACACATTTTGTATCCAAAAATACAGTTTATACACTGCAATTATACAAGTAATATACACATTTTATTCAATGCAATAAAAATACTCACTGCAAGAAAAATCCAACTGTGTGTGTGATTATTTTTATGTTTTTTTTGTGTGTGTGTGGGAGGGGGGGGGAGGTAACATTGCGATGGATGGAGTGATTGCATGCAGGGGAGGGGGCAGGGTCCAGGGGGCCCAAGCAAATGCTTGCCCAGGGTCCAATCACTATTAAAGACAGCCCTGAGTAAGTGGAAGACACACAGGAGCCTAGGGTGGTAATCACAACTCCCATCAAGATGAGGCAGCCCCCCTGTGTGTCCTGCTCTGTCCCCCGTGTGTGACTTCCACTTACTAGCGTAGCATGTCACTGATAGAAGTGACATGGGAGCGTGAGGTGGTGTGTGCGCATGCACTGTGGTTGACAATGAGTGAATTCTACTGCACTTTTTTGCTGCAGAAACCAATGAGAATAATTTCATTCAAATGCAGGGAATTTCCTGTCTCTCTAGTGAAGTCATCAGAGGTTGCACTGTTAAGAGATCCTACCGTGTACAAGAGCAAGGTCATTTAGAGGGCACACAAAGTATTCAATTCGAGGAGCACTGGAAGTTACTAAATGAAACAAAACATTATATCCTCAGTGTTTATATAATCAGTGCTACCGCACCTGCAGTAAACATGCAGAATAATCACTGGGGTTTGACTCAAATATCAAAAATGTGCTTTATGCAGAAAGCCTGTATCAAATCGCACTGAGAAAAAAAAGCCTGTGCACTATACAAGCAGTAAACTTTATCTTGCACCAAAGTGAGTTTGGGGACTAGACTGTCCCTTTAAGTTTGAAATTACCTTCTAAATTCCCAGCAATTCTCTCTTTATTGAGTAGATCCTAATGCGTATCTGGAGTTTAGCCCCTCCTTAAAATACAGGTTACAATTCTTTTAAAACTGACTGATCAGCCAAATCTACTGAATCAACAAACTCAAGAAGGATCAATTAAAAAAAAAAGTCATACTGGATAGAATGATATCTCTTTTAAACCCCAGTTTACATCACTATGTCATTTAATGTGCTTTATACCTTCATTTACTTTCAGAGAAATCTCTCCTACTCACAATAAAAGTCAATGGTTTGTGTGGGTTTTTTTTTTTTTTTGGGACGGGAGACTAAAAGAATTCACTCATGCATGATGGCAGACTTTCTATCGGTTATTCTACAGTACAAACCTTAACATCACAGAAACAAGGTCTGTCTAAACATTGCAACAAAAAAAAAAAAAAAGAGAAAGCAGAGGATTATTAAACAAAGAAAAGGGAACATAAGGTACACTTTTACCCGCAGCAGGTCTTGGCAAGTCAGATCACGCTAGAAGATCTGCAATACTATCACCAATGGGACTTGAGGCTGGAGTAAAACAGGAATAACAAATAGAAACATCAGATAATCAGCATAAATTAAAAAAAAAAATCACAAATAATAATCATAAATCTCAGCTTAAGAGCAGAACATGTTCAGTAACTGAATAATAAAAAAGTACTGCCTATGTCTGAATCATTATGAAAGATCTGGAGATTTTCCAAAGACAGCTGAAGATATATGATAAGGGGTATGGGGGGGGGGCATCAAAGTTTATAGAGGATAAACTAGTTTTTCTTTTAAGAACGTATTTGTTAGCATCTGAATAAAATATTAATATTTAGAGCAAAGATCACGGAAGCAGAGACATTTTGGATGCAGAGGAATTGTCTGAAATTGTCTTGGAAAAATAAACATGTTCCATCGTTATTATTTAAAGGCAGTTGTAGAAAAAAAATCTCTTTTCTGGGCTGTACGTGTGACTTTCTCAGGGGCAGGGGTAGATTTAAAAGATGCCCGTGAAAAAAAACGAAATCACAAATTGTGATACATTAATAGGCCAAATTGTTTCAAATAAAAATAAAATATTTATCTCACCAGTAAAAAAAAAAAAAAAAAGTATCTACAGCATTGCTCAAAGGAGGTGTGTTAAAACGTAACTGGAAAAAAAAAACCTATCTATTTTTTGCCCTTTGATACCTAAATGAAAAAGGTTTGCACATTAGCCCTTTCAATGCTTTAATGAACACCAACAGAGCTCCAATACAGACTGAAGGGGTTAACTGGGTTAACCCCTACAGTAACATAGTAACATAGTAATTTAGGTTGAAAAAAGACACAAGTCCATCAAGTTCAACACTTCTACCTATCATTCCAGCTTTTGATCCAAAAGAAGGCAAAAACCCCTAAGGAAGCTATTTTGAATTTTGCCTCCAAGGGGCAATCAGATTTCTCCTTGGATCAATAAGCTCTATTATTAATGCTTATTCTATTATTATTAGCCCTGTATATTATGCTTTTCTAAAAAAAACAAAAACATCCAGACCATTTTTAAATTCATCTATTGTGGTTGATAGCACTACCTCTCTTGGCAGTGAGTTCCATAATTTTATTGTCCTTACTGTAAAGAATCCCTTCCTTTGCCGTCTATGAAATCTTTGCTCTTCCAGTCTCCGGGGGTGACCTCTTGTTCTTTGTACCTTTCTGTTAATGAACAGGTCCCTGGAGAGTTCTTTATATTGGCCCTGCACATATTTATATAATGTTATCATATCCCCTCTGAGACGCCTTTTTTCTAGTAAATAAATGCAATTTTTTTAAGTCTCTCTTCATAACTAAGATCCTCCAATCCCCTTATTAATTTAGTCAAATAAAAGTTTCATACTCCCACTCTTCCTCCTCCCCCTTTTTATTATTTGGTAGGGTTGGCAACCAGGGGTGGCTATTACACCCCCCCCCCCCCCCCCGTACTCTTTGGTTTTATTTGTCAGGTAAATTGCAACAGAAGCTCTATTAAGTGATGTTTAATGTACAAATTGGAATTTTCTGTTATCATTAATGTTACCAGCATAACTCCAGAGCAGTGTTGCAGTTACGGTTATACCTTGGTGCAGTTTTTATTGAATCTCATGTTATTCACTACTGAATAATGAGGGATAAAATAATAAAAAAAAACTTGTCTTTTTTTTTTTTGGGTTAAGGTGCTTCGTTAAATACACCCCCAGAACCAATAACAGTGCATTAGAAATGGTTAAAAATTCACACAACTAGTATTTTGGAATTTAACTAGACACTTGGCAGCCCCCTTTTTCACCCCTTGCTTCCACTGTCTAAAGGAGATGTGTGTTCAAACTATAATGACTGTTACTTTACAAATTGATTTTCTAAAAAAAAAAAAATAGAAATGGAAGTAGAGCCCGGGGAGGTATTAGTCACATCAGTTGCTTTTTTATATATATATAAAAAAAAAGAAAGAAAGAAAGAAAGAAAGAAAGAAAGAAAGAAAGAAAGAAAGAAAAGTATATAAGGTTATGTTTAATTTTTTTTTTTTGTCATTCAGCAGATCTTATTAAAACTATATATTATTAAACTACACTACAGCTAACCCATTTCAAGGACTATCCAGATAATTTTTTTTAATGCATATGAAACTCCAATAGTTATAAAAAAAAAAAAGGTATTATGCTTTTATTAAAATTTGAATATGTTTAAAATGATTATCTAAACATTGTTTTTTTTTACTGTGCATGTAAAGAATTAAAAAAAATGATTGAAAACGATCTATGCATTGTGCGAGCAGAATTGCAAGCAAATACCTAATGTGTCTGTGGAGTCTCCTGTATATGACATCACGTGCAGCTTGGAATGCAAATGAACTGCTTTTCAATGGGCACTGTGCAATTTGCATATCAAGCCACAGGTGATGTCATAAACATGAGACACATTTTTCTCCTAATGTAGGCGTTTGCTTGCAATTCTGCGAATGAATAGATCACTTTCAATTATGTGTCGTTCTCTACATTCACAGTATAAGCAATGTTTAGGTGATACAGTCCCCTTAATTTGCAACACACAAATACCAAGTTTGTACAGCTCCTCCCACTCAGCTATCCAGGAAGTCGCCAAGAGTAAAACAAAGCAGTAATCAAAATGACTGAATCACAATGGTACTTGCAATGTGCACATCCATCACACAGCAGCCTGTAGAGATCACTTATCAGTACGCGGATCCTACCAAGTGTACAGCGGGATGCTTAGACTTCTTCAGATATAGTCATTCAGGTTAATAGCAAGAAAATGGCAGAGATTTAGAAAGTGAGATAGTTAGAAGGTTTTAGGTGAGCTGTAGAAATGTCAATCACCCATTAGTAAGGAGCTGTCACACAAGCTCCTCGGGGGTGTGTGCAGCTGGACATACAAGGCCCATGTCAGTGTGATGGGATGAGTGACAGGGGAGGAGTTTGAATAAAGGTCATAATAAGGGATTCCATGTCTCCTCCCTCCCTTTAGTCATTTTATGCATCCCGCTCAGTAGCAGTTTCCCACCCGCCCCCTGGAATGTTTTTTTTTATTGTATGTACTAATTTTAATTTCCTATCACACCAGAAAGGGTGTGCCCTTGCCTATCAGATGTTCGATCAGGAGGCAATGGAAAGGATGGAGCAATGGGGTTTACCCCTCCCCCTTGCTTTTGGATATCGGATGTGCTCACTGAGCTAGGGGTTAGCACTGGAAGTTAAGCCGAATGATTGGTTGAGCAAGGGATGGGGCACCACCAGGGAATTGTTGGCAAGGTGTGAAGACTGCCCTTTACCCTAGCTCAATGGCCTGGGGTTACACCACTTCTCAATGCCCTAGTCCCTAGGCATCAAACTGCGGCTCTCCAGCTACTGCAGAACTTCAAACCCCATAATTCCCCACCAGCTTTCTCGAATGGTAGGGGATTGTGGTAGCTGTAATATAGAGACAGCTGGAGGGCCGAAGTTGGACACCTTGGTCCTAGTTTGTAGAATTTTCGGTCAAATTGTTTTATCTGTCTGTCGTTCTCTGTACCTTACCTGTCAGTGCGTCTGTCTGTGTCTGTCTATGTCTGCCTCTTTGTCTGTCTATCTATCAATCTGTGTACTTTATCAGTCAGTCTGTCTGCCTTGCCTGTCTATCTGTGGGCTGATAAAATTGCAAATGGTCAAAAATATTTTTATGTGACCTAACAGTACTGTCAGTCTCAAAATGCAAGACAAGCATAGACTCATGACCTACATCCTAAGTTTCTCTATCTTAGTAAAAAAAAAAAAAATAACAACGACATACCTACTCTGACAATAAACTTACACCTTACAATCTATACTGACACTTAAAGGGAATCTGCCATATTAACACTATTTACTCTGTGAATATAGGGAATAAAACAAAATGTATACATTGTGTCAGCAAGCAAATGCACAGATAAAGAGCAAATATATTTTAAAGTGCTATGGATGTTGCTAAGACACCCCATGTGGCACACTTCCCATGGGAAGCAGATTATTATTCTATTAAAGGACAACTATAGAAAAAAAATGAAATTCTGTTTAATTGAAAAATGGACTGAAGTGTAGGCATTTTATATAGAAATGCTTTAAGGAAAGAATACAAATAAAGTACCTTATTGAGTCATCTTTACTCCATATAGCTCTACCAGGAGGCAGACATTTTGTTTAGAATCTTTGGTCAGATGGGTCAGATCTTAGTTCATCTGAACAAACGTGAGTGAAGATCGGACCCAAGATTCTAAACAACATGTCCGCCCCCTGAGAGAACGATATGGAGTAAAGAAGGCTTAATTTCTATTCTTTCATTAATTTTTTTTTAGAAATCATCTACATTTGATAAAATCTTTCAATTAAATTACATTTTTGCTACAGTTGTCCTGTAAGCCACAGGTTATGTCATAAACAAGATCACATACATTTAAAAACACATTTTCTTTTTAATTCGTGCATTTTCCTACAATGCTGCTAACACATTAGCTTTTGTTCAATTATGTATTTGTATTTTCTACAGTCAAAGTTGGTTTGACTGAGTCCCTTTAATAAGGCATAACCCATGGCACAATATAAAATAACTGGCAAAGCAAGGGAGGCTTATTATGAATGTAATTATCCTGTACATGATCCGACAAGACTGGATACAGACAATAATTCAAATCTGTCAAGTATGCCAAGATATTCAGATAATGATGGCGTAAAATCCTGGCTTACAAAAGACTTATAATAAAGAAAGATTAGAACAAGTAACAACCGCTCTGTCTTGGTAAAGAGCCTAGAATCCACTTGTGATGAGACGGATACCCAGGGTTGGTAACTCCGCTCGCCAGGGATTAAATATCCTCCTTAACTCACTATGGATTCTTTAAATGTAGGCCTGGAACTCTGAGACATGTTCTCAAATAATCAACAGCCATGTTTCTCTTGAACAGCAAAACCAGTACACTTTATTGTAGTACAGTCAGTATATTTATACATTTACAGATCAGGATAACAGCTGACTGAACAACAGAAAACTTAAAAGGATTATATCCACTTAAAAGTGAATCCTAATCCCATTTAGGCCAGGGTAGTAGGGGCCAAGGGGATGCTAAGAGATGGACTAGGGTTCAGACTCACAGGCGCCCGTTTGAGTTTGGACCCTTAACTTAACAACCAATCAAGATAGAAGCAACAGGTTACTTGCTCCTAACTTGGATGGAGATTTACGCCCTTGGCCAATCCCCACCAAGCCAGACAGTTAAACCTTTTCCAGAACTTACCCAGCGACCGGGGCTTAACCTTTGTTGTAAGCGGTGGCTGAAGCACAATTCTAAGGAAGGCTTATAAAACATGGGAATAAACTCTTCTGGAGGAGGGTGTGGGTGGGCTTCGTAGTTGTACCAAATTAATTACTGGCAGGTTTACCTTCAAAAATTGTGGTGTAAGTCCGTGGACATCCTGGACCACTCTTCCCCTCATTGGACTTTCTCACCCACCTCTGTAAATTCAATATTAGTTTCCCCCTCTTTTGGTAGTCACCCCTCCACTATTATAGGCCAATTAATTCCCTCCCTTTCATCAAAAGGGAGGACAAGGGAGTGTTGGACCGGGAGTAAAAACTATTTAGGGACCCATGGTGCCACCTCACCAGCCCACCCGTTAGCATCAGAGAAGGACTTAAATGGACAAACAATACAGATTATTCTGATACATAAGGTACAGAGATTGAGAGACAAAACATTCGGATAGAAAGACCGACAGAGCAGTGATTGGGCTGCATTTTTAGGGGAGACAAAGACTGTGATGGTGGAGACAGTGAGGGATTGTCCTTTCACACATGTGCATGTCGATGAGGTCAACATTGAAGGCCAGAATATGGAACTTACCTGACCCCGGGGCCTTCTATCCCACCATATTGATCCAAAGCACAGGCTCATTTGAGGAGGATGAGTGGCGGGCCTACAAATCTCTAGCTTGGTGAATTTAGAAATGAATTGTGGCGCAGCCCTGGACCATTGATGAGAGTGACCCAAGAAGGGGGAATTAATTGCTCTGCACCCTTTGCCGGTCCTCCCCTGTCAGAGGGCTACTGTGCAGTAAATAAAAAAAGTTGATTTAAAAGGACTGTATTTCACTCTTCACCATAAATGGTTACTTGTCCTACGGTTAAGCACACGCCTAGCAGTCAGTTCTTAGTTGAACCCTGGCAGGTCTTCTCAAATTTAGTACTTTGCGAACAATGAACACCAGAAAAATGTAATATAGTATCGCAGAAAACCGTGGCTCACTGTAACTACACATTTAAAAAAAAGGGCTAAAGAAATATTGCAATAGACTGAAATTCCAGTATAGACATTTTATCATTTATTTTTTCTAGCGGTAGGCTGATTAGCGCTGAGCAGGCACACATGTTGCGAAAAGGCAGGTGGACCTCCGTAACAAAGTCCAAGAACACGACTGTACATTGCTTCATTTCTCTGGGATATTAAAAGCGCTGGAGGACCTGACAGTGAGTTATGTGACTGGGCTGATAAAGATAAAGTAAGGTTATTACTATGAAAAACAAAAAAACAAAAAACACTAGCAGTCTAAGAGGGTCTAGAGTTTTAAACGAATGTATCTGTCACAGTGAAGAATTCTACTCAAGTGCCTGTCAGCAGTGAAAACAGGAGCCTTATATTTTTATTCCAAAGACATACACCAGTAAGCCTAAATTTAAACTCCCCACTCATTGCCCTGTCAATGACCCTACGCTAACTCAGAATTACCAAAGTTAACAAAGAGGCAACATTTAAGAGGAAATTGATTTCTTAACAATAAGAAAAAAAAAACAACTGTGTTACAGGGATTTGAGTCAATTAACAAAATATTCCCTGATTTACGTAAATTTGGTATCTTTTTGTTTATCGTTGGTACTTGTTAGCTTTAATCCTGGGATCTTTCTTTATCCCCCCCCCCCCCCCCCCACACAAAGGATGTCAGCTGTACTGTACACTTGATACCCTTAGAGACACATGTCCACGGGAAAATCTTGGATAATGGATAAGCTTGAAGGACAAGCACGAAAAGAAAAGCGTGATTGCTTAAAGATGTTTTGTGTCAGTCTGTTAAGTGAGATAATTGTCAGGAGCCAACAGGCCAGCAGAATCGGTTACCCTTGCATTCTTAAATGAACATGTATGGACCATATACACTTTTTTTTTTACTTTTTATTAAAGACATCTCCTCTTAGTGCTAGCAGAGTTCAACAGCTCGGCCTTTTATTAATTCAATCATAAAGGTCAATGCAAACCCCTAACGCGTTTCACACTAAGTTACTCATAGTTCAGTGTTCTGAAGGTGTTCTAAACACCACGGACATTCCATTGCTTTCCATTGTAACTGATCCGAATGACTACATTAACTACATAATTTCAACTTCCCTTGGAAAAAAATTGTTAATTTTTTTTATGGAGTGCAGAAACTTATCCCAAGGAGGAACTAAGTCATGTTTTACGCTTATCACAGTCCCCTGTTGGTGGGACACTTAGATTTCCATTCTGATAGGCAGCTGGTATATTGAATGTTGACGACCATCTGAAATACACCCACAAAAGGTTACATTTCAAATCTCCCAATTTAAAGTACTCCTATGGACAGCTATATACGTTTGCTAGCCTATTGGGTTAGGATATAAATATACTTAGCTCTTTCTGGCCTGAAATAACTGAGGATGACCCTATGCCTTTGCATGGTGACCAAATTTTGGAAATTAAATACCAGGACCCCCATTATTGATACAAAATTGCCCAACACAGACGCATGTAATGGATCTACTCACAAGATATAAAAAGATTCTCGCTGGCAAACTCAGTACGCAGAGCACGATGGTACTGCCGGCAAACTGCAGATAAGTTCTGGATGTAGGTTGAGTGCATGTCCGTGTGGAAACCAGGTAGTTCCGCCCTACGCATTTCATGCCTAGACAAAGTCACTTCCTACGTGTGTATAATTGCAGCATGAATAAAAACCAATAAAGCTACTCCTATTAGGAGCAACTGATCGATTTAAACAAAAAAAAAAAAAAAAACACTGGACATTTTTTGCATCCCGAGAAAGTTTTTTGGGACACTGGGACAAAGCATCCAAAACTGGGACTGTAGGAAGTCTGGTCATCCTGGCCTTAGAAGGACTGGAACCAGAAAGACTCAAATATTATTTTATTTTAATATAAGTCTTAACATATTCATTTGCTAATCAAAGTCACTAGGCTAGCAAATGTATTGATAAAGAGTATGTTAATTTGGTATGACAGATATATAATGATCTATATATTGTGTGCAAATCTAAGAATAAAATGTATTTTAAAGGAGTGGCTTCTCCTGCTAATGACATCACTTTATAACTTGATATGCAAATATTTTCAGTGGAAAACGTATAATTTGCATATCAAGGCACAAGGTGATGTCAAAACAGAAACACCACAGACACTAAAAAAATGAATTATCTTAATTCATGCTTGCAATAACAGATTATTTTTCATAATATTGTACTCTCTACACTCATATTATAAACTAGATTTAGGTGATGCCGTCACTTTAAGTAGAAATAAATGCTGTGTTTTAATTTATATTTAGATATGTGATAAGTAAGTTATCATTCTTTACTTTTTTTTAAATAATTTTGAATATGACATGTATATTTTGTTGCCATTTTCTAGATAACAGTTGTAACGAGAAGGCTCAGCAGCCAGATGTTAATTCTCGTTTTCGGGTACCAATATCTCTTCAGCCCTCAATCTTTCACAATCGATTGTCAGCTCCCTGGTCAACACCCCTTAGTAGTAAGTGACTCATGGCAATTCCCAGAAGTAGACACGGCTACCAAGGATTTCACAGCAAGAAGAATGTATTACAGACAAGACAGTACATATATACAGTAAAACATCTTGAGAACAGATGATAGAACAATACACTCATAACAGGATTATCTTCTAAAACACTTAAATCTGGCGCCAGGTTTAGGGGAGAACCAATAGGAACATACTGGGGAAAGTAGCTACCAATGAGACGAGAGGGGCAGAGCCGGCTTCCTTTAATCCCTTTGACTTTAGGGACCTTTAAACTCCTGGCCAATGGAATGGGTGCCTACTATTTTCCCTTGGACCAGAGCGACAAATCAGCAGCGCCCTGAATACTAGGGTGCTTTGCCACCCAGGGAACCATACTGTCATGAAAGGGGCTAAATCCCTGTTCTGTAATTCTTTTTCACCTCACCTTTTCGGATAGATTTCGGTTCCCTGTTTCGGGGCTCAGACCAAGAGGAGGGAGAGCCCTTTAACTCACAAGCCGATCCCCATTCAAGCGACGTTGGGCCAAGTCGCGGGAGTTTTAAATTAACCAATGGGTGGCTGAGCGACGGGCTCCGTGGTCTCTAGGTCTAGGTTGCGGTAATGGGGTCGCTACTTTGGACACCAGGGAGGCGGGGAACACGCAAGCGATTTGCCCTTATGGGAAGGTATTAAACTGGGTAAAACACGGGGACACACTGGGTATTACAACAGGATTAACACAGCATTTCCAGGCCGGCCCCCCGAGTCACGGAGGTTCGTGACAATAATCCTTTTCTTTGCATGTGAGATATTCCATGATACACAGCCACAATTATTAATATCCTGTGGTCAATACTATTGATTTATACATTGATGTATAAAATACACAGTCTCTCCATTTGTTTTGTTGAATTCAAATGACTACAGCTACATAATGTGGTTAATTCGTTTGTAGCATTTAAACATTCATGTCTAATTGCAATAGTATTTTGTCCTTTCGATACTGATGTATAGTCTGATCCTTTGCTGACATTTTTTGTTCCAGCCATTTAGCTTTTGGAATAAACTCAACATGCTATAAATAAATTGTATGTCATTTCACACAACTTTTAAATAAATAGGATCTTACAATCATTCACGGACAACATGTAAGGTTACATATTTAACTGGGAATATCCCAGAATGGTTGTTGTGAAGATTAATAATTTAATATATATATATATTTTTATTTATTTTATTTTTTTTTATGGTGCCACTGCCTTCCCATAATGTACACAGCCATAGCTGACTGATAGCAAGAAATGTGCAATTTAAAATAAATATTGGATGCTACAGCATTTATTTATGTTAGGAGAACACTACAGACCTTGTTGAAGAACTTTGAATGTGTCATACTATGTCACGGCAAACTTATTTAGAGTTATCAGAAAATTTACACTTTTTTTATAATACTAAAAGCTAAAAATGCTATAGCTCTAAAACAATATATATATATATTTATTAAACATAGCAGAACACACATCTCCCAACCTGCTAATCACCCTGCTGCTCCATTTATGAAGGTGGAGGAGAATCATTCAGATCACTCAGACCTTCGAACAATGTTCCTGCATCTAGGGGGCGTCTGTCTGCCCACACTCGCTATACTGTGAGCATTCACCTCCTTCCTTGGGGCCTTCTGGGGGGCATTGGCATTCCCAATTTTCTTACCTGGTGTTAGGGGTTTCTTAGATAGTTGGAAAGGGAGGTTGCAGTAAGGGTAACCAGTGCTTTCCATTCCAGACTTCAGATAGTCACTGGCACTCTCTGTGGACCCTTTTGAGCCAGACATTGAAGTCACAGGGGGGAGCTTGCTAGTCCTTCATGCAGTGGGTTTGCCACCTTCTGTGAAGGCTTCTGTTGGCCGGGGGCGCCCTGGGCCTGCACCTTAAGCTGTAGACCAGTGAGAAGATATACGGGTGAGAGTTTTTCAAACTCTTCTCCCTCCTTTCCTTGGAAGAGGTGCTTCCCACAGAGAAGTATGAAGTAGATAAGGACAAAGAAAAGGATAGAGAATAGGATAGTGGAGTTACGGAGCTTGGGCTGGAAGACTGATAGACTGAGTAGGTATCCAAAGCTACTTGAAGTCACTATGGTAAGGTCTGGGAAGAGAGGTCCATATCTAATGAGTGGTGTGTGAGGGTTTTCAAAATCATCAGGATGGCAATAAAGGACTGGGAGGCCTACAGTTTATCTCCTACTGCCGTGTTAAACTCGTTATCTGGTCGTAGTTTTCTGTTCAAACTTTCAAGCCTTCTGAACTTCACTAAGGAATTGGCATCCCTGCAGGCTATGAAGAGGTGATGGAAGGATAACTGTTCATGAGATTTGAGATTGCTTTTGTCCACCAGGACCAGGACCAGGAGAAGAAGGAAGACGTGTTATGGGTTGTCTCAACCCTCCCCTAACCTCTTATGCGGTAAAGTTTGATTACCAGTGGAACAAACTCTAAGGCCAGCTGGTGGTCCGCACTTGGAGTGGAAAATGTTTTGGAGGTATGTGAAGATTTTTATACTAGAAGGAGGTGAGCACCCTGGTGCTTGGCAAGGATGGTTTAGGATGCTTATTCTGAATTAGTAAACATGTTAAGTTATTGTTTTTTTTTATTTGTTAATAATGAATGTTATTTATGTAATAAATTTGGGGTGTTTATGTGTTTTTAGCGTGGTAATAGAGTATTCTATGCGAGTTTCAATAAACCTATGACCTATTTTCATCCATGCAACTATGTCTGTGGTTCTGGGGTTTTGAGAGGGTCATAAAGTTGGGGTATGGGGTTTACATAGCACAGTCCCCACTACCTTCATACAAGTCTCTCAGCTCTTGATTTTTTTTTCTCTATATCAATCCAAGTTCACTTTATTAACAACAAATCTTTCCTGTAAGCAAAATAGTATTCCATCTGCACGCTTGCAAAACCGGGGTCGTTTTAAAAAAAAAAAACGGAGATTTAAAAAGTCCAACATTCCGGAGAGATTAATACCTTGTAAATTAGCCGATTAATTTGTTGAGATTCTGAGGCCGTCATAAGCCGAACGCCCGTTCTCAAGGCTGAGTGCATTAAAAATGATCTCACTCGCTGAATGTGATCAGAAACAGAAGGTAAAAGCGTATTGTTAAGGGGGCCCCTCCTAAATTCCGAAAAAATGTTCAAATGTAAAAACAAAATAAAATGTAGCAGATGGAAACTTGAGGGAAATAAAACAATACGGAACGAGAAAAGAATGAAGCAAAAAAAAAAAAAAAATCAAAAACCAGAAATCTCTAGTTTGGAAGAAAAAAAACAAAATTAATACAGCGATTAAGGGCACTTCCTAGCTATAAAACCCACCTCTCTATATTCGGAATGAAGCTCAATTCTTTACTTTTCAGACCAAATCCTTAAGCCAATGGGGAAGGAAAACACTGCTATCTCCTGAGGATCATCCTTTTTCACTATTCCAGTATTCCAGGCCTTGCATAAAAACATTATTATTTTTTTTGTTCCCTTATTGACCTCAGGCTGGATCCTGGGAGTTCAGGGTTCTTGCAAGTGCCAAGTGTTGATGTAACAGATTACTTCTTTTCTTTCTTTCTGGTTATTAGGCATTGCTATAAGCTTTCATTCTGGATCTTGACTTTATACTGCGGCTTTGTTTGTTTAAAAAAAAAAAAACGTAAAAATCTTGAAAGGAAAAATTATTTGTGCATATTGTTTATATAAGTCCATGGAGTTGTTAATAAATACATGATATAGTTCTTCCTTTGTAGCACCTGCATGGACATTGAGTTCCTTTATCAACGGCTCGTAAAGTGAAGTCATTGGTAAGTTTACATTGAGATATGGTGAAGATTTTGGATCATTGAGTAGGATACATCCGTTTTGTCAGTAGATCCCATCTAGGTTGAGTCTTTTTTTATTGCCTCCAAGTAGTGTTGAGCGAACCCGAACCGCACTGTTCGGGTTCGTACTGAACATTACGTTTTTTGGACCCCAGACCCGAACACGGACACTCCACTCTATGTTCGTGTTGGAGTTCGGCGATTACATTGTATGTAATGCTATTGGCTTTCGGTTTATAGACTTTCGGTTTATAGAATAGCAATAGCATTACATGTATTCCATAAACCCAAAGTCTATAAACCGAATGTCTTTCGGTTTATAGACTTTCGGTTTATAGACTAGCAATAGCATTACATGTATTCCATAAACCGAAAGTCTATAAACCGAATGTCTTTCGGTTTATAGACTTTCGGTTTATGGAATACATGTAATGCTATTGGCTTTCTATAAATCGAAATAGAGTCCCCATTTACACAAATAGGTCAATTGACCTATTCGTATGAATGGGGACTCTATTTCGGTTTATAGAATAGCAATAGCATTACATGTATTACATCTGAGAGTCAAATAGAACCATCAAATCCTGTGCTTACAGCGCACTTTTGAAAAATTCTGGCTACCTCCTCCTCCTCCAGCGCCGCTTCCACCTACACCGCCACGGTCACCGCCTGCTCAACCTATGAGTCACTTAGTATGAACTGAAAGAGTATACCCTGCACTCCAAACCTCTCTCAAATGGAAATTTCTGTTGATCCTCCTGGCAGCCATGCTTTAGCTATAGATTTATGTTCTTCCAAAGCTAAAATCAAAGATTCCATCTAGTGCTATTTTATTTCTCAGCTGTATTTTTTAATTTGTATGTATTTTATGTTATTTGAAGTTATTTCCCTATCCATATTTGTTTGCAGGGCACTTGTCCTAGTCTTACCCACTTTTTACATTTCCAGGACTTTTTTAGAGGCATTTTAGTGCCCAAAAGTTCGGGTCCCCATTGACTTCAATGGGGTTCGGGTTCAGGGTCAAGTTCGAGCCCGAACCCGGACTTTTTCCCGAAGTTCGGCCGAACCCGCCGAACCCGAACATCCAGGTGTCCGCTCAACTCTACCTCCAAGTCTAATATTGATCTAGATTTTTTAAAATTTGGGTTGAAAGCACAGTTGTGGTAGTGTGCTTCATCCAAAATGCACCATGTTCTTGAGTTATTCTGCCACTGGAATTATTGATAAGAAGCAGATATGTTAAGATCCACCATTCGTAGGAAATGGTGTTTGTCCACATTAATCTTCTTCAGGAGTGAACACTTGAAGATGAGTTGAGGTCTTAACTGAGCAGAAATGTTGCATTTGTAGAATGTTGCATTTATGCCACTCCTTGGACTTTTTTGAAGATCCAGCTTATGGTCTTGTAGTGTGTGATGATTAGAGATGTATTTTCCAGGGAACAAAATGGAGAGATACCTGGAGAATTCCCAAGGAGATTGCCTTTCCCTTTAGGTTGAGTTCTTAGGTGCAGACAACCCATGGAACTAAACCAGGTATGAAGATGAAGTACACAAGGCGATTTCAAAAATGTTGTCAAACATGCAAAAGCCAAACATTGGGACAGCTAGGGATCAGCAAGTTAAATACAAGATACACAGCAGTAGGACCAAAGAAACTTATTTTGTTGCGTGCATCACGATTGGGCACCAAAATTTACCCAAAAATCAGGTAGTGGACAAAGTGGTCCCATCTATTCAAAATATCAGTCTCGATCTTCATAAAAAATGATGCCCGTAAACAGAGACTTGTTTTTTTATGGCCAAATGATTCCTGTGCCAAAGTGGATGGGAAAGGACACTGGTGTGAACCCTAGACCTTTGGAGGTCTACTATTCGGCACCCAAGTTTGACTTACAAAAAAAAAAGCCCTGGTTCGAATCTTCCCCGTTGAAAGTAATGGGAGGTGAAATGATCAAAGCTATTTTTTTAGTCTAAGTCAAATTCTCAAAATGAAAGTCGACTCCCAAGGTTGAATGTTAGTGAATAGACTCAATTGTCTTTTATTCCACCCTCTGTCACCAGATTCCATCACCGATCCCATGACATCCGAGGAAGCAGGGAGTGTTTTTTTTTTTTTTATGTTCAGGGCCGAGTATTGACTCAAATCAAGATCTGATTCATTGCCTTTAAAGTCGGATAAAAAATCCCGGTAACTGATATGTTAACCGGAGTCTTTGTCAAACGTAAATCATGTTACGGAGCAGGAGCCTCAAGAACTCTAGATCACCGTCTACATGCCTACATCTGTAGGTGTCTATGAGAAAGAAATGGATATTGCTCCTGCTTTTATTTTGCTAAAGAAAAAATGTCCAAAGCTCATTCTTATACCAGTCATTAAATATGGAATAATGTTTTTCTTCTTAATGGGAAATGCCTGTACTAACCACAGTCAAAATTAAACCTCTCACCCCCATCCAGTGTCTTAAACCTAACAAATGTGGAACATTTGGTTACTATTACTATTTATTGTGATAAGCTTTTCTAAAATATGAAGTGAGTGAATTTATCTTTATTTCTAGGGATAACATTGTTGAAACTTTCGGACACTCCATCTTGATTTTGTAATGAATAATCACGTATTTATTTGTCTTGGGGGTGAGATGTTGAACGATAGATGTAAAGAGAGAATCTATCGCCCATTTTCCCACAGATATGGTTTTCTGAGACAACAGGCAATAGGGCCTTGTTTTTTTCTCCCATGTGATAAAAGGGCAACGTGTCTTTTTTTTTTTTAAATTCTTTTAAATAAAATACCACAGAAAAAATGATATTAAAAATGTATATATATATATATATATATATATAAAATAAATGTATATAACTATATAATCTACATTTATATATATATATATATATATATATATATATATATATATATATATAGGTGCGTGTTTTATTTTTATATATGTATATATATATACATATAAAGACATTTGTAGATTAAATTATATGTTTTTGTATTTAGATATATATTATATATGTATTTCTTATATATATATATATCTATATATATATATATATATATATATATATATATATATAATATATATAATTATATCTATATATATACAGGAAGTGCAGAATTATTAGGCAAGTTGTATTTTTGAGGATTAATTTTATTATTGAACAACAACCATGTTCTCAATGAACCCATAAAACTCATTAATATCAAAGCTGAATATTTTTGGAAGTAGTTTTTAGTTTGTTTTTAGTTTTAGCTATTTTAGGGGGATATCTGTGTGTGCAGGTGACTATTACTGTCCATAATTATTAGTCAACTTAACAAAAAACAAATATATACCCATTTCAATTATTTATTTTTACCAGTGAAACCAATATAACATCTCAACATTCACAAATATACATTTCTGACATTCAAAAACAAAATAAAAACAAATCAGTCACCAATATAGCCACCTTTCTTTGCAAGGACACTCAAAAGCCTGCCATCCATGGATTCTGTCAGTGTTTTGATCTGTTCACCATCAACATTGCGTGCAGCAGCAACCACAGCCTCCCAGACACTGTTCAGAGAGGTGTACTGTTTTCCCTCCTTGTAAATCTCACATGATGGACCACACGTTCTCAATGGGGTTCAGATCAGGTGAACAAGGAGGCCATGTCATTAGATTTTCTTCTTTTATACCCTTTCTTGCCAGCCACGCTGTGGAGTACTTGGACGCGTGTGATGGAGCATTGTCCTGCGTGAAAATCATGTTTTTCTTGAAGGATGCAGACTTCTTCCTGTACCACTGCTTGAAGAAGGTGTCTTCCAGGAACTGGCAGTAGGACTGGGAGTTGAGCTTGACTCCATCCTCAACCCGAAAAGGCCCCACAAGCTCATCTTTGATGATACCAGCCCAAACCTGTACTCCACCTCCACCTTGCTGGCGTCTGAGTCGGACTGGAGCTCTCTGCCCTTTACCAATCCAGCCACGGGCCCATCCATCTGGCCCATCAAGACTCACTCTCATTTCATCAGTCCATAAAACCTTAGAAAAATCAGTCTTGAGATATTTCTTGGCCCAGTCTTGACGTTTCAGCTTGTGTGTCTTGTTCAGTGGTGGTCGTCTTTCAGCCTTTCTTACCTTGGCCATGTCTCTGAGTTTTGCACACCTTGTGCTTTTGGGCACTCCAGTGATGTTGCAGCTCTGAAATATGGCCAAACTGGTGGCAAGTGGCATCGTGGCAGCTGCACGCTTGACTTTTCTCAGTTCATGGGCAGTTATTTTGCGCCTTGGTTTTTCCACACGCTTCTTGCGACCCTGTTGACTATTTTGAATGAAACGCTTGATTGTTCGATGATCACGCTTCAGAAGCTTTGCCATTTTAAGAGTGCTGCATCCCTCTGCAAGATATCTCACTATTTTTGACTTTTCTGAGCCTGTCAAGTCCTTCTTTTGGCCCATTTTGCCAAAGGAAAGGAAGTTGCCTAATAATTATGCACACCTGATATAGGGTGTTGATGTCATTAGACCACATCCCTTCTCATTACAGAGATGCACATCACCTAATATGCTTAATTGGTAGTAGGCTTTTGAGCCTATACAGCTTGGAGTAAGACAACATGCATAAAGAGGATGATGTGGTCAAAATACTAATTTGCCTAATAATTCTGCACTCCCTGTATCTATATCAAATTTGTATATATGCATTTATACTTCTTATATTTAAATATATAGTATATAAGTATATGTTATATTTATATGTCATGGAATATTTTTATATTTTTAAATTAACATGTATAATATAAATATAAGATATTTATATTATTACTTTTTTTAAAATATATTTGTTATATATTTTTTTTTTACCCTTTCAGTCCTGTTGAGCTAAATTTGCTAAAATGTTCCAGTACGGAAAAAAAAAAAAAACTTTATTTAAATGAATAAATCCCATAACATATTAAATGGATTGAATTATTATTCCAGTGTAAGAGGGTGACAAAGTATTTGGTAAAATGATTTATGGTTTATAATTTAAACTATGCAGCCCCAGCCTGGCTCATGCTCTTTTAAAAAAAAAAAACAATGTTACTGATTCACTGCAGATATGTAATTAATAATGCTGTGGACTTTCTAAATTCTTTTGAAGCACTCCCAGTTATTGTTGGCTGAAGGTCATTTTGTTTGCGCTGGATATCCTAGAAGGTGTGGTAGAACAAGTGGATGGGCAAGGGCTTATGCGGACAAGTCCACTTGGCTTATTTTTCGTGTATAGTGCACTCACTTAATTTAGGTGAAAAGCACTTAGATTTACTTTAAAATAATGAACAGTTCTCGTGTAGTTTTACACTGCAAATAATTTCATCGGGACCTCTAAATTTATCCAATAAGGAGGGGCTTGGAACGATAGGTAGGACTGTTGCTATAGCAACACCATTGACTCTTCCACTTTACAACTAGTTTTAGGCCCTAGTAAGTGATAGATATATGTATTTTTTCTGGATACTGTGAGTGCAACTGCTCCTTTAAGTATGTCTTACCTGTCTTTGACCAATTTATGTTCCATAGATACCTCATCTTCTCTCTTCATCTTTTATTCATCACCCATCCACTAAATCCGTTTTTTAAAACCCTCTTCACTAATATTTATCATTTAAAGGCATTAAAGGGACACTCCCACCAAAAAATGAAAAGGTTTTACTTTTTTTTACTTTGTATTGTTGATTTCAGATATGTCTTTTGTTTTTGTTATGTGACTGTATTTAATAAAAATATGTAACTAAACAAGTGTGACTGGGCGCCGCCATTTTGTGAAATATAATGTTTTTGGGTGCCACCCCCCAGTGACTTTACAGCACTAGTATCTCACTTTGGGGCTGGGGACACAGAATGCAGTCTATAAGTCAGAATTCTGACCATAGACTTGCATTGAATGGGAGGGTAATGTAACTATTACATCACAAGGGGGTGGAGTTATGATCCTTTTTGATCAGGTTAATCTCCTTTCTTTGTGTTGTACACAGCCACCTAGTCCAGCCCACTATGATACACAGGAGCCAGTAAGAGAGCAGGGGAATATCTTCTGACATCATAATGCAGGCTTTGGCAACAATTGTAAAGTGAGACTGGCTGGAAGATTTTGTATGATGTTGCATCATGGGAAATATTCTCAAAATGGATGCTGGAGATAAACAACTAATTTTATTTTTCCTTTTATATTCAATTAATTCAATCATGAAAAAAACAGTGGCACATGATTTATATATGTGTTAAAATTATTAACATTTTAAATTACCAGGTTATCTAGTTACATCTTATGTAAGTGGCAGTGTCCCTCTAAGACTCCTTATTATTTGCCACTCAGTGCAAAGCTAGGTGGATTTCTTGAGACTTAGGGTTGTGCCTAGAACAGATCTCCACCTTAAGCATAAACTAGTAGTGGCCATAGGAGAGCCCTGATGTAGAGATCTGTGCTGGAGGAAGCACAGGAAAACAGTCATTGATGACTCAATAGGGGGGAGAGAACATGAAAGGAAACTAATTCATGCAATCTCATATTGTTAATATCTAATCTAAATTCCATTGTTTTATAGACAACGTGACTAGTTTGACCCTTTTCAAACAATTGTGTTATTTTAGATGATTCTTTGTAGAATCCGGGTACAGATTCCGCACATAGAAATTGACTTAAGAATCATTTTAGTCTTATCGTATGTCATCTTGTTTTCTGGCTGTGTCATGGAAAGTAAAGGATTCTGATAAACTCCAGTCATCAGCTGAAAACAATTTGCGTCACATTCAATAAATATTTTTGCTTTTCTTGAAAGATTTTGAACACAACGCCATGTGTGACTTAAAAAGTAAAAAATCCCCATCAATGCTTGGCCAACCCGTCATAAATACAGCTAAGCTAGGGTTTTTCATCCCCAACAATTTTACAAATTTTTCCATGTATATATTTTTTTTTACACCCAATTTCAGGATTTATGTATTATCTCTTTTAATGTATTATTATCTTTTCATTGGTTGAAGGATAAAACTTACCAGGAAAGATTAAAGCATCTTAAAATGCATAGCTTGGAGGAAAGACGTAACAGGGGGGATATGATAGAAACATTTAAATACATAAAGGGAATCAACACAGTAAAGGAGGAGAGTATATTTAAAAGAAGAAAAACTACCACAACTAGAGGACATAGTCTTAAATTAGAGGGGCAACAATTAAAAAGTAATATCAGGAAGTATTACTTTACTGAGAGGGTAGTGGATGTATGGAATAGCCTTCCAGCGGAAGTGGTAGAGGTAAACACAGTCAAGGATTTTAAGCATGCGTGGGATAGACACAAGGCTATCCTAGCTATAAGACTGGCAACGGGGGACTAATAAAAGTACTCCAAAAAAAATTGGGCAGACTAGATGGACCGAATGGTTCTTATCTGCTGACACATTATATGTTTCTCATACTGTGTGCCTCAACTCCGTGGGCTCGCAAATTAGCCTGGCTGGTATATATATATATATATATATATATATATAGCACAAGCCAAGCAATTGATGAATTGTGGTTTGTTGTGATGTGGTGACTCTCTTGTTATTGCTACTAATGAATTCCAGTATCATAAGCTAGAATAGATCGAAACATCTTCATCGTGTTTGATTATCGGCCATGAGAACAAGTCGTTTGTTTTAGTAGCCTCTGTCTTAGGAGAATTTATGAAGCACTCTCTGTGGCCACAGCCAATACTCTCAGCCACTTTTTATTACATTGCGTGGTTTTGCCCCATCATATGTTTGTAAAGGTTTAACTGGCTGGGGTTTGACACCCAGTAATCACAGATAAAGATCATGTTGATATGTTGGATGCTCTTTATAAAAGTTCTAAAAGTGGTACGGTTACCAATGGAAACCAATGGAATGTTTCTGCTGTTTGGACCAGAATTAGAACTTGTCCCCAGCATTTTGATACAAAAAAAAGCAGTGTTGTGGGATTGGTCATCAAATGCGAACACCTAAATGTCATTATTTCACAACAACCAAACTTAAATACAAAAAAGTAAAATAACAACAAGCTAAACTAACAAATAAGGAAAGGACTTAAACTATAAAAAAAAAAAATGAACTGTATAATTCTTTCCCAGAAGAAAGTATCTGCTGTAGGAAATAAATATTCTTTATATTTTAAGGTTGGTGATGGCGGAAAAAATCAGTCAAGTAGAGACACATGTTTAGTGATTGGCGACAAATTAAATATTAAATAGTATATACATTCTGTAAGGCACGGTTGTAAATCAATCAGCGCTTGTGATAAGTGTGTAATAAAGATGTACCATGTTCAGCAAAACAGTTTGAGAAAGAGGGTCACCGGGGAATGTAGGCTGCCATTTACATGTTACAAACACGTAAGAGCAATTTATTAACGGACTGTACTGAAAAAAATTTAACCACCCTCCCCACCCCCCACCCCCAAAAATAACCTTTAGCAGAAGATAAAGAACATAGCTCATTCTACATAAGTAATAAATCATTTACGATGAAAAATCCTTGTTGTGCAATAAAGAATTTTGTTATAATTGTATAGAAAACGTTTGAATAACTCTGGAATAGACAGATAGAGAAAGAGAAGGGTCTGTATTGAGTATTACTCTTACAAATGAAGCAAATGCATCCATTGAAAATGGAGAAGAGGAGGTTTCACCTACAGCAGCAGTAGGAGATTGTTACAGTAAGAACAGTAAAGATTTGGAACTCTCTGCCTAGTGAGGTAGCGTTAGCCGATACCATTCATGACTTTCCAATACATGGTTAGCTTAAAGTATTTTAAGTAAACTTCACAGTCTTTGAGTAATGCTGAGGAATGTATGCATATGCTTGGATTTAACCTTAGTTTGGTGGTTCCCAAACCAATCCTTACGCCCCCACTAAGTCCAAGATTTAGGAATTACCCCCTTGAGTTTAAAAGAAAGCTTCCAAACTTGTAGTAATCCCTAACTCCTACACTGCTAGCGTGGGTGTGAGGACTGGTTTGGGCACCACTGGAGACCATAGAGCACATGCACAAAATGGCAGCCCTGCATGGGCAAAACCAGAAAAACGGCAACAGGGGTGATAATGTTCAATCAGAAGTAAGAAGAATAATGTGTCTGTGAAGTCTGCTGTTTATGACATCACCTTGTGGCCTGATATGCAAATTAAATAGATCCCATTAAAAGTAGTTCATTTGCATGTTAGGAAATAAGGTGATGTCACAAACAGAACACAATTGTGATGTCATCAGACACGTTTAAGACAATGTTTTTCTCTAAATATATGCATTTGCTTGTCCCTTCAAGCTTTTTTTTTTTTACTGCGGTTATCTTTATGCAAATGGCACAAGTACTGTTCTCAAATTAAACAACAGACACACACCATCAAATGCTAACTATATCTTAAAGAGCCACTATACCTATTTTTTTTTCATGTGCGCTTCAAATATGAAAGTACAAATGAAAAGTCCATTGAGCTTAATGTGAGGATAAACTAGCATTAACTTTTAAAGTTACATGCCAATTCACCCTCTCACTGGCAGCGATCCCTAGCAAGCAATATGACTGAGTCTGTCGCTGACAGTATCTCACTACATTAACATAGTCCCCTCTGTTGGTAGCAATTCAAAACAGGGGTTTCTCTCCTCACTAGCAGAAAGAGAACAACAGATCCGTCAAACTCCAATCATGTGAGACCCAGCGCTGACCCTGATTGGCTGAGCTGACAGTGTCACGGAACCCTAGCGTAGTGACAAGCTCTGCCTCAACTGAGAGAAAGAGCTGAGAGCTAAAAGATCCATGTCGGGTTTACTCCAGGTGGCACAGGATTTTTAACTTTTGCTTTATTTGTGAAGCATAAGTAAAACAAAAACAAAAAAAAAACATTTGCCTGTTTAAGTAAAAGAGACATTTTTATCACATAACTGTCACAATATGAGTATGGTCAAAGCTTCCACCAAATCTCACAGGCCCTACTGATGTTTTTTTTCTTTCTTACAATAAAAGGCATAATTTGCAAGACATTTTTGCACTTTGTGTACAATATTTCAGGTTGTAGAGCTACATAATACCTCCAGATTACTCACGTCCAGCATGTAATCTAACACAGTATCTTTATCTAAAAATTCCATTGTCATTTTAACAGTCGTACTTGTAGCTTATCCACAGTCAATCTGATCTGACTCAGGATCTCCCTTTATGAAACTGTTGTTCTCTATTTGCCAGCTGTTCCATTGTGAACAAGATAAGTTATTTCCCTTGTGTCAGACGTTGTTTTAAATATTCTAAGTGGTTCAGAAATATATATATATAATTTTTTTTTTTTTTTTCTTTCTTAGCCAGTTTTTTCCTGCTATGTGTTTTATGCGGAGTGGGTTATATAACACAATATTCAATTCAGGATTTGAGTTCTCATACATATCTGTCTTAGGCATAAAATAAATTCTTGATCAATTTAGATGGAAAGAAAATCAAAACAACTGGGTAAATCAATAACATCGCAGGTCTTTGGCATATTGTTTTGTTTTAAAGGTACTGTCTGGTGGCCAAAACGTATCTTCCAATTGTTAATGCATATTAATGTGCTTGCAAAGTACTTTAAAATGCATGTTTTACATGTTGCATTGCTTAAAATCTAAAATACTTACAGCTAGATGAAATTGTGAAATTACAGCATTTTGCAAGAAACCGGGACTGCCCATGTTTGGTGATGTACATGGAATACAACTTAGAAAACCTTAATATAATCATTTTAGAGTAATGTTTTCTGAGAAACCTTGAATAAGAATAAGAAACATTGAATACGATAGCTGGAACTTGTTGCATTTCTAATCTAAGAAAATCAGTTGATTAAATTAATTATTCGTTAATGAGAATTTTCCACGTCCTAGACCATTTGACGAATTTGGTGAATTCGTCGAAAGAGTGAGTGGATAATGAGTCTAGCAACCGAAACCCAACATAGTGTACACCAACACATGTAATGGTGATGAATGTGAGTAGAGTAAGATAACAACTACAAAAGGAAATACCCGTAGACTTAAACATTTCATTGAAGGCATGTAGAATGCTGATGGATCGAGCAGAAACACATAAAATATTAAAAACAAAATAAATGAATTGTTTGCATGTCAAGAACCAACCATTTAAGTAAAGGTGGGGTCAAGATGATGGAAAAAAATACCCTCCACCTGAAATTCAGTGGGTAGCAGAGGCATTATACAACATAACTCTGCACACACCAAACGAGAAGTTAATCTAGATATAAATGTATCCGGTGCTTTGTTTGGAGAAGGGAAGGCCCCTCTATTATGCTATGTTAGTTACAAAAAACGGTACTGGGTCTCATGGTTGGTGGATGACCACCTTCAAAGAAAACAAACATTAAAAATAGGTGAATAGATACAAGATGGCATCTGCTATATTAGCATATATTCTTTTTTAAGCATATGCTATTCCTTTTATTTATCCCTCATTTCCTCCTTTTCTTCTTTCCTCCCTTCTTTCTGCCCTTTCAGCATCCATTTCTTCTTTTTCTCCATTCCTGGACTATGACCTGGTAAAAAAATAAAATAAAAACGAAACTTTTTTTTTATTTTTATTGTTTACCAATAAAATACGTCTCTTTCTACATCAACACTTGATACATCATCCAGATTCCTTCAACTGGGACGTTGAATGGCCGACACTCCCTTCCTGTTCATTATCATCTTTGCACATACCAAGCAAGCAGTTCGTCTAGATATAAATGGATCCAGTGCTTTGTTTGGGGGAAGTTAAGGTTAAAAAGGGTGACCCACAACCAGGAAGAACCTTGAAAACAGATACATAGATAAATGATTCTCTTTATAAATCAACACTAGATACATTATTCAGATTCCTTCTGGCGGGACGCTGAATGCTTAGCACTCACTTCCTGTTGATTATCATCTTTTTTTTTTTTTTCAGATAAAAAAGTCAGATCCCCTCAGGCTATTTCAAGCAAAGCCTAGACTTTATTTTCTGAAATAAATGGCTAGGAATTGGATGGAAAGACCTTGGTATGTTTCTGAGTTATTTGTCTCCGGTTTTTCCTTTTTTTTAACATGGGAGATGAAATCAGCCATGATGCCCTTTGTTGGATGTCACACAAGTGGAACAAACGATCAATGATCACATAAATAAAGTCTCCGATGATATCTCCATGACACGAGAGAGATGAAGTGCTTCCCTTTATTGGTGTCATGTGCGCTTTCAACCACTTTTGGGTCCGGATTTTGAGCACCATGTTTTCGTAGATGATGGAAAGAGCTAATGTTCGGGCAAAGCAGATAACTCAAGTGCTACATTCCTTCTCCGTCAACTTGCATTCCACTCTCCCTACCCAATTTATTTCTCCCAATATTGTTTATTTTATTTTTCATTTTTGTAGCACTATATGGAATACACACACTTTTATTTATTTTACACCACATGTTATCTGTTTGCGTTATTCCTATAACTGTTAGAAAAATTTTATATTTTTACGGTAACACAAGATTAATTAATACTAGTCTAGCTAATGAGCCAGGTGGGTTACTTATCCTTACTCTTTGCAGTTCATAAGTATTTAAAAAAAAAATAAAGATTTCTCCTTTAAGATAATAAATTCTAATTTGATTTCTTAACGGGTTTCTTGACCTTAGGGCTATATTTCAGTCTGGGAATTAAACATGGTGTTTGCATTTCTACAGGGAAGATTAGCTGTTGCGTGATAAAAAAAAAAAAAAAAAATCCTGTAATTATTTGAAACATAACCAGTGAAATATTCACACCAAAAAAATTGATGAGTTTTGCCATCTAACAGTAAATTTATTGCTGATAAAAGCTATGTTTTCTTTTTTAATATCCCTAGTTTAAAATAAAATGGAGAGCCAAAAAGCTGTATAGAAAGTAATTTATACGAAATGTTGCATAGCAGGGCTGAATATCCCAAATAAGGTGTTGAACAATAGTTTCCCCTCCCTCAAAAGGAAAATGTACAGAACAGCCATTTTTATTAAGACAGGAAGTGGAGGGGGTGGAGCAAAAGTTCGGGAATCGGGAAGGCAGTCAGTCCCACAAATGTCCATCACTTTATGGAGGATTCTACAAAAGCATATATTAATGAAAGCTCGTTCGTATTATTTGTAAAGTAATTTACCAGCAAGGATACACTGAGATGTCTCTCGTTCTCAAGTATGTCCTGGGTCCGCAAACATTACATTGTTACAACAGGTTACAAAATAATATTAAAAATAATAAAATTCAAAGATACAAATTTAACACAGAACACAAACTTGTAAGACATATAATCCACCATGATTACAGGTTCATTTGGTATTTATATATATTGAGAGAGAGAGAGATCTTAAGGGATTTTTAGACTGGGGCAGGATTTGATGATGTCGAAGGGTTATTCCAGAATAATTGCGGAGCTCTGTAGGAAAATGAGGATCGAGTCACTTGTTTTTTGTATTGTGGTAGAGTAAGTAAAGTGCTGGTACTGGATCGGAGGTGGGAAGAGCTTGGGAGAGCATTCTACTCTGGTCGGGTGGGAGCTTCCCAGAAAAGTTCTTAAACACAAGGCTAGGGAGGTGACGGGTGCGTCTGGATTACAGCGGTAGCTAGTTTAACTATTTTAACATGTCACTATGATGGATCATAGAATTACATTGTAGCACAAAGCAGCAGAATTACTTAAATAATGTATATAAGATTACTTTTTTTTTTTTGTCTAAAATACAGTTTTCTTTTAAGAATTCAAAGTAACATAATACAAACACATAGAATGTAAATGCAAGCTATTGACTTGGGATGTGTCCTCATATGACATTAGTATTAATAATTAACAGCCCAGAACATAAGATAGTTTGCATACTAAGATTGCATTCAAAATTACACTTACCAAGAGATTGTATTTCCTATACACTTGCCAATCTGCAGTAATATGTCTTAATTATGCTGGAGGTGTTCTGGGATCTACCTCTGAAAGAAAATATATTATTTTGTTGATTGAATATGTGTGTCAAGGAGCTCAGAGATAAGAAAAGAGTTTCCAGTGCGCTATGTATCTCCAATAAATTCCATCACACTGACCTTAAAAGCAATCTTTAAAAGGCAACTAACTTTAGGCAAAATATTAACTTATGCTAATTTGATAGATTGGATCAAGTTTACATGTTTTAAAACTGAAATACTTCTAAAATCTAAAACTAAAAGTGTGATTTAGGTCTTTTTCCCCTTTGCCTCTCTATTAGGAGGCAGACATGTTGTTTAGAATCTTGGGTTTAAGTCAACCAACCCAAGTTGAAGGAAGAATTCCGAAATTCCGAACACATTGGTGCCCCCCTGCTATTCAGTTGCTAACAGTGGAGAATCGAGATTTAACAACTGCTGTCATACATAGCTTTTTTTCTTGTTTCTGGGGGTTTTACATGTACATTTATTTTTCAGAACAAAATAACAAAATGATGAGATGGCTGGCCATCTTTATTGAAACGTCTCATGAGGGGTGGTAAAAAAAAGAGTAATATATGGGAAATTTAAAGTAGTTTTCTTGTTGGTAATAAGTCAATTTGAAAATAATGAAATTCAGAGAAAAATAACCAGAAATGGTAAAAAAAAAAAACAATAAACTTGGGAAATGAAAGAACAGGAAATGATATCTGTTTTATACTCTACATGTGTGGTTTTTAAACAAAACTACTGTACATTCCGTTATTATAGGATCACTCCGAACAGTGAGATGACCACAAAGAAAAGGAAAGAGAACTGAAATAATCATTCACGCAGCATGGTCGATGGGATGCATTCACATCAACAATGAATTCTAACTAGTTGGAGATATAAGGCTCCATATCTCTGTGGAATGGGTGAGCAAAGGGCCTCTCTGGACGCTCAGATTGTAGATTGGGAGAGTCGTAGGGCAACATTGAGAAGACTATAGCTGTGTCACCTACAAGTTAGGGATGTGGTTTCGTCAAATGAGAACCAGGCATGGTAGTTTCAGCCACGTTATACATAGTTACAGTATGGGAGGCAAGAGACCAGCATATTATTAATTTTACTGCCCCAACAAATTCATAGTATTGAGTGAAGAAGTTGGGAGTACCAGCTCGCAAGTAGAGATACAAGATAAAACTTTACTCTCTAACAGCCCAGAGAATAGACCACAGTATTTATGAGGAAAGGAAACAGAATAGCAGAGGGGCTGGCTGATAGCAACTGTCACAACAATTGGTGTAGTGCATACCTGCATCTACTGTCCGGTAGAGATGGTATGACCTTTGTGATCTGAAAAGCTTTACAACTTGAGTGTTTCCTTTGAAGCTGGAACGGATGTTACAAGGTGTGAAATGTTATACTGAGTTAGTTGACAGCAGGTCTATCTAGCATAGGTCTGTATCCCCTAATAGATAGTAGGTTTTGTTGATATGCTAAGTGACTCTTACCAGTTAGAAGTCTTGTCCTGCAAAAGTCATCTCCCAAACATGCATTAATAATAACTCCCAGATTATTAATCATGCCTCCGTTTGGGAATATTTAGACAGGGAAGAGTACACCCTACAAAATGAGTACAAATATGGCTGGTGCAACCTGAGCCATTTGGAAGTTGTTGGGAAGTCTGTGGTATAGAGCCATGGTTAGCAAGTGTGACATATCTCTGGACTGCATAAATTGCAACAAATTAATAGAGGCAAGAATTATGTATGTGACATATGCACTGGAGGGAAATTATCAACAAGATTCCATATTGTGACTGGGGTAGTTACACCACACATGGGGGAGGACACTTCTAGGTACACCTTCCCACCTCTGGGCTGGCTTGGAAACCTGAGATGACCTGACAAGGTATAAATCTAATGATGGAACAATGTCCAGTGTGCTTACTAGGGGCCAAGATCTAATTTTGTGTAAGTTGCCGTCATTTCCTTGCCACAGTCCCTGGGACAGAAAATACTGGTACTTCTCTATCTAAGTGAGTAGTTAGGTTTTCTGTTATTTCTACTTTTTATTTTTATCTGTTTTGGTGTAAATAATTTGTCATCTGTTTTATTGTATGTATGCACTGTGACTATTCTTTTGTTCATAATAAATATTCCTTTATTAAGTTCTGCCTTTGTCTAGTAAAGAGACTCACGTTACCTGATTAGACCAATTTATTGGTAATTTAAATCGCATAGATATTGTGTTAAAGCATATTTTGTGGGTTTAGACTAATTTGCTTGGGGGACCAAAGCACGACATTTATAAGTTATCTTGGTGGTGGCAGTGTTAGGACATTAGTTATATCGGTATAATTAAGTGTGGGTGGTGTCAAAGGGGGGTTTTATCATTTTTTCTAGTCTAGGGCAGACAAGTAGTTAATTTTAACCCTTGCACCACCATAACCCAGTCACATGCACTCTTGGAGTAGGGTGCATTCGTGACAGCAACCAAGCAAGTAACTAACAGTAGCTGAAAGGAGCTGTCTTTAACAACAGCTGATCAACTCACAGTGAAGAAAGGGATTCGGGTTGAAAAAGCATAGAAACCCTGACATGCAGCTTCTTTGGTGTATCAATGACAACATCATAGGAATATGGAGGGTACTAAAAACTAATTACAGGGATTGAAGAGAAAGTACAACTAACCACAAAACTAGAACTAGAGATCTTCACACATACCACTACTTTTGGTTTTCCAAATTGCATACATTAACTTTTAAAGGGGATTATTTTTAGTATTTTTGTACTTTAAAACACTGTAGTTTCGCCGGGCCCCAAATTTTAGTGACATCCAGTTAGGATGGGGCTTTGGAGAGATAACAGCCATAAAAGGAGCCAGGAAGTATTGAGGAAAAATCGGATTCTGTTACTTAGTTTACATCATGCAAGTCTTTATCTAAGCATCTTTTTGTTGTCATCCACTGTAGGTAGAACTGCCCCTTGGCTAGCTAACAGGTTTTTGTAATAACTTAGTCTAAACAGCATCCTCTGTCAATATATGAGTAATATCATGGCTTTTACTAAACAACAAATTTCACAAAACATGAGGGCATCTGCCAGGCCTGTCTGTAGGATGAAAGCACCAAGATCTCAAAGACTTGCAGCGCGGTAATGTTTGTTAGATATAAGGAGGAAAGCTATGGTGTTTCAGAACTTGGGCGTTTCATCTGCGAATTGTTATGTTAGTCCAGGAATCAATACATATCTCCACCGCAACTTGCCTTTCTGATTAGACTGCAGTGTCTTTAACCTTGAGTGACAAGGATAAGCTAGAAGTCTGAGAAGTCACAGCCACTATCATCCAGAAAACTGTCAAAGCCAGTTAGGAAAGATTTATGTTTCTGTGCTTTTCTTTCTGTAAAGTTTTGTTTTATTACTATTTTTTAAAAATTTGTTCGACTGAGATGGCTCAGGTGAAGTTTAGGCTTGATACGGCAGATACATGGCAGTGAGTGTTTAATAGACATGTGCAAAACTAAAATTTTAGTTTCGTTTTCGTCCATTCGGACGAAAATGTTATTTATTTCGTTCATTACTGCATTCGTTTCAGACGAAATTCGTTCATTATTTTCGTTTCGTTAATTTTATTTTGTTTGTTTTATAGAAATACAATGTAATACTATTGGCTTTCTATAAACCGAACGAGAGCCCCATTCATAAGAAATTCTTATGAATGGGGCTCTCGTTCGGTTCATAGAAAGGCAATAGTACTACATGTTTTCTATAAGCCGAAAGTCTATAACCGAACGACTTTCGGTTTATAGACTTTCGGCTTATGTAATACATGTAATCCTATGGCTATTCTATAAACCGAACGTTCGGTTTATAGAATAGCAATAGGATTACATGTATTCCATAAGCCGAAAGTCTATCAACCGAACGTTCGGTTGATAGGCTGTGGGCATTTAACTATACGGAGACAGAGTCTCCATTCATAAAATTATGAATGGAGACTTTGTCTCCGTGTAGTAAAATGCCGACAGCCTATAAACCGAATGTTCGGTTTATAGGCTGTCGGCTTATGGAATACATGTATTCCTATTGCTATTCTATAAACCGACTCTATTTCGGCTTATAGAATGCAATAGTACTACGAATGGACGAATGAACGAATGATTTTCGTTTATTAACCATTCGTTCATTCGGCTTTCGTTAGCTTAGCATTTTCGTTCTTCGTTTTTCGGACGAATGGACGAAAATGCTATTTTCGGACGAAAATGCATTCGTCCGAAAACGAATGCACATGTCTAGTGTTTAATGTACATTTCTGTGTAAGAGGGGCTTCTCAGCTTGGATCCAGCTGAAGACAAAATATAGGAACAGAATGGACACTGAGCACAACTTCAGAGTTGCTTCTATCATCACCCCAGGCTTTTAACACATATCAGGAGCAAAACGCATCCCCAGCGCTCCCACTACTCTCATATGTTTTATTATTTGATTTGGATTTTAGCTCAATAGCACTTTCATTTTTCACTTGCACTGTGATTATTGCACTAGTCATTTTGTGAAGAAGCCCTATTTTTTGGGTTTTTTTTTGTTTCATGATGTGAAAAGTGCCTATGTACATTGTGGGATCCTGCCCAAACTGAATTGTGGAATAAATTATGTTTTAGAAATTAAATTATTTTGGGATTGGGACTTGAAGGACTAATGTGTGTCCTGAGGTTAGTCCGGTTGAGAATCATTGGTCTAGATTCTCTGTTGATCCCAAACTTCCGACTTGCTCCAGCACTTCATGCCCCAGACATTTCTATTCGCAACTTGTTTATACATAACCTAAATTAATGGACAATTAAGGGGGAAATATACCCAGAAGAAAAGATTAAAAACACTACATTGACAAAAAAACATAATTTCAATGTGTTTATTTTTTATTTTTCGAACATTAAAGGGGTCTAAACCTAATTTGTGGGCCGTGATTGCCTCATTAAAGGCTTTAATTTGTATGGTGCACTAATTATGCACAATTTAAAACATATTAATCCTTACAAAAAAAAGCATCACTCTCCATCATTGGTGTGTGCGTGCGTCAATCATATGGTACACAGCTAATCACTGGGAAGAAGAGGACCATCTCCTCCCCTGCTAGAGTTATGCCTGTGCACCCCTCTTCTTTGCCAGGTCTCTTCTGAATGGTACCCTATAAACAGAAGCCTGATAAAAAATATCCTCTGGGAGCAGAGTTGCTACTTTTTGCCATTTTCTGATGGCCACGTCTCAATACCCCCTCTGATACTTAAAGATGTGCATTCCAAGAGTATTTTAGGGAGTACAGTTGCACCCAGCCCTTTGTCCCTATATCTCCTTGATTTATTCAGAGAGGAATCAAAAGATCTGTGATGCCTACTACACAGATCTTTTTTTCAATTCTCTCTCTGATGGTGAAGTCACATTTTTTATTACTACTTGCCTGTTACATGTTGGATTTTCATGTACTATCTTTATTACATGTAATACTTGTATTACGTATTATATGTGATATGTGTATTCTATATTTTATATATATTTATGTGTTACTTTACATTTTTGTTAAAAATATGTATTCATATGTATTTCCGATATTATTATATTATTGTACGTTTTATTATTTTAAAATATGTTTTATTCTATTGTGTTATATGTATATCATAATACTTATAACATATTTGAAATGTTTTTTATTTTAATTCAAATATTATCTAATTATTTATTTCTTTAAAATGGACATTTCTTTTTTTTTTTATTCGGGGGATTTCGGGAGGGATTCAGAAGGTTTTAGGCTATTCTCTGTAAAACTGAATCATCCCACAGGGATTAATGGGGCATTTGAGGCTACCTTTACAGTGTTGCCTAAATAGGTGAAATTTAAATCATCGACGTATCCATCCATTGTATATCCAGCCAATTGCATTCGTCAATCTTTATAAAGCATGTTGTTTTAGTATTTCAGAAACCAATTAACTTGTCTACATCGTATGCTGGTTGTGACAATATATCATCATAATAAGGGAAACCAGAAATCAGTAGTACTGGAGATTATCATCCAGAGCAACTTGATATGACTTCAAAGCCACAGTGTGGGCCATGCGAAGATAGCTTGTCATGTTAGTTGATCTGGCTTCTATGATTAAACATGACTATACGGACATAAAGAAGATACTTATTACATATTTTTCTGTGACTGTATAGAAAATATATAAATTGTTTGAATCCATTTATATATATCAAAACATACCATAACTAGTAAGGTTAGATGCAATAATATAACCCGGAAATAAATGGTGAAAAGTTATTTTTGATTATTATTATTATTATTATTATTAAAAATGAATTACTATTAAAAACATTATTAATATTGTACAAGTTGAGCATCCCTTAACCAAAATGGTTGGACCAGAAGTATTTTGGATAACGGATCATTTCGGATAACAAATGACTTTCACCAATAATATATATAAAAGCCTCTCAGCACTCATGAAATACAGTAGAATCAATACAAATACTGTACAGATCATATCAATCCATTTCGCTGTGATGTAGCTGTGATGTGAGGCATCGTTGGGAACCTGCCGTTGGCATTTCAGGTCTGCGCACGTGTCATTGTATTTCCCCTTGTGGGTGTGGGGGGAATCTGAGCATGCATGGAAAGGCTATATCACAGCTCAAAGGGGGCTGGACACTGAATAAACTGTTGTGCACTTGCATTCTGACAGGTTGTGGAATTTGCAACTTGTGGCAAAATCCGAAAAAAAGTTTGGATAACGGATACTCAACCTGTATCATAAAAAGGAAAGGTTTCTGGATGAGATGGCACAGTCTTGTTTTTTTGGGGTCCTGTCCTGTCAATTTCGGGTCTGTCCCATCTTGTCTGCTGCCTATGCACAATGTGCTCCATTATATACAAGTGTTTTTGCATTTAATAGGTGTATCTCTACACAGAGGCGTCATTATGGTTGGTGTCACCCGGTCCGGTAACTCATGGTGTCACACCCCTGTCTTTCCTCCAATACCATGCCAAACAGATTCCTTAGTAATGCCAGTCATATAGCCCGTTAATATGCCACTCCTGGCTGCTTAGTGACCACGGTCATCTCCTCCATGCAGTCTTCTTCCCTCCTGCACGGAGGAGGGAGACACAGCCACCAGATATGACGTAAGGTTATATCCGGTGGCATTGATTTTTGTTTTTACTTTTTTTCTAGTATATGCAGCTGCCAGAAAAAAAAAAAACAGTTCAGCAGCTGGGGGTGTCACCCTCACCCCCCACTGTCCCCTCAGGACGACACTGTCTCTACATAGGTTAAAGGTGAAACAAGTGAACTCCAGACAGCTATTATCTGTACTGGTTAGGCTCTAGAGGACAACTCTTGCGGGATCATGCAATGGTGGATGACATCACATGACTCTGCTTCTTTTGGCTACGCCCCCGATCTGAAATCCAAATGCAATTTTTATTCAGGGACACTCATTAAAGATTCATTCTTCAGGGCTGCATAGACTAAAATAAAAAGACTGCAAGCATCTAGATCTTACTGGCCACAGCCCTGAAGTACACATAGTCTAGAAGCATCTGTGAAAAAAATGTCGGTCCCCATGTCTGTAGGTTGTCACTGCACATACCACCTGACATTGCACATTGCTTGTCAGCTATTGGTGGATAAGTCAGTAGAGTCTACTGATTCCCCTCCCCCATTTAACAGCTGTGTGCTTCACGACTGATGTCGGTATACTCCTAAGAACAGAGGGAGACTGTTTCTCACTCAATTTCTTTGCTGCCACCGAGGGTTAATCCCATAAAGTCAACCCCCAGTCTTTGCAATATTCGACTTCATTTTTAATAAGGTGCAAAGGGCACTCCCTATATAAAATTACTCTTAACGTATATTTTGTAAACAAGATCTCATTTAAGGAGGACATATTGGGTTGTCTCCGCTAAAAGGTGAATTGAAGTGAGAGGAACATTTCGTCTTGCTGAATTCACTATTCATTGCGCAGTGACAGACCTGGTTGGTTTTTCCTGCTAGACGCACACAGCTAGCCATAGATAATGCAGCGTTTAATCTTTACAAAGCCTCAATTATTCAACAAGACATTGTGGCAACTGGGTCAACTATGTCCTACTAGCAGGAGAAACGCACAAGCCTCGGTGAGAGGAAATGCTTATCTTATTTCAGCTCACCGGGGAATAACATAAAAGAATCTAGTACTAAAATCACTTTTGGAAAAAAAATATATCATTTTTTGTTTTGATTTCGCTTTATTTATTTGTACACTTCCCTCTTCGTCACTTGTTCTGTTAGCCCCCCGACCATCCATCCTATCTCTACCATCCATTAATTAATTTTAACAATTCCCAAAAAGAAAAAAATACATGATCACCGTTAAGCCCATCTTTACTACCCCCGTCTCCCCTCAACCAATGGAAAAAAAAAAGTCTTGAGCAGAATAATTTAACAAAATATTTCAACCAGACAGCAAAAATTCTATCACTTCTCCTTATTTCCATAAGTTTTACATGTTTTTATTTTTAATTAAAAACACCTTACAAATCGCCTGTAGTTTTACACTGAAAATGTGTTTATCGGGGCTTCTAAATTCAGAGAGTACGTAGAGGGTAGTCTGTCATTCTATGCAGCAGTTTGCATGCTCCCTTCGGAGAAAGTGTTTCTTTTACCCTCAGCCGTATTAATAGCGTGGAATACAGGGCTGGGTGGTTTCGGCCATTTTGTGTGATGTCACACGAGGACTTGAGGATATATGCCGGACTATTTTGCAGGACTATTTTAACTCTTTCAAACTTTGCATGCAGTTTTTGGGGAAAAGAAACTAATAAGACAGGTATGATTCTTATTCTTTCCCTTACATTACCTAAAAAATATTTTTGGTACACTGTAGATGGAATTGGACCTTTTATGACCTTCACATCATTTAATCAAAATCTATCCCAACTTAATGATACACTACCACTTACATAAGATGTAATAGAGAACATGGGCATTTAAAACAAGCACATATATAAATCACATGCCACTGGGTTTTTTTTTATATACGATTTAATTATTGCATACAAAAGGAAAACTAAAATTAGGTGTTTAGCTCCATTTTGTGAAAAAAATATTCCGGCCAGTCTCACTTTACAACTGTGGCCAAAGCCTGCAGGATGATGTCATAAGATACGCCCCCTGCTCTCTTACTGGCTCCTGTGTATCATAGTGGGCAGGACTAGGTGGCTGTGTACAACTTTTTTTTTACCTGCCTTCCAACACAAAGAGAGGAGACTGACCTGATCAAACAGGATCATAACCCCGCCCCCTTGTGATGTAATAGTTCCATTACCCTCCCATTCAATGCAAGTCTATGGTCAGAATTCTGACTTATAGACTGCATTCTGTGTCCCCAGCCCCAAAGTGAGATACTAGTGCTGTAAAGTCACTAGGGGGTGGCACCAAAAAACACTATATTTCACAAAATGGCTGTGCCCAGTCACACTTAAATACAGTCACATAACAATAAAAAAGCCATATCTGAAATCATGGAAAATGGATTACTAACAGCAAACAAAAATCATAAACAACTGAAAAATAAACAGCACTACAGAAGTCAATGCAGGGGTCTGTAGAGGCACTGCCCCATACCTACCAACATTCCCCCCCCCCCCTGGTGAATTAGCATACCGGAGCATAGAGGTTGAGTGTCACTCCTCCCGCAGTTTGGGAGCTTGAGAGCAGGTAGAGCTTGGCTTGATGCGGTACAGCGGTACACACTTTCTAAATCGGCACTGTCTCGAGCAAAGGTGGACAGTTGGGAGGTCTGCTGCCCCTCTAAAAGAGAGAGCACCAATATAGTTCCTGGTGGACATTTACTAATGTAATATGGATCTTCACTGACATGTCCCATGTCAGTTTTTTACACATTTGCTTATCCCCGCTTAGGAGCCAGGATATTAATACTTGAAAAGAAGACATTTTGTAGCCAGTTTATTAGAGAAATTGTATTATTACAAATGACTTGGCAGAAGCTCCAATGACCATCCCAGAATTAGTTTACATTCATAATGTGTTACCCACTGTTTTTATTCCAAAAAAAAAGATAAAGAAAGGATGGTTCAGAGTTGCAAAAAAAACCTTTCGCTAAAATGGGATGAACTCTTATAGAACGTTAAGATTGTAGTCTTTGTTTTCTGCGTTCTATCACCTCAGAGAGATGGAATGTTTTGCTCTTTTTTGTATTGTTTATCATGGGGCTGCTTAAAGAAGGGGGCCTAGTAATCGACAAGGATATATTGGCATGACTGAATGTAGAACCCTGTACTGCGGATCTGAGGCAGAGAGGCGTTGAAAGAGAAACAAATAAACTGGAAAAAAAAAAAAAGTATCATGAAGCACATTCCTTTGAGTAGCAAATAAAGCTTTCTTCTATATATTTTTTATTACTATTCACATGTATTTTTGGCATGTGCTTTGCACATTGTTAACCCTTTCTTGGAAACTATGTTTTTTTTTTTTTGTTTGTTTTTTGGATATTGCTTAATCGCACTTGGTGTAGAAACAGTTGGAACCCCTAGTTTGTTAGGTTTTCGATGGTGACATCACGGCGTACCCACAATGCACTGGCTAATCTTTTCAGTGGGCTGTATAAGGTACATACAAGTGGATGCAAGCATCGAATGCACAGAGAATAAATGTTGAATAGAAATGAAAGGGCCCCTCTGATTTGAAAATTAGCTACCCTTTTGACTACCATGAAGATTGTTGTGACATCTAGTATTATTTTTAGAGCAGTCCATTGTCATCTGACTACCCCCTAGACAAACCCTACTAGGGTGGACCAGTAAACTGTATTATCTATAAAAAGATCACCAGGATTAGCAGTCTCTTTTACTGTATTTTATAAGGTTCCTTCCCCCTTGCACCCTATGTAGAAAAATGTAAAATGCGTTGGTATTGGTCATCATCAGTTGATTGGGAACAGACTGTTCTCACATTCCTTTGCATCTCACATCTCCTATAATAAACCTGAGAGCCTATCTCATAAAGCATCTATTCATAACTTTTTCTGCGAGATCCTATCCCTACCTCACAGACACTCACAGATCCAATATCTCGAGGACGAAATACGAAAAAAACATTTTGGGATTTATTCACCAACACTGCTAAAATGAGTGTAATTTCATCCCCCATGACATCTGTAAGGTTAGGTTATCCCTTGAAACTATTCCCAGAACGGGGGGGGGGGAATATTCTGCTATTCATTAACACAGAACGAAAAATCAAAAATATTGACATTTTAACAAAGCCATACTGTGCTACAAAAACAATTAGAGGTGTTTGAAAAAGTCCAGCTGCCAAAGGAAGTCAAAAGAATGGCAGCTGTTCACTTCTGTTATATTGCACCCCAGTAGGGTTAGTTAAACACAGTCCTACTCCTGGAATTACAGAGTATCTGCGCTGGTCATAACTCTGAGTCAGTTATGTCAAAGTCTATTCTGATTTTGTTTTTTTTTTTGTTTTTTTTTTTATGTACATCTGCTAATTAATTAACAGGCTGTGAATGTGTGTAAGTCTCAGCCACACGTGTAATAGGATCCCGGTGCTGATCATTTTCACTCTTTTTATTGCCCTAACAGCCTGACCTGCATGTAACCCACAAGGGACAAATAGAGATAAATATACCCTTTTAACATATATCTTGAATGAGTACATTACATGTCTTCTCTTTGGCAGGAATCCGGCATTAAACATTTAATTCTCCATTGTCTGCGCAGATTGGTTACTGCACAGGAGTAATATGATGTGCATGGGCAGTAGCGCTTCCAGGTGTAGTGACAGCAACTACCGATCACGAGGTAGCGCTGACACTCAACGATGCATTAAGCATCACCGAAATTCAGTGCCTAAGGCACGAGTGATATTGAAGAGCAACATGCTCACTTGTGGGAAGAGCATCAGAAGTGATGCATTTTCACTTCCGTTGCCCTGATGCTGTTGCTAGACTGCCCCTAGAGGCAGTCAGCAACATTGCAATGAAAAAAGGTTATATTAGCCTTACATCTAGGGTTAGGGTTAGAATAATGGTTAGGGTTACAGTAAAATGAGGGTTAGCATAAGGGTTAAGGTTGCAATTAAATTAAAGTTAGAATAGATTAAGGGTTAGCATAAGGGTTAGGGTTAAATATAGGGTTAGGGTTAAATTTATTGTTGGGGTTGAGGTCACAAAGTTCACTGTGGGTGAAAAAAAAAACGACTTTTGTTATTTCCCTATCAGTCGTAAAAAAAAAAAATACAGAAAAACATGGAAACAGGCATATTTCTAAACTTAGGGGAAAATTCTAAAAAAAAAATAGATGGGGTCATTTTTAGCATTTGTAAATGTTTAAATGATTTTTTCCGTTCAAAGTAAGAAAAAGTTTTTTTTTTCTGTTTTCATATTTTATAATTTTTTTGTAGTAAATGATGAAAACAATGGTAACTAAAAAAAAAAAGCCCTTGTTATGGCAATGAAAACAATATATCATTGGTGTGGATCCAGCAAACAAGAAAGAAGGAAATTACAGCTAAACACAAACACCCCAGAAATGTCAAAACAGCCCATGTCACCAAGGGAAAGACAAGGTCAAAAGGTCATGTCACTAAAGGGTTAAAGAGGGAATCCGGTTAAAACATTAAACTTATTAATGACTTGCTCTTGCTTGGATATTTTAATCACTTTTTAAGGAAGATATACATGCCTAATAGGGCGCTTCCACTTACAGTGTCTGAAAAAAGTACTGCAACATCTCAAAGAAAAATATACAGATCTGTCTTATCATTTTTCCCCGCAACACATTCAGTTATTGCTGCTGCTATAGCAACAGTCCTGCCTATATCCCCGAGCCTCTCCTTAATGAAAGTTACTGAATTTAGCAGCCCCGAAGAAATTATTTTCAATAAAAAAAACTACAGAAGAAATTGTTTTACAATACCAATAAGGACACTACATATATATTATGCACTAGGGCACTCACTTCTTGGTATCTCTGCTATAGGGTGTTGTCTTTTCTTTTTATAGTTTTTTGTTTCGTTTTTTTTTAATTTCCCCACATACAAGATTTACCAAGTAACTGGGAATACTAGAAACATCGTTGCTAATAATTCTACCGATTTCCAATGAAGGGATTTACAATCCCCCCGATGTTTAGTTTTAGTTACATGAAGTTAATTTAGCGGAAACAAATAGGCGCTGCTGTTTTGGATGAAGGAGTGTAAAATCCACAGGATAAGCCTGGGCTACGGAAATGTTGATGGTGCTGAATATCCATGGACAGATGCGTATCTGTATACAATGCGTCAGGGACACTGGATTGATGTCCGATGAGCAGAGAAGTGAAACGAAGCAAGGTGGAAGTTTACTTATTCAAATACAGTGCTTTGCTTGGAGTGGCAAGGAACATTAGCCGGAGTAGTGGCAGAACCAATCAAAAGGCATGTGTGCACTTTTGGCTCCTGACTGCTTAATTCATTATTAAAGCAATCATTGTAGCAAACATCAGTCATATTAGACATATCTAGCATTACGGACCCAACTTCCCTGTGGGAGGGAAATATAGGTTCCCCCCACGCAAGCTGCTCTACATATAGAAGCCGCTTGGGTGGCCCAAAGAGCCACCAACATTAAATTCTGGATCATAAAAATTATCTAATCTCCACAGTAATAAAGACAAAGTATTTAACCAGGAAAGGTACAGTGAAGTTGCTCTATCATTTCTGAGTACATACTATTAACAGATTTAATGGCACTTATTGTATTCAAATCGGTAGAATGAATAGTTACATAGGACTCAACCGCAAACCTGAGGGATTGAACAGTTTGTACGGCGGACACATAATTCCACTAAGCCACCACACTGGCGGTCAGGAATGAAGCCTTCAACCTCACATAAGTAAGAGTCATTTCATGTTGTAGAAGAGGATATTTGTGGAAATTATTTGGCTGCACATCTGCCTGGCGGGCATGTTCCAATATGTGTCCTTTTGGCACTGAGTTGATGTTGCATAGTTTTTTTTGAATCAGTTCAAACTCTTGCCAAATTCTTTATTTGTCTGTCCATTTTGACAAATTGATTCGTAAGAGTCTCACTCATCAACCCTGATTGCCTTCCTATTCAAAGTCTACGTTTAAAAACCCTTCCAAAACCACAATATCATTATGCGTTCTTCAAAATTGGATCTGCTTCCTTGGCCCGGTTGCTGCATTAAGTCAATCATTTGACTGATTCATGTTCAGTTTCCCCCATTAGCGAGTGTACATCAGAGTTTTACGATCAGTGGCTGGTTACTAAGAACCTTAGCAAGATGGCCGCTCCTAGTAGGGAAAGCGTTACTCAAGGCAGGTGCACAAGCTTAATACACTTGTACCAGCACCTGGAAACCACATGTATAATTGTTGTTCTTCTAGGGTGTACGACGGATGCCAATGATAAGATAATGGAATGAGGGTTTGTTATCTCATATTTGGAAGTTAAATATAAAGAGTGTGGGGATTGGTGAAATGCCAGGGGCCTTTAGCAGTGGTGTAACTTGGTTTTGTGATGCCCTAGGCAGACAAAATTCGGGCACCCCCCACCAACGTTACACACCTACGACATGCCCCATCACCCATGTTGCACACCCACAACATGCCACATCACCCTCATTGCACACACATTAAATTCCCCATCCCCCTATTACATGCCACTAACACCCTCATTACACATACCACCACCACGTCCATTACATGCCCCAATCACCCTGATCAATTGGAAGGAGCTAAAGCTTGCTGAACGGTGGGGGAGGGAATGAAAATGTTTGAAGCACCAGAAGTGTGCTTTAACACCCTCTGGCAAAGTGCCGCCCTAGGCGAGAGCCTTGTTTTTCTTGTGGAAGATACACTACTGGCCTTAAGAGCTAGACTAATAGAGAGCTCAGAGAGCTAGATGACATATGTTGTACCAGAGTAAGGACAATTTGGAAAAACCTCAACAGTAAGGATTTAAGAAAAGCATGGAATGATCCACAAACATTGCAGACTAGAGATACTATACTGCTTAAAAACACTACAAAAAAAATCTAAGGGATGGATACCAAGAGTGGGTGATTGGTTGATTGTTTTTAAAAAGTATCAAACCAGAAGGAACTATAAACCCAGGAAAGGCAGGTCGAAAAACTTGATGGTCAAATGGCCATGAGTCTCTTGTAGGAAGACAATACTACGAGACATACCTATGGGGGGTGATTTGGGACCACCGACTCAAACTTTTGGAATACTGAACTTTAAACAAACTACATAATCTACAGTTTTTACATAATCCACAAGACATGAACACCTTATTGTATGGCACAGATTAAATTCAAAATAAAGCGCTAGAAAAGGAATTCAGTTATGAGGAGTTGGATTTAGTGCAAAATCCATTAAAATTGTCAGTTGTAAAAGTTCCTGATGATTGCCAAGACGAGTTTCTGGAAATGAAGGCTGATTTGGATGCAAAATACACGTTCAATGAGAAATCAGTCATAGAATGTTGGCCCTTGATGAATGATTCTTACCCAAAAGTGTCGATTAGAGCTATCCATGAATTGTTTTTATTTGTGTCGACATATCTTTGTGAGTCAGGCTCTGTTGCAAGTAAAAACGAGGTAACGAAGTAGATTTGAGGTGGAAAAAGGCCTGCGTTGTGCGTTTTCAAGCTCTCCTCCGCGTAGCCAAGAATTGGCGCAGAGAAAACAATCACAGGTTTCTAATTGACCTTAATCATAATCTAAATAAACTGAATCACAATACCCTGACATTCTATTGAAGGCCGGGTTTATTGCAGTATGCTTCAGTTTAGTCTGTTAAGTAATTATTTCTGAAGATAAAAAAAAATTAAAAAATAGTATTATTCACGTTTTGGAATCCATCAACATTTTTTTTCGATTTCACTTGTACAACTCCATCATAACAGTAATCCAATGTAAAAAAATATCCAAGGAAATGTATATAACCAAGATTTTCAATAGTACATGCATATTATACAGAGACAATCTCGGAAAAGAGGAGAATGACAGTCTGACATATGGTGAAATGGGTGCATGGGGCAAAAAATGTTGAGAACCACTCCTCAGCAAAAAGGGAGGGGAGCTATGGACTCAGAAAAGTAGGTTTTACCTTCCTTCTTGTTCAAGGGGTTCTGTCAAGAAGACATCATTAGGGTATTATGACCAGGAGAGGGCTGGCCATGTTTTCCCTGGAGGGGTAAACAAGTAATGTAGTTGCCCATCAGCCCACCCATTATCATCAGAGACAGACTCTAATGGACAGATATACTGACAGATAAGGTACAGCTATTGATAGACAAAACAATTAGACAGAAAGTACTACACACGAGCATCAAGGTATCCAGCTGACACACTCCAGCTGAGACCCTCCGGCCTGGACCCTCCAGCTTCTTCTGTACTACAACTACCATAATTCTTTGTCATTCTAGAAAGCTGGAGGGGAATTATGGGATTTGTAGTTCTGCAGCAGCTGGAGGGTTACAGTTGGATACCCAGCCACCAGGGCACTTGGTGCAGCTTTGCACATTAAGCTAGGGTAGAAGGCAGCTCTGGGGGCAATTACCCCTCTGCCCCACTTAGCATTCTTTTCCTGCTTGGTTAATGAGAAGGCACTGGGTTCTGGAACTGAGTCACATTTAAAGGCACATTTGTTGGCTGATTGGCTGTCACTAGACGAGCAAGGCTCAATTGTGTTTGTTTCCACAGATAATGGAGCAGAAGTGCCACCAGCACATGCAAGAATATCTTTAGTTACAGTTAAGGCAAATGGATAGGAATGGTGAGGAATGACGATCCAGAGATAGTATGAAGTATGGCAAAACTGGTAGGGCTAGAAGAGGTCCTCTACCCTACCCCCTCACTAAATAGAGATAAAAGGCAGTACAGATTCATAGAGGAGACTTTGCAGATCGCACTATATTTAACTTTTTTTTTTACCCCTCCTTTATGCCGGACATCTGTGTCTCTCTGACAAGAGAACAACTTCTGCCGAGACCCTTTGTTAAAAATTGAAATATACATTTTTTTTTATCTGTACACATTTTTGGGGGTTAATTTTGAATCATTTGGTTATTGTGACCGATCCACCTGTGTCGATTCAGTTCACCCATGTGCAATGTATTGGGCTCCTGCACTCATCAGTCATCCTTTTTTTCAATAAGCGACGATACCCGTTTTGATATTATCGTCTATTATAATAAAAATAACCACGTGTATTTATTATAATCTGTTATATCTCTTATACATGATGTCATTATTTTGTCAATTTGTTTACCAAATCGTTTCTCGTTCTCCGCCCCCCCCTCTCCCCCCTCTTGGCAGTGACTTAAGACTGAAAACATTTGTAACTATTACATTACGTTCCCAAGTCCTGTTTGCAAAATCAGACTTCATTGCATCCGAAAATATCACATCATTTATTGAAGCCTGCTGGCTGTGTACCCAGAAAGCAAAGTCACAGCACCTCATTTCTCCAAGTCCGCTTGCCATTAAGAGCCATTCCTACTGAAGTTGACGAATTTTTGATTCCATTTCTTCAGCACAGTGCAGCTTTCTGCTTACGGTTGTATCTGTTTTCCTCATTCCTAATATCATTCTCTGGGTCCTTCAGTGACACATACACATAGTGCTTCTCATTTACTGTGCGGCTCTTTCAGAGGTGAGTGTGCTGATTGGTGAATGTTTGGCTTCTCTTTAGTTTGTGCTACTGTGGCACCCATTTGTTGCTGCCTTAATGTATTGGTATGCCCTGGGCAGAGCTCTCCTTTAAATTTCACCTATATTTAGGAAAATATCAATACATTATAACTATTAACCCTTCTTATATCCCCCCCCCCCCACCCCCATTTTCCCTTTAGCTCTCTTTATTCTGCCTATTACCAAGCCAGGCCAGTAGTGGGACAAAATGTTCCTGGTTACCTTACTTGAATCCTTTTTTTTCCAGTTCTCATATTTTCCCAACCTATTTTGGCCAATTAGTTCTCCAACTGGAGGGGAAACTGAACCTGGCTGTGGGCCCTCTTTGGCAGTGGGCCCTGGGCAAATGGCCACATTGTCCATTGGATAAGCCGACCCGACTCATCACAAGTTTTCACACGCTGACTTTATTATGGGAGGCCTATGATCATTACTCTAATTCCCGACCTGCGTGTATCACTTCCGCTTCGGAGGAGTACTCACGCGAGCTGGGTGATCACATATCTTTTCCATTTCAAGCCTAGATGGATAACACCACTATGGCAGTACCAGTAAATTAAAAAATGTTGTCATGTTCTGTGAATTAGGATATTTAGAGAAAAAAAAAAAAACAAGCCGGCTCCACTGAAATGCTGATAAATTTCTTTCATTCAGCGAGTATAAATCACCGGGTGCTCCGTCCGTGCTGTAGCCGCAGCACTAAGTAATCCAATGAAAATGAGCAACAAAAGGACATGCACTCCGGAGTAGGTTAAATGATAAAGGATTGTATTAAATCAAGGAAACATCACGAACATCAGGGAAAACAAACAGATAAAACAGATGCCTTACGGGTTTCACGTGTCTCCACGCTTATTCATAGGCCTATGAATAAGCGTGGAGACACGTGAAACGCGTAAGGCATCTGTTTTATCTGTTTGTTTTCCCTGATGTTCGTGATGTTTCCTTGATTTAAAACAATCCTTTATCATTTAACCTACTCCGGAGTGCATGTCCTTTTGTTGCTCATTTTCAGTGCATTAGGATATCCTGAGCGCAGCCTAAGAACCTGGCTCGTTTTCGTTAATGGAGCATATAATGTGGGTGATGGGGTTAATGGAGGCATATAATGGGGGTGATGGGGTTAATGGAGGCATATAATGGGGGTGATGGGGTTAATGGAGGCATATAATGGGGGTGATGGGGTTAATGGAGGCATATAATGGGGGTGATGGGGTAAATGGAGGCATATAATGGGGTGACGGGGTTAATGGAGGCATAAAATGGGGGTGCTGGGGTTAATAGAGGCATATAATGGGGTGATGGGGTTAATGGAGGCATGTGATGGGGTGATGGGGTTAATGGAGGCATATAATGTGGGTGATGGGGTTAATGGAGGCATATAATGTGAGTGATGGGGTTAATGGAGGCATATTATTGGGTGATGGGGTTATTGGAGGCATATAATGGGGTGACGGGGTTAATGGAGGCATATAATGTGGGTGATGGGGTTAATGGAGGCATATAATGGGGTGATGGGGTTAATGCAGGCATATAATGTGGGTAATGGGGTTAATGGAGGCATATAATGGGGTGACGGGGTTAATGGAGGCATATAATGGGGGTGATGGGGTAAATGGAGGCATAGAATGTGGGTAATGGGGTTAATGGAGGCATATAATGGGGTGACGGGGTTAATGGAGGCATATAATGGGGGTGATGGGGTAAATGGAGGCATAGAATGTGGGTGATGGGGTTAATGGAGGCATATAATGGGGTGACGGGGTTAATGGAGGCATATAATGGGGGAGATGGGGTAAATGGAGGCATATAATGTGGGTGATGGGGTTAATGGAGGCATATAATGGGGTGATGGGGTTAATGGAGGCATATAAGGGGGTGATGGGGTTAATGGAGGCATATAATGGGGTGATGGGGTTAATGGAGGCATATAATGGGTTGATGGGGTTAATGGAGGCATATAATGGGTTGATGGGGTTAATGGAGGCATATAATGGGGTGATGGGGTTAATGGAGGCATGTGATGGGGTTAATGGAGGCATATAAAGGGGTGATGGGGTTAATGGAGGCATATAATGGGGTGATGGGGTTAATGGAGGCATGTGATGGGGTTAATGGAGGCATATAATGGGGGTGATAGGGCATGTGATGGGGCAATGGAGGTGTGTTATGTGGGTGATGGGATATGTAATGGGGAAAATCGACAAACGGGATGGCCCGTAACCAATGCTTAATGGAGAAAGGGAACTTAATTTGGGGGAAAATGCAAAAATGGGAAGAAATATGGAAACCTTGCATATGTAGTAAAAATAAGGAGCAATTAGCTGAGGCTGATTTAGCGAGAGTGAGAAATTTAGTTCTGTTATGTATTTTGTTTTCTCTTTTTTATAGACTGGTACAATCTGAATATTAAATACTATTGTCTTAATGAAACAGGGAAAACTTAAAAATGTGATAATACTTTAATCTTAATTAAATAGTTCTCCTGCATTAATAACCAGTATTGTTTGTTTTATTTAGTTTTTTTGTAAGTCTTGGTGTTTGTGTAACGTCACATACTTATGTATTATGTATTAACAAGATAAAACGAAATATACAAAAGTAAAAGAGGATAGCCACAATTAATGAACAAACGCAGTCAGAGATTGGCAGTAGGCCTCTTTCTACAGCTTTATTTTCCACTGTTTGTAAGATATTCTTCACTGGCTAACACCCCACATTTTTCTCTCTCATCCGATTCAGCTTGGTTTTCCATTGTGTATTATTCTGGCATTGAATAGAGACTGCAACGTTTTGAGTCATACATTGAACCAGATTGGGTAAAGAACAAAACAAAAAAACCTTGACATGTCTGTCTATTTTTTGACAAACTGACTTGCGAGAGTTTCACTCAAATTCCCTGATCTCCCTTCCCATTCATCTCTCCGTTCAAAGAGTCTTCCAGATTCCAAGTCATTATCTCTACTGCAAATTGCCTTCCTTCCCAACTCCCTCCAAACAGTGATTAATTTGACCCATCCTTATTAAATCACAATCTTCCTTTCCTGTAACTTGCTGAATGGCTGTGTTTAGCAGGGAAATACGGAGACTATAGGGGGGGCATGTATAAACATGGCGCACACTCAGTTTGAGACAAATACTGGCGCAACTGGAATGTGCACCAATGTTTAAAGCAGATTTCGAAAGTCTGCGTTATCCGCGCCAAATGCGTAGATTTAGGTTGTGTCTGCGCTTGTCGTGCCAGCGCAGCCTATGTATAAAAAACTGGCGCTGTTCGGCGGAGGTCCCTTTCCCACACTGCGAAGTGTCTGGAATTATAAAAAAGCGCAATCACTGTAATACATAGCTAATTTTTTAAATTAAAACTCCTGACACTTTGGAGTGCTAAATAACCTATATGTTATTTCTGTATGTGCATGTGTAAATCATACACGCACATGCCCCGTCATCTCATGTGTGTCATACCCTGTCATGACATGCGTGCTTTTCACGCCACAGGGAAACCCAATGGGAAGTTTTTGCTGAGCTTCATTCCCTGTATCTTTTCTGTTTTTTTATAACGGGTCTTGCATCATTTAGGAAAAATAATTCAACAGGTTAATATACAAACAAAACAGTTAAGCACAAAAAAAATTGTGTGGCTGGTGGTTCGTTATGTAAACTTTCTCTGGTGTAAATAGCTCCCAGAAGAAAGACACTAGTCTATTTTTTAGTTTCCATTTACAAAATTTCACAATCTGCCAAGCAAGAAATACCTGGAAACACAACATATAGAACATATATATGTATAGAAAAGGTGCAATTGCCTTTTTTTTTATTGATCCCATCATTTTTCAGTGCAATCCAAGTACCAAACAGTGCAGAGGCGTCACTAGGGTTGGTGTCACCCCGGTGCGGTAACTCATGGTGTCACCCCCCTGGATTTCCTCCAATACCATGCCAAACAGATTCCATAGTAATGCCAGTCAGATGGCCGATTAAATATGCCACATACAGGAGCCCCACAAATTATGTCACATGCAGGAGCCCATTAACTATGCCACACACAGGAGCCCATAACTATGCCCCATACAGGAGCTCCATAACTATGACACACAAGAGCCCCATAAATTGTGCCACACCAAAGACCCATAAATGATGCCACACCAGAGCCCCATTATTTATGCCTCACCTTGGAGCCAAATTAATTATGCCACACACAAGCGCCCCATAATTATGCCACACAAAAGAGCCCTTTAATTATTCCACACATGGGGCCCAATAAATATTCTGCACATGGGACCGCTATTAATTATGCGACATAGAGGAGCCCCACAAGGTGAAAATTGTACAATTCAAAAACAATATATATCTATTAACACAGACATCTCTCTACAACTAATTGTGTTTATACTTATTTGAATTATTTAATATTATATTTAATAAATATGTTATTGAAAAATTGCATTCCTATTTTTTATTCCCTTCTTCTGCACCCACATTGCACCTAAAGGACTTAACACAGCACCATTCAGTACCCACAGAACTTGCCATGCAACTATATTGCACCCACAGCACTTGGCTTGCACTCATATTGCACCTACACAATTTGGCATGCCACAGTATCACTTTGTCCCACAGAACTAGCCAGTGTCACTTTCCTCATAGTATGTGTTATTTTGCCCCACAGATCATGCCACAGCATCACTTTGCCAATTCAAATATGCCAGTATTTAACCCCTCAATATGCCAGGATTCTGGCCCTCCAATATGCCATTTAATATGCCAGGATTTTGCCCCTCAATATGCCATGTGTTTGCCCCCCAATATGCCATTTAATATGCCAGTATTTCCCCCCCCCCCAATATGCCATTTAATATGCCAGGATTTTGCCCCTCAGTATGCTTTTGCCCCTCAATATGCCAGGTTTCTGACCCCCAATATTCCATTTAATATGCCAGTATTTTGCTCTCAATATGCCAGGAATTTGTCCCCCAATATGCCATTTAATATGCCAGGATTTTGCCCCCCAATATGCCATTTAATATGCCAGGATTTTGCCCCCCAATATGCCATTTAATATGCCAGGATTTTGCCCCTCAATATGCCATTCTTTAGCCATTTAATGTGCCAGGATTTTGCCCCCCCATATTCCATTTAATATGCCAGGATTTTGCCCCCCAATATGACAGTTAATATGCCATGATTTTGCCCCTCATTATGTCATTCTTTAGCCATTTAATGTGACAGGATTTTGTCACTCAATATACCAGGATTTTTCCACTCAATATGCCATTTAATATGCCAGGATTTTGTCACTCAATATGCCAGCATTTTTTACCCTTAATATGCCATTTAATATGCCAGGATTTTGCCCCTCAGTATGCCAGGATTTTGCCCCTCAAAATGCCATTTAATATGCCAGGATTTTGCTCTCAATATGACAGGATTTTGCCCCCCAATATGCCATTTAATATGCCAGGATTTTCCCCCTCAATATGCCAGGATTTTCCCACCCTCCTCCAGCCTTCCCCAGTACTTACCTCCTTGCTGCTCTGTCTCCCGGTGCTCTGCAGGTCCGCGGCTGTGAGGAAAGCGTTGTGCGCTCCCCTCCAGCAGTGCGGCTTCAATAAAGTTTGTTTAAAAAAAGTTTAAAAAAACGTTATTGAAGCCGCGCGGCTGGAGGGCGGTGCACAATGTTTCCCTCAAAATGCAGGAACACAGTTCCTCCCTAGGCAAACATATATTTTGCTTCCCCTTGCTAATCCTGTCCTCAGCAATGAACACACACAGTCAAACATTCCGTGTCACATACACATGCAGACACATGTACACACACAGTCACACATTCATTGTTACATACACATGCAGCCCCACCAGAGCCGGAGCCTTTGGTGAACATGGGACAGGAAAAGGGTTGAAATTGATGTCACAAGTCTTTTTTCAACCTAAACTACTATGTTACTATTGGTAGCGCCTGCTCTGGAAGCGCACACTGATAGCACCAGTATTTGGCACTATCTGCGTGTTTATTCATGACCCCTAGTGTGTACACTCTGCTGATCAAAATTATTTTAACACTTTTTTTTTTGACAAGGAGCAGTTCAAACAGAAGAAAAATGCTGGCGTAAGGTGAGAGAGAAATGCACAAGCACACAGGATTTTATGTAATTTCCTATGCATATCTCAACATGTGACTAGAGTCCAAACTCTCATTCGGTCTCCGCAATGATACATTTTCATCCAAACTATTTTCCAGAATTACTGTGTGTGTGTGGAATCAAACCAGGCTTAAAATCACTGGTAATAAAAACAAATGTACATGCAACAAACGAGCACTCATTGGTTATGGGGATGTACCACAGACCTACCTACATAAAATCCGTACTCAGTAATCAGTGGGTCATTTCCTTCTGCAATATTGTAACTACACTATCCATCATTGAAATATGGTTATATATCCTTCTAATATTTTACCGAGTTGCCTGAATATTAGCTCAGTAAACTCTCAGCCAGTTCTCCTCACCTATCATAACCTCAAGCCAACCTTCACCACCTTACTTACCTTTGAACATTCCAAAAAAGTAAAGGATTGAGGTGCCTTCTCTTGTACAGCCATGCTAACGTGGCATATCTATCCCTTCCCAGAAGCTAACAGTTAGCCTAAAATGTCTGCCTCATGGAGGTTTTGTATAAAAAATAATGCAACTAGTGATTACATGGCTGCCACTGGGACATCTTCCATCTAAAAATGAAAATGCGATTATTTTTACGTCAGCGCAATTTATTTCAAATTATATTACGTTTGTCAATAAAAATGGGCATTTATTTTTTCTGCCTAAAATAAACATTTTGCAAATAAATCTAGCTACATATAGATGTGCAACTGTTAGTTTAACTGTTATTTTATTTAATTTAGCGATGAGGTTTGCGCCTCCCAGGCAATTTTTTTGAGGAAGCAGCAAAAAACATTAATAAATGCCGCAGTGCGTTATTTCAAATTCGCTAATTTTTGGAGGTTTGTTTTTGTGTTTCACACAGCGCCAGTGTTATGAGCTAGCTCGGTGGGTGTCTTCTTTATATATAACACTGTGTACAAATCCTATATATTATTTTCTGAATAGCATTTCCGTGGGACACATTTTTGTTCTCCGCTTCATTATTTTAATATCCTGTACGTTTATAGCTTTTCACACTATTTAAAAAATAAATAAATAAATAAAATTAAAAAAATTAAGTATTTAAAAAAAAAAACATTTCTTTAGCAGAATAGGAACAAACCATTATTGATGTCATCTGTTCCGATATCGGCGAACATCGTAAATCCAAATTTTATATGTTTAGAAGTATAAATCTCGCTGTATTATTCCAGGTTAAAAAGCATTTTACAAATAAATAAATAATTTCATCCCTATGTATGTGATACCAAGTACAAACAATAACATAAAAGAATGAATATCTTCTTCCTGTTCCAGACACATTTACATTCATTTATTAAACTCTTGCTCGTTGGAAGCCATTAATTTACAACATCTGGAACGATCTTGTTACATCAGACACGGGCTAAGAACAAATGTCCAGCAGATGGCAGACCACTGGGAATCAAGGCCTGTTTTTCGCATTAAGCTCAGAGCTGTAAACCTGCATGCAAAGCCCATTTTATTTCGTGTTTAATGGGACTTTATGGCCGGTTTATTATTATTTCTTCGCACCTAGAGTGAAATAGATGTAATTATTTTGCAGTTCTGTGTTGTGGTTTTTTCTTTTTTGTTGTTGTTGTTGTTAATTCCGATGCAGACTTTAGGTTTTGGAAAAGATAAAATGTTATAGCGCCGGGAAGGCCTTTGTTACAGGTATTTAATTTCCCACAAACCTTTTCAGGGTAAATATTAGCTGTTGGCGTGGCAATGTAAGGTGCTGGATGTTGGGTCAAGCGCACTTGAGAAGGGGAGTCAGAAATAGTGTTAATTCGGTAATACACAAAATGTTTTGCATGTGTCCATTGATGGTCCTTTGGTGAACCAATATGGCTGGCTTTAGATGTGTTCCTCTGAACTGGGACATAGTTGGGTATTATGCCCCGGTTCAGAGGAACATATCGAAAGCTGGCCACGTTGGTTCACCAGAGGACCATCAATGGACCTTGTGTTCAGTTCCTAAAGTCAACTATCGACTATATCGACTTGTAACATTCTTTGTTACAACTGAATACATTTATTTCCTGTCTTTTTAAAAACCAAAGAACCTGTCCGTCCCACGTCATGCGTCACGTATAAAAGTTGCGTTAGGTGGTTCTATGAAATCTTCTTGCTCACTTTACAACATGGAATAAATTATAACTCCTATCCAACGTTACAAAACCAAACCTACATTGGGGTATCCATTTTGTTACATTCTCTGTATCTAATAACACTATGATACTCTCTAGCACTGTACATCCAGACTAATCTGAGAGGGTAAAGTGATACTTTTGAGTAAATGTAACATTTCTCTATAGACATATGAATATATTTCCTTTTGTTCACATAAGTGCGTTTATTGAGCAGGTGAAGCCATTACCCCTTGTATATATATTTTTATTCCCATAAACAAAAATTCTAAAAAATAAAATTGAACACCACGTTAAATGTATCATATTTTATATCTCCTGGAGATATATTATGGATAATCTTGCCATACAAATATACATTTTACAGAATGTGTATACAACGTTATTATGGCTTAACTTTTGTTTATGAGAAATATATCTCTGGCTAATTTAATTTAATATGTCCAATTTATTTTTAAGTTGATATGTTTGATACTTGTAAAATATATTGATTTATTTATTTGAAGCAATTTACGGTTCTCCTATAGTTTTACATTGAAAATAATTTCTGCGGGGCTTCTATGTTCAGTGGCAGCCATTAAGGAGGGGTTTGGGGCGGCAGGCTGGACACTTTATTTGTTGTTTTTTAATTAGATGCTCCTTTAAATACACATGTATTTTCAGATGATTTTACAGCATAAAAAATATATACTTTGTGTTCGCAGGACTTTGAGCAATTACAAAAATTAAAGAGACGGCGTACTATTGTTTATTAGCATCCCTTCCAATTTAACATGAAACTTTGAATATCGGTTGTATATACATGTTGATTTTAAAGTTTTTTTTTAATATCACTGCACCAAAGAGACTAATAGGCATGTGTCACACTTGGAAAAAGCCTGCAGCTGCGAAACGCGTCGCGGGTGAAAACATGGGGCTGTGGACTGTCCAGTTATTGGCTGGGTCTTTCTTGACTTTTAACCCTTTCTGTGCTGCATACCATATTTAAGATACTACTTTTCTTAATCGTGTCATGTTTTGTTCTGCTGAATTGTGTCTTATTATTGGTTGGAGGGGCTAAGGACCTTAACCAATGACCTTGGTGTGACACCTTCTCCAATCCAGAAGGGATATTTACCCCTGATATTCCATCATATTCAGATACCTTTCTGAGTGCGATAGCATTACTATAAGACATCACCTTATAAGAACAGGATTTATCTATCTATTTATTCATTTATGTGATACTGCTTGTAAGACGATGGAGCATTGAGATATACACTTTGTCTTATTTATACACCAGAAAATGTTTTTATTTCTGGCTTATTATATACACCAGAACCCTGATGCGCACTTTGCTTGTTTCATATACATGTATGTACTGTAAAAAATGTAAAACTAAAAATTTGGAGCACCGCATATCATATTTATATCTGATATGATATACTAGGAATAATCTTGTGATACATATATACAGAATGTATATACAAAGGTACAGAAGGCACTGTACACTGGCGTAAATAATGTTTATGATAAATATATCTCAGTATGGCTAACTATACTATAAATATTCTGACCTATGTTATACTGTCTGTACATGTGTCTGGCTAACTATATAACTGGCAAGAGGGGCAGGACAGCAGTTGCTCCCAGGCTGCTCTCTTATTTATTTATTTTTTTTTGTGGGGGGGCGGTAAGGAACTGAGGGAGGTTATTAGAACTCCAGCCCCTCAGTCCCTTAGTTATGGGGACTGTGGCTTTAGCACTTTTCATTTTTAAATGCCCTGATTGTTAACACTTTCAGTCTTTCTTCCCAGTTGTCTTGTCAGTCTCATCTGTCAGCAAAATCTTTCTTGCATTCTTATGTTTCTGATGATAGTAAGTGAACTGATGAATTGGAACTTAATTATTCAATAAATAATCATAATAATAATTGCAATAAAACTACTGAAGGGGGGGCAATTTTCAATTATTGTCTCAGCGGCAGAAAAAGAACAGCTACACAGACAAACACTGTTGATCTGATGGAGAAGCTTTAATACAATTAGTAAATAGGATTATTTACCCAAATCCTTTCGGCTGCGTCTAAGGAACATCGCACACATTCGCCCGTTCCTCAGCGAAGAGACCGCCAAAATACTCGCTTGTGATCTCTCGCCTTGACTACTGTAACGGCCTCCTGACTGGACTACCTATCGCTCGTCTGTCTCCCCTGCAATCTATCCAAAACGCTGCTTGCCAGACTCATCTCTTCCAACCTCATCTCCACTTCTCACTCGCGTCTCCTAGATTTCTCCCCGAGCTGCCCCCTCTCTCTGGAACTCCCTTCCCCGGAGCATCCAGCTCTCTCCCTCCTTTTCCAACTTTAAAAAAGTCCCTCAAAACTCATCTCTTTAAAGAAGCTTACTACCCAACCCACTAAAATACCGGTCCCTTTACCTCTAGCTGATCCCGCGTAGCAGGAACACACACTCCCTCTTTGGCTTATCCCACCTAGTGCCTCCCATCCACTCTACTGTTACTACAACTTCGATCCCTCTGACCTCTTCAATCCCTTATGTGTCTCATGGACCCCATTCCCTCTAGATTGTAAGCTCTGCGAGCAGGGTTCTCTACCTCATGTACCAGTCTGTACTAGTTTGTCTAACTTAGTATGTAGTCCCCTTCTATGCTCTGTAGCGCTATGTAAATTGTTGGCGCTATATAAATAAATGTTAATGTAATGTAATTGTTTTTATTATTAAATTTTTCTTATTATGGTACCCAAGCCTACTTTTCAAAGGCAAATTATACTCAACTTAACAATGTGCTCTTTATAGCTTATATCCCATAGATAGTCAATGTTCAAGTTCCTTTACAGCCTGCGAGAAGTCTTTGCGATAGGGAGACAGATCTAACCTCTCCTGTAGACGCGCATACACATCAAAGTATCGGCTCAAGTTGAAATCTGTAACAAACGGAACGCAAAGGAATAATTATTTCCATCATCCCGGCTTTCACCGACCGTCATCTGGAAGACCATCTGCTCTTTAATAAATTCTCCAAGTCAGATGCAGTTGAGTTGGTTGCATGCATTTGTGACACACCATCTCTGTATGCTGAAAGACTTACCCCAAAAAAATGTCTGACTTCATTTATCCAGACCGCAGGAGGAAATCAGAAAAAAGAATTGCTGACGGACAAAGAGCAGTTTCATGATTATTATTTTTTTTTTTTTTTTTTATAAAAATGTAAAATGTTCTATATCTTCCCGGAAACCAGCGCCTCGGACAAAAAAAAAAAATCAAAAAAAAATCTGAAGAGGTTAGATGACAACTATTAGTTAAGGATTTACTGCTGGAACCAGATAAAGTCATTCAATTAGTTTAACATCCCACTAGTGAGCAGTGAGCACACGAAAGATTGAGTTACGAACATAGAAATAAAGATTGTGATGGCAGATAAGAACCAATTAGTCCTTCTTCTCTGCGTATCTACTCTGCTTGGAACGCAAACTCAGATATGTTTGCCTTACGCACATCTCTGAATTGGTTTACAGGCATCAGTCTTTACTACATCCACTGATAGGCTTTTCCAGGTCTCTACTACTCTTTCTGTAAACTTTCTGACATTTCCCCCTTTTTTTTACCACCTATAATGCTAAGTTGTGCTCCATTTCTGCTAGTACGCATTTTTTTCTATTGTGAATTATCTACTTTCATCCATCTGCCTAAAAAAATGTACATCGTAATCCACTGAAGATTTATTAGAGATACCTTGTACCTTTGTGGCTGCTCTTTAAAAAATCTCTTTCTTTTTTTTTTTTTTTTTAGCTGATTTGGGATTTGAAGAGGAAAAGCTGAGACACAGCCAATCCTGAGGCTGGCGCTCTCTGATAATGATCTGCCCGTCTGATCAGGGTCTGAATTTTATGGAGATTTAACTAAGACTTCCTGGCGGGCCGTATAACTGAGCTGTAGCTCCGTGATTCAGCGTTTTCAGCGTTTGAGGGGATGAACGCACCACAGGCTGGCAGGAGATGCACTCCTCCCCTGCCCAATTATAGGTGGTGTGCAGTGCAATTGATGGGCCCAAGCACAAATGATACAGAGAGCCAATTTGTCTGACCGGCTCTCTCTGCTGTTTCTGAGCTCTGCTCGTTCAAAGAGTAAGGAGGAATACATTTTTAATGGTGCATAAACAGGGCATCAGTCAAATGTCATTATTCCTGTTTAAAACCTAGTGGAAGAATAAAAAATATGATAGAGAGAGAGAAAGAGTTAGAGGGTTAAGCGAGGGGTGCCCTGGCAGGTAAGTAGGAATTAAAGGGCAATATATCCCTCTGACCACTCAAACAGTTCCAGTTAATTAGTCAATTAAATGCAACTAAAAATGTAATTCACTGAAAATCCAATACAGTATTACACTTTTTCCAGTTATTGCCATTTAAAATCTTTCTGTGGAGTCTCCTGCTTATGACATCACCTGTGGCTTGATATGTCAATGAACTGGTTTTCAATGGCGAATGTGTCATTTGCATATTAAGGCACATGTGATGTCATAAACAGGAGACAGACACCCCAGATACAATTAAACAACATTTGCTTGCAGTTTTGCTAACACAATGTACAGATTACTTTCAAACACTTTTTATTCTCTCCATTCACAGTAATAGTTGCGTATAGATGATACAGTCTATTTAATAAAGCCAGTCCCATACCCTGAAGACACTTTTTTTTCCATTTTTAAATAGATCCAGATTTTTCTGTTTTCATAGTTGGTTGGTTGAACCAATGTACGTTATTATAAATTACTGCTAAACATTCCCGGAAAATACTGGCGCAAATTGGTGTCAAGGTAATATTCGGTCTAAAGTCATTAACAAATGATCGTTTTTAATCTCCCCCGAAAAATATATATAATCTACATAAATACGTGCACATGTTCTGCCTGTGGCGAATACCGTTGGTTTGTAAGTTGGAGCACAGCTGAAAATTGTATTCATTGTACGTTACAATGAGATGTGCGCTGTTTAACAAAACTGATTGTGGCGGAAGTAGGAACAATATGTTTTCCTGAATGAAAAGTGACTGTTTTGTTACCCGTGTATGGACGTGTATGTTCGTGGAAGGTAAGTTGTTTGAGGTAGGTTGTTGACATACATAGAGTAGGAGTCACCGACTCTGCTGTACTGGATGACATAGAACTGGAATTAATGGAGAACAAAATGGCTGCACTTGTGTTAAAATGGACTGGTTTTTTTTAGGTGCTACAAATACGCTCCCTTCTCTGACAGAAGAAAAATGATTTGTACCTCACTAAAACACTTGAGGCTATTTATTATAATCAATCAGATAGGAAACTTACAAAAAAAACAACAATCATTAAAGCGGAAGTTCCGTCTACCATGCACCCAACTAATGTTTCTACGGAAAATACCATGTGAAGAAAAAGAAACGGATAGGGCAGTTTATTTCCTCTCAACACTTCCGATCTCCTGAAACTGTGAATTATGTATTATATAGGGTGACTGCTGTTGCTATAACGACAATCCTGCCCCCTTCTCCAGAACGTCCTTATTTGGTCGGACTGAATTTACGGGCCCCAGCGTAAACTTTATAAATTGTAGTATTGGACTGGAAATAGTTTTGATGTCAAAATAAGTGCATTTCGCATATATTAAATGCACTTAATACATACAGTAAATCATCTAGGTTGGCAAAGTGAATACTGCCTATTAGCACAGATGATGGATGTATACCAAAGTGAAAATAGCATTTTTCACAGTAAGTAACATATAAATGTGCACTCTTCTATTAAATAAGATTATTTTTTAATGAAGATAATTTATCCTAATACTAATTCTGCAAGCCAAGGTTTGTAATCACTATTTTTTAACTATAAAATCTTGCTCCTGGACTCAATTTTAAGAAAATGACTCCATTGTCGGTACCTATTCTGCACTTTTTGATTATTGAAGGTTCCGTGAAGGTTTAACTTGGGCACTGGTTGACTTCAGCAAAGGAGACTTTCCATACATTTACTGGTTCAAACATTTCCATATAGACTGCAGGGTTCCTCAGATTAATGCTTTATAGCAGGTGTCTCTATTCTAAATAAAACCTGTAGGTGGCAGTGTGGAGGATCCTCTGTGCAGGTACTTTCCTCAACAAACACAAGAGCCCAAGCCTAAGAGGCACCTGCACTTTTGATTGCTTTCTCCAAGTTACAGTTCTCCTGGGAGTTTTACATTGAATATAATTTCACAGGGGCCAATGAGGAGTAGGACTAGCAGATAGGTTAAAAAAAAAAAACGGGGATCAGTGGAGAAGAAGCTGAGATATGAAGCCATTTTACCCTCCGGAGTCGGGACAGGACTAAAGTCGAGCCATGCAGCATATGTCAGTATACAACCACAATGCTGAGGAGGGGTGAACTGACAAATGATCAAGCTGCCTCAATATATGTATGGATCCTACCACAGCAAGCACAGGGGTGAACAGCTAGATATCAAGTAGCCAAATGTAATGCTCTCTGCAGTTCATATAACAAGGCTTCATTTAAATCCTAGTCTAGTCTAGTGTGACTTTCCAGTTTCCAACTCGTTTAACACAAATTAATGATTCATTGTGAATCACAATGAGCTGTTACTCCATTGTGCAGAAACAACTGAAATTTCGTTGTGGTGACTATTTTCCCCCTGTTATGGGCAAAATCAATAAACAGCTGGAACTGGGCATTTCTGAATAGATCCACCTGATCTTCTAGTGAGTCTAAAACAACCTCGATGTGGTATATTTGTTGACCCCAAGTCCATCTCTGGGGTAATACTAAGAGGAATTCAGCCTGTTGGCATGGCACAGACTATTAAAAATGTAACACCGTTTTACAAGAAGTGCATTCTCCAAGGTGGGCCAAAAACATGACCTAATGTGTGGTCAGATCACACTCTTGGGCATATTACTGATTCATAGAATGTTGACTTCCAAGGTTGCCAATGCAGCAGAATTATTTCCTACAACACATTTGAGTCTTTTCAGAGTCATTTTTCTTACAATTCGGATATTAATTCTAGGGACTTAGAAATAAGTTCTTGGCCATCAGAAGAATTGATTGTGCTCTTTCGGGAAACTATTCTTGTAGAATGAGGGGTGGGCAAAAATGATCTCCAACAAACAAACAAAACAAAATTCCATTAAAAAAAATAATAAAAGTTCATACAAAAACATCTCAGTTTGACCTGGTAAGTGGTTTTTGCTTAAAGGACAACTACACTTGGTTGACTCAGTTTCGACGGTGGGCGTGCATGCTCGATTGAGGCTTCCTCCACTGCAGAATCATGAGAAATGTAGTTCCCATTGATTCTGCTGTGGTTTACAAGCCTCAGTCACCTATGCGTGCCCACAGTTCCCCGTCGGGCATCTTCCGAATTGTATTGTTGACGCAGTGCAATTCGCATGCCACATTCGTCCCCTTGGCTCATCTGTGTCAGTGACACAACTGAGTCAAGGGGTCAAGAATAAAAGTTGGAGGGGCTAGGCACTCTATGAATCAAATACAGTATAAAATAAGTCCCACCCCAAAAAAAAACGTCAATTAAGTTAAGTTTTTACTCACTCACAGATGAGCGACTACTGCTATGGAATATTTTCCTGGAATGCTTTCTTTGTTTATTGTTTTTCTAGATTATCACTCCAAGCAAGGGAAAACTGCAAATAATAATAGAAATTAGATCTTTCTTCCAGCTAAACAGAAATATAATATTTATTTTCAATGGATATTCTGATGTTTCAAAAATATGTATTAAATATAAACCATACTAAACGCTAATCCAAAAACAAAATTACATATTTTTCATATTTTAGAAGTTAAATTCAGATGAAATGGAAGCAATTGTTTCCCAGATTTGCTACCTGTGGTGGCACAAAGTGTACGTACACCAAAGACAATTATCAGCAATTAAGACACCACATCAGCAATTATGACCAGAGCTTTGCTGCTTGGTTGTCTTGGACACAAGGTAAGTTAATTTGCATCTCTGGAACAAGGGATGCCCTACACAAATAATTAAGATTTTTCGATAGCAGTGCAAAAGCCATTGACATAGACAATGGACTCATCTATACCTTGACGCAACAGGCAGGCTAGCCTGATTACATATACCATATTTGCTCAATTATAAGATGACCCTGATTATAAGACGACCCCCCCAAACTTTGGGTATTCCTTTAGGAAAAAAACTAAAATCCTGAATATAAGACTACCCTATAGGAAAAAAGTTCAACTTGTATATATTCACATGTAAATAGTTTCTTAATCAAAAATTATGATATCAAAAAATTCATTTCTTGTTTTAATTTCCTTTTCTGTGTGAATGCTGCCTCTCTCTTTCCCCTGCCCCAGCTTTGTCTCTCTCCCCCCTTAGTGTTGTCTGTCTCTCCCCCTCCCTTTCTCTCTCTCCCCCCTCTTTTTGTGTCTCTCTTTGTCTCCCCCTCCCTCCCCTTGTCTTTGTCTCTTCCCCCCACCTCCCCTTGTTTCTCTCTCCCCCCTTCCTCCCCTTGTCTCTGTCTCTTCCCCCTTCCTCCCCTTGCTTCTCTTTGCCCCCCCTCCCCTTGTTACTTTCTGTCCCCCCATCCCATCCCTTGTTACTCTCTGTCCCCCCATCCCTCCCCCTCACCTTGTCTTTTCCTGGTGGCTAGTGGGGGCAACCAGAGGATGTCTGCAAGATACGTGCAGACATCCCCCAGCTGGCTGAAAGTCCCTGGTGGCTAGCAGGGCAGATGGAGGATGTCTGCACGATACGAGCAGACATCCTCCGCTGTTGCCCGGCACTTCCGCCAGGACTTTTATGATGAAACCGGAAGGACCCGGCTTAATCATAGAAGTGGCGGCGGTCATGCCGGGCTTCAGGGGAGGATGTCTGCGCGCATTGGCTGTTAGCAAGGGGGATCCAGGTCCCCTGCAGCTCTGCGGGGGACCTCGATCCAGTCTTATAGTCTGACCTCGATTTGAGGTCAGATTATAAGACGACCTTGAATATAAGCATTTGCTCTGAAAAAAAACGTGTCTTATATTCGAGCAAATACGGTAGTATATAATATTTCAGTAGAGTATCATTTAGGTTGTTTGAAACTCTAAAAAATTTACTTCATAAATGGTAATAAGGTAACCTACCATGCCCTAACATGTGAAACTATAAAATAGGGCCCCATACAGATGGGGAAAATCACATATCATGACTTATGAATACAAGTGTAGATCTCTCTTTTTTATACTAATCCAACAATTGGGGGCAGATTAACTCCTAAGTGGTGCCTTGCACTCAGACTAGATCTTGCTTGGCAAAAGTGGTTTTGACTGCTCTTGTAGCTTGTGATGATGTCACATCCTGACCTCACGTCCTGCCTGTTGGAACCAATGTCAGACGCACAGCCATTCAGTAATAATCATAATAATAGCTCTCTTGTCATCTGGAACCAGCAAGGCCCGAAAGTGAAACCTTTGCGAAAGAAAAGGAAGGTCACTGAGATTTCAGAAAAAAAAACAAAACTAGTGCAACTTCTACTGGGTTTAAAAAGCAGTTATGGTACTTAGCCTTCAAATGAGACCCAGATGGTCTAATATTAAAATAATGAGCATGTTGTAATCAAACACACACGGAGAACGGTATGACACATCAGTGACTAATCCCTGTGAGGAGAAATTATCTGTTTCATTGCCCTCTAAAATAAAGTGTGGCTGAAATGGAGCTCAATTATAGCTGCTGAACTAACTTCAGCTATATTTGGAATAAGCATACATAATTATACTGCCCGTCATTAAATCTCTAGCACACTCACTACATAACACTATACAGGTGTATATATATATAAATGTATATATATATTGCCACTAGGGTTGTCACCTGGCCGCTATTTTACCGGAAGGCCGGTACAAATTTGGCATCAGGCCAATGTTAAGTCTATGGAGACAGTACCAAGGCCGATATTTTTTTTTTTTTTTTTAAAAAGGCGGCAACCCTAATTGCCACTTATCTGTAAGTCACTGGAAAGGGGAGCAGTCTCTTGTGCTAAACATGGATCTGCAGTGACTTAGTGTGTCTGTGGTGTCTCATGTTTATGACATCACCAAGTGGCTTAGTATGCTAATGAACTACTTTTCTCTGGGACATGTGTAATTTGTATAAACCATTGTACACCAATAAATGACCAAACATGGCAATAAATAAATAAATAAAAGCACTTATGTCACAATGTAACGGCACATCTACCCAAGGTCGGTAGCACCTCTGCCCGTTGTAGGAAATCCCCTCCTTAGCCCCCCGATTACAGCTCAGCATCCACCCAGCAAGTCTTTCATGGAACCTTGCTCTTTGTACCCAAAAAGCAGACAGGACCACTAGCAGTTAGGTACAGCAAGAAGTCAGGATTGTGCCTGACTCACTGAGAGATAGGGGGTGCCTGGGAGATCTCATTGATAGGGAGCATGCTCAGTAGTCATTCAAATTCACGTGAATGGGAATGAATATGATTGGTTGAAGCAGAAAGAAAAAAAAAGAAAAATTGTCAGACTTTTGGAATGTAAAAGTGGGCATTCCCGATTGCTTCAAAAGCCTTAAGATCAGCAGATTGCTTATAAATTTAAGTTTAGCAATTTTTAAGTTATGAAAATGATAAAATATGCATATTAAAGCACTATTTCAGCACTTTAATATGCATTAAGACTTGGAAAATGGATTTTGGGCACCAGACATTCCCTTTAAGTAGAAACTAACAGTTTCAGAGATGTAACCCCTCTATTGACAGACATGAGCAGTTTCAGAGAATTATCACCTTTATCATCATGCCTTATGCATGCATACACACACACACACAGTCACACATACATACAAACACACAATCACATACGCATTTACATATATGGTTTCTTGCCTGGTGCTGGCTTCAGAAAGGCTGCTGCAGCTTACACTAAGCTCCATGTGAAGGATGAACTCAGCCAATCAGAAGAGGCTTCTGAACTGTCAGTCAATTAGGAGAGTTGAGAACTCTTTCCTGATTGGCCAGTTGAGATCTCCCTAACTTGGAGTTCCCAATCCAAGACAATGTATTGTCCTGGACTGAAGCTGCCTGGGTGTGACGCACGGGGACCCAGGTGAAGATAGACCCTGAGCACCCAAAATCAAGAGCTACATTGCAGGGGTGGGGACACAGGACCTGGTGTGGGGTAACTGCAATCCCTCGGAGGTTTGGGACCCCAAGTTTAAGCAGCCATGTCACCGGCCCTGTGAAGCAGCTGCTGTATCTAGATTACATGGTGAGGGATTACAATACAAGGCAGGGAAGGAATACATGGCAGCGCAGGAATACATGGCAGGGCAGGAATACATGGCAGGGCAGGAAGAAAAGGCAGAGCAGGAATACAAGGCAGAGCAGGAATACAAGGCAGAGAAGGAATACAAGCCAGGGAAGGAATGCATGGTAGGGCAGGAATACAAGGCAGGGCAGGAATACATGGAAGGGCAGAAATACATGGCAGGGCAGGAATACAAGGCAGGGCAGGAATACAAGGCAGAGCAGGAATACAAGCCAGGGAAGGAATGCATGGTAGGGCAGGAATACAAGGCAGGGCAGGAATACATGGAAGGGCAGAAATACATGGCAGGGCAGGAATACAAGGCAGGGCAGGAATACAAGGCAGAGCAGGAATACAAGCCAGGGAAGGAATGCATGGTAGGGCAGGAATACAAGGCAGGGCAGGAATACATGGAAGGGCAGAAATACATGGCAGGGCAGGAATACAAGGCAGGGCAGGAATACAAGGCAGAGCAGGAATACAAGCCAGGGAAGGAATGCATGGTAGGGCAGGAATACAAGGCAGGGCAGGAATACATGGAAGGGCAGAAATACATGGCAGGGCAGGAATACAAGGCAGGGCAGGAATACAAGGCAGAGCAGGAATAAGCATAAATAATAACCAAGAAAGCAAAGCAAGAAGGATACAGCCTGGATGAGCCTACACAAGGGTGCATGGTTACACTGGGACATAAAGTCCCACTTTTGGGACTGTAACGGGTAATCCAGAATGCGCAAAATAGGTACTGATGGAACCCTTTCAGTCCTCACATATATACCAATGTACAGCTCATACACTCATGAGATATTCCTTTGGAATTGAAGGGCTGATGATTTCCCAACCTCTCCCCTCCTCTTAGTGCATTCGATGTTTGTTCCAAGACAATGGTTTTCAATCTATCAAGCTTCTTTGCTTTTATCAGTTGCTCCGTCTGAAGTGTTTACACAATGCAATCAGTCCCTGTTTATACATTTTACTAAGAAAATATAATTATTAACATCTGTCTTAGAACAAAAACATCAACATGGAGATTTTCACACAAAAAAAAAACAAAGATATTCAGGATGAAAAACAAAGAAAGAAAGAAAGAAAGAATTGTTAAAAAATTGTGTCCTATGATCTTATAGCAGAAGTTTAGCAAGATCTCAAGACATCTCCATCCTGATTGTATTGCTTGTATGTCTATGTATGTATGTGTGTATATATATATATATATATATATATATATATATATATATATATATATATATATATATCACTTTACACTATATGGGACACATGAACATTCCACCAACAGGGACTTTTATACCATGGCATTGTAAATACATAAACATTAATACATAGCTGATCTCTACTTTTATAGCTGTAACAGCTTCTTCTGGGAAGACTTTCCTCAAGATTTTGGAGGGTTTCTGTGGGAATTCATCCACTAGAGCATTTGTGAGATCAGGCACGGGTGTTTGATGAGAAGGCCTGCCTCGTAATCTCTGTATTAGTTTATCCCAAAGGTATTCGATGGGGTTGAGGTCAGGGCTCTGTGAGGGCCAGTCATGTTCTTCCTCACCAAAACTCATCCAACCATGACTTTATGGACCTTGCTTTGTGCACTGGGGTACAGTCATGCTGGAATTGGAAAGGGGCCTTCCCCAAACTGTTCCCAGTTGGAAGCATAGCATTGTCCAAAATAGCTTTGTATGTAGAAGCATTACGATTTTATTAACTGGAAGTAAGTGGCCTAGCCCAACCGCTGAAAAACAGCCCTATACCATTATCCCTCCTCCATCAAACTTTACAATTGGCACAATGCAGTCAGACAGGTAACACTCTTTGCATTCGCCAAATCCAAACTTGCCCAACAGACCGACAAACAGCGAAGATTCCACAGAACACGTTTTCCACTGCTCCGGAGTCCAGTGGTGGCATGTTTTACACCACTCGATCCAATGCTTGGCATTGTACTTGGTGATGTGAGGCCCATTCCATGAAGCTCCCACCGCACAGTTTTTGTGCTGATATTAATGTCAGTGGAGTATGGAGTCTTCAGCTATGGAATCAGCAGAGCGTTAGCGACTTTTACACAACATGCACCTTAGTGCTCTGACATTATGTGGTCTGCTTCGTGGCTGAGATTTTGCTGTTTCTAAAAGCTTCCACTTTCCAAAAATACCACTTACAGTTGACTGTGGTATGTCTAACAAGGGAGAAATGTAGGTGTCATCCTATAACAGCACTATACTTGAATTCACGGAACTCTTCAGAACGAGCCATTTATATCACAGATGTCTGTAAATGCAGACTGCGTGGCTAGGTGCTTAATTTTTATACACCTGTGGCAACGGGTCTAATTAAAACACCTGAATTCAATAATTAAGTGGTGTGTCCTAATATATATATATACTAGATATGTATAAAGATAAAATTAAAGGGGAACTTACATTCAATGACCTATGGTAAATCAACACCCCCTAACATCCCCCCAGAAAAATTACTGCAAGACAAAAAGTTTCAATATTTTAGCCTCGAATGAGACAGAATGAAAAGGTCTAGAAGCAAAGCATCACAGTGGGGTCTATTTACAATAGGCCTTCTCTCCTCTGGGTCTTGGTCATTTGCAACATTATTCCAAAGCCAGGCCACAGTGTTGAACAGAGGCGACTCTAGAGTGCACAGCTTTAATTGTTTATAACTTGTTACAGCACCTCAGTCTCTTTTATTTAATTTCAGATATTATTCTTATTTTGGGACAGCAGGGATACAATCGTTGACTTAAAATACACAGCAATGGAAGCTGTCCTTCACAGATGGGTTACAGGCGTCCCACCAAATCAGTTAAGGAAAGGTCAACACCAATTCAAGACGTCTTGACTGTTTCAAACTCCAACTTCCTTTTTATCTCTAACCATAGAATCATTATTTTATTTTTTATTTTGTTTTCAATTTTCAAAAGTGTACAGAGATCCTGTTTTAAAAGTACAGGACTTTTTTTTCAATGCTAAATTTTACATACAATTCCACTGTAGGTGACTTCTGGGGGGGGGGGGTTGAAGAAAATATGTATGTTTTTGGCATGTTTTAGGATTTTCAGAAGTATCATTACTCTCTCTCTCTTTATGTGGCAGCAGAGAGTAATAAACATGTAATAACATGTCCAATTACAGCTCTAATTCATTAAAGGGCAGTTCCACCTATATGTATTTATTTTCTGTAAATTGCACTTTTTTTTTTACTTTGGTATAAATTCACAAATCTTGAAAATTTTACACCGAAAGTAATTTCATATAGAATTTACATCAATCTGCCATCTCTCGGGCAAACTTTGCTGTTTCAAGTACTCGGAATGTAGGTGGGTGTGGTTTCAGCCAGCTCTGTGGGATGAACCTGAAACATAAAGGTGGAGGGAGGGAAACAATTCCTTGATACACATTATCCAAATCTTTCAAGGACTTTTATTTTTAAATGCCTCACATGGCATCACTTATAAGCTACACCGCCTTGTGTCATACTCAGGATTTTAGCCCAAATTTAAAAAACCCAGACCTATACTCTGTTTCTTAATGTCCTTTTCCAAATACACAACTGACCCTCCTGTGAGGACTATTACCTAGTCTTAACAAAATATTCCCTGTACCATGTATAGTTTAATGCTTTTCCCATGCTCAGTCATGTAGCCGTTTCATCAATGCTTTATTCCGGGGCTCTTCTGTGCCCAGTATGCACGGAAAACAGAATATAAAATAACATCACAGCACTATAAAACAGACCACTGAAATCAGACATTTTTAAATGATGCACAAACAACAGTGTGTCATTGCATAAGAAAGAAAATGAAATAAAAGGTGAGCTTCATTAAAGGAAATGTTAAACATATAATTAGATTATCACTAGATCATTTTTTCCCTTTCATGATCTCCTGGCACCATATTAAGTAGATAAAAAAAAAAATGCAGGATGGCTCACAATCTCCTTTTAACTGATTTTGTCAGGATATTTATTTTAACGCCATGCTTTGCGGTCTATGGTAGATATTCTTCATTTTTATTTTCTTACTGGAAAAAAAAAAAGAAAGAAAGAAATGTTCTGTACTTTTTTTTTTAAAAACAATAACTCATCCAAAGATAATGCACTTATCCACTCAGAATCGTGTTTTAATTACGGTTTGTTTCAGATAAACGATGGGGAAATTGACTTGTAATTAGCTGATGACTTAGACAGATTAACAGAGCGACTGCTGTTTAGATTTTGAAAAGACTCTTTCATTGCAAAGTGAATTACATTTCTGGCAGAATCGGGGGATTTTTCAAAAGGCTTTTTTTTTTTAAATTTTTGCTCTTTTTTTTTCCGACTGACAGATTTACATTCTGATGTTATGGAATCGCTATTTGCAAAATATGGCAGGGAAATGCAAATCAAAACAAACTCTGAGCAGACTGTGTATATTCAAAACTATATTCATGCAGAGCCTAAAATTCTGGCACGTCTGACTGTATGCAATTAAGAGAAGCGTGATAGCATGTGGTGCTTTAGGATATCACACTACCATCGCTCCCAAATGTCCATCTTTTGCATCCAAGTCCATCTACACCACTTTCCTCCTCTATTGTTCCTTGTTCCTCCTCTTTTTTCCTTTGACTTGTGGTGGTGGTTAGATCTTGTGTGTACTTCCGGGTTCCGTCACTATGTGTTTTGTGGGTAATTACGGGGTTTGTAGTTCTGAAGCAGTTGTATGGCCTCAATTGAAGCCTACGCAGTGAGGCAAAAAAGGTTCACGATTTATTGGCTCGATGACCAATGGGGCAAACACTTGGGAGTATTTAATGGGTAGAATGTTCCGAACTCTCGGCAAAGGTATCTCAACGAGATATCTCTACGAGGCAGGTATGGCTGTATTAGCTTGCCTGAAATATTTACTACCTTTCACATTTCACTTATATGTAAAGTTTATGCCCGATCACTCTGTATACAATAGTAAATTGTCTTCTATGAAGTATGATGTTATGGATAATTAAAAAGTTACAGTTAATACATGAATGAAGATTGTATCTTGTCACTGGCATTAGAGTGCTGCAACCTTACACTTTCCCAAGGAACTTAATTATTTATTCACTTATTTTTTTCAAGGTTGGTATTTTGGACAAAAAGGGCCTATACTCAGTGCCCAGGTCAAGGAAAATTCAGAACACAGCATCTAGCCGGGAGCCAGCAGTGCTGTAAGAGTTAAAAATCCACGGGCTGATCCAATTCATACGTGGCAGGGTCAGTGGTGTATCTTGATTTTGTGCTGCCCTAGGCAGACAAAATCCGGGCACCCCCCTACCCAAGCTGCACACCCACGTTACACACCTAAGACATGCCCCATCATTCAGACTCACATCAAGCTTACACTCCCATCACACTCAGTCACACACTCCTACTCCCATCACACTCAGTCACACACTCCTACTCCCATCACGCACACTCTGACTTCCATCACACTCAGTCACACACACTGTCTCCCATCACACACACTCTGACTCCCATCACACTCAGTCACACACACTGTCTCCCATCACACACAGGTCACACACTCTGACTCCCATCACACTCAGTCACACACAGTCTCCCATCACGCTCAGTCACACACACTGTTTCCCATCACACACACTCTGACTCCCATCACACTCAGTCACACACACTGTCTCCAATCACACACACTCTGACTCCCATCACACTCAGTCACACACACTGTCTCCCATCACACACACTCTGACTCCCATCACACTCAGTCACACACACTGTCTCCAATCACACACACTCTGATTCCCATCACACTCAGTCACACACACACACACACACACACACACAGTCTCCCATCACACACACTCTGACTCCCATCACACTCATTCACACACACTGTCTCCAATCACACACACTCTGACTCCCATCACACTCAGTCACACACACTGTCTCCCATCACACACACTCTGACTCCCATCACACTCAGTCACACACACACACACACACACACACACACACACACACACACACACACACACACAGTCTCCCATCAGCACTTACCTTTCCCTGGCAGGCAGGCAGCATGGTCCCTCCATGCTGCCTGTTCGGCTTCCCGGCGATTGTGCCGACAGGTCACGTGACCAGGCGCGCGTATGACGTCAGCGCGCCCGTCACGTGACCTGTCGGCACTTCCGTGTCGGCACACTGCACGGGGAGCCGAACGGGCAGCACGGAGGTTTCTCTGTGCTGCCTGTTCGGCTCCCCGTGCAGCCTGGCAGGCAGAGCGTTGGTGAGGGGGGATCTTGCGATCCCCTCTCACCTCCGTCTCTGCCTGCAAGCGCGGTGGGGGTTTTTTTTTTTTTAAAGGGCCAGATTTTTTTTTTTTTTTATTTTTTTTTTTATTTTTTTTTTTTCCAGTGCTGGGGGGCGCTGCCGCCCCCCAAAATTTGCCGCCATAGGCATCCGCCTAGGATGCCTCGCGGTAAATACAGCACTGGGCAGGGTACCACGCCTGACATCACATACAGGATGTACTTTAGGCAGACTTCCCCTTAGTACATATAGCACTAAAGGTGTTAAAGCCCCATCCCTCCCTTGCCCAAAATGTAGATATTGTAAATAAAACATAAACAGTATAAATATTACAAAAGAAATGATTTAATAATAATAAAAAATGGCAGCTGACCTTTAACATGGGATAGGAAACAAATGTATTATGGAAATACCAATCTGTTATTAAAATGACTATTATACATCTGTTAGACTCTAATAAAAAACAATTCTGCTTGTATTCATTCCCAGGAAGCTTTTTGATCCATTAAAAATAAATATTATTTGGACGGGGAAAAAAAACAATTCACAGTAATCGTAGGAGTCTTCTTTTGTAAGAAGAGCCAACATCCTAGTGGTTGTTAATTATTTACATCCCATTATAAACAAGAACACGTTTACAGCAATATGTTTGTGTTTCGTCTGCCATTTTGGGACACTGAAGCCACCCACTGAATCCCGCCCTCCCCCCCCCCAAAAAAAAAAAATCTCATGGGGAACATTTGGAAAGACAAACCATCCCATGTTGCAGATCCAAGAGATATCCGGTCTGGTTTTTATTCCAAACTCCTGTATCAATAATTTGTCGTGTGAATGTCGTGTGAATGAACCTTCGTTTTGAAGATGGTTCAGACAAACACCAGCTACAGGGCTGATCTTTGGGTTCTATTTAATAACCTGTGTACATTTTTCTCATGTCGTTGAATCCCATAGACTGTAATTTTGAGTTAAAAACCAGCAATAAGGGATATTTTGGGTCATTGAATCCGGACCATTTACTTTCACAAACAATTTGTAGGGAATGGAAACTTTCCCACCACACTCTTTCGTTAGTGTAACTCATTTTTCCTCTCTGGATCACAGAAAGAAAAATGCAAAATGACTATGTTTCTCACCATTATAGAAACACAAGAAAGAAGAGGATTTGGTTAAATGATTTGCTAGGAACAGTTAAAGGATCTTTGTCATCAATGTATGATCTATCTGCTGTAACAAATGAAAATATCCATAGCCATAATAATGTTCAAAGTACAATAAGAACCATTCACACACATTATGCAGAATAGACATGTGCATTCGTCCGAAAATAGCATTTTCGTCCATTCGTCCGAAAAACGAAGAACGAAAATGCTAAGCTAACGAATGCCGAATGAACGAATGGTTAATAAACGAAAATCATTCGTTCATTCGTCCATTCATAGTACTATTGCATTCTATAAGCCGAAATACAGTCGGTTTATAGAATACAATAGCATTTCACTACACGGAGACAAAGTCTCCATTCATAAATTTATGAATGGAGACTCTGTCTCCGTGTAGTGAAATGCCGACAGCCTATAAACCGAACGTTCGGTTTATAGGCTGTCGGCTTATGTAATACATGTAATCTTATTGCTATTCTATAAACCCAACGTTCGGTTTATAGAATAGCAATAGGAATACATGTATTCCATAAGCCGACAGCCTATAAACCGAACTTTCGGGTTATAGGCTGTCGGCATTTTACTACACGGAGACAAAGTCTTCATTCATAATTTTATGAATGGAGACTCTCTCTCCGTGTAGTGAAATGCCGACAGCCTATAAACCGAACGTTCGGTTTATAGACTTTCGGCTTATAGAAAACATGTAGTACTATTGCCTTTCTATGAACGAACGAGAGCCCCATTCATAAGAATTTCTTATGAATGGGGCTCTCGTTCGGTTTATAGAAAGCCAATAGTATTACATGTATTCTTTAAAACGAACGAATGAAAAATTAACAAAACGAAAATAATGAACGAATTTCGTCCGAAACGAATGCAGTAATGAACGAAATTCGTTTTAGATTAAATAAATAACATTTTCGTCCGAATGGACGAAAACGAAACGAAAATTTTAGTTTTGCACATGTCTAATGCAGAAAGCATCATGTAAGCGGCCATTTTTCTGGGAACATATCTCCATAGTAGTTATGCTCGCACATAATGTCCTTTGCTACCACATTGAGCAAACAACCAAATTATGTAATTGTGTAAGTGCACCTTCCTGTCTGTTCACGAGACCTGACCTGAGTATTGTATTGTGGATGCTCGCTCATGCATGATTTCATACAGCGTGAACACGAGGTACGCTATTGGTGTTTCCATGGGGATACCAATACTTTACACATGGTCCCATGGTGTTTCATGCATCCTTGACGTGCTTGAAGACCTTTTACTAGTTTGTGGGCTGGTTCTTTGCAAGTCATACTAAAACTAAAGTTCCATTTTTGAGGCCTCTGTGCTTATTTAGAACATTCAGGGGGCAGGCATATTGAGTCACATGGGTCAGATCTTCCTTCATCTGTCCCAAGATTCTAAGCAACATGTCTGCCCCCTGATAGAGCTCAAGAGGGCTCAATAATGCACTTTATTTGTATTCTTTCATATTGTATTTCAAATTAAAATTCCTGCACTGTATTCAATCTTTTATTTAAACATAACAGTTGTAATTTATTAAGACATGTTAAAAAGCATCCACAACTAAGATAATTAGATCAATCTTACAATACGGATCCACAAGGGGGATAATTATAGAAGATAAGCAAAGCATATTTGCTCAACAATGCCTTCAGTAGTATGGAGAACTAGAAATGTAATCAATCCACCAAAATTAGAAGAAATAAGTGGAAAAGTAATATATTTTTGTCAGAGGATTGTACATATTCTATATTGGATCTATCTGATGTTACAAAAGAGGAGAGTTGGTACAGTGTTAGACGTAGAAACACAGGAGACAAGTATAGTTAAATGGATACCTGCTCAGATGGCCAATAAAGGTATCCACGTGATTCTACTAATTCTACTGTCTGCTCTTCTTCTGTCCTGTACTAATCATTCCTTGCTTCATGTCCAACTGAATCCACTACAAACTAGATCTAGGCAAGATTCTGTTCTTACCTATGACTGCTAGAATGTAAATCTATCAGTCGTGACCACCAATTTTGTCTTTACACCAGATACAGATTTTCTGGATGATACTCTACAGGGTATCACAAACCACGGGAGTCAGGTGGCCATGTTACTACTGACTTCTTATTTCACTGAGTTAATCAAATGGAGTTCTGTGTAAGTTAATGTACCCTGGAACCTGTATAAACCAATAGGCCGGCTCCTAAATATGATAGAACTTTACTTTATGATTCAGGCTTTGACTCTTTCATAAACAGACCTGGAATGTAGCCTCTCAAACCAAGGGTGCCCTCCATAACCCAACTCTAGCCTTTTCCGACTTGACCATGGTCCTCACCAGTTATGACAATACGACTAAACTTAAAAGAAAGTGGGAATGCAAGAACATGGAAAATAATAATCAAGTGCTATATTTGCTGCTGTATTTGTATTAATGGATTTTACACCAGAGATAGAAAATAAGACTTTTTAGGCATGTAATAAATTAGGTCTTCTGGGTTTTGATACTTATAAGCTCTGCGAGCAGGGTTCTCTACCTCACGTACCAGTCTGTTCTAGTTTGTCTAACTTAGTATGTAGTTCCCTTCTATGCTCTGTATCTAGTGCTCCAGAAATTGTTGGTGCTGTATAAATAAATGGTAATGTAATGTAATTTTAATTTGGTAATGCAAAACTTAAAATGAAAATAACCAATCAGCCTGGTACTCCTTACAGCCTGGTACTCTATAAACACTTCATGTTCCCCTTAATATCATTTTTAGATAATTTCTTAAAATAACACTGGAAAGGAGGGACATTTTTAGCATGTACAAGGTAAATATTACACTACATTGGCATTATTTCTATTTCAGAGTAAAACCGTCAAAAAAATCTTGAGTATTCAGCAAGTGTCTGGAACAAGTGTTGGAAGTCGAGAGATCTTGGTCTTTTTTTTTTCCCACGAAAAAATAAATACGAGCGCTATAAAACTCTAAATATAATTCAGTTTATATTATACATTTGATTTGTTTTGGTCTCCAGCATTATATGGCATGTTCTTTTGGAAACATATCCTTTCCTGTTTTAATTAAAATTCATCTTTTAGTCGAAAACAAACTAGTTGCTGTTTCCATATTTCCAAATCTCGGATTGTCACGTTCTCTGACAGTCTTAATCTATCAGCTGAAGGTCATGTTGAATTTACCATTCATGTTTTGGATTTTTAAAAGTATCAGAAATCTCAGGTTATAGCCTGTGAACCTAAATGTTTCTCTATCTATGTCAATAGTTGAACTATACAAGTCATGGAATTAGCATTGATTAAATGTCTGTTCTATTTAACACGCTATACTATGTACTACACAGTTGGGGCTATTCACTAAAAGGTGAGTTGAAGTGAATAGCAGGTGAGTTGAAGTGAATAGCAGGTGAGTTAAAGTGAACAGCAGGTGAGTTGAAGTGAATAGCCGGTGAGTTGAAGTGAATAGCGGGTGAGTTAAAGTGAACAGCAGGTGAGTTGAAGTGAATAGCAGGTGAGATGAACAGTTCATCTCATCAATTCAGCTATACATTGTGCAGGAACAAACCTGGTTAGTTCCCCCGCTATGTGAACTCATCCAGTTTGTTCCTGCACAATGTATAGCTGAATTGATGAGATGAACTGTCCATCTCACCTCAACTCACCTGTTATTCACTTCAACTCACCTGCTGTTCTCTTTAACTCACCTGCTATTCACTTTAACTCACCTGCTATTCATTTCAACTCACCTGCTGTTCACTTTAACTCACCTGCTATTCACTTTAACTCACCTGCTATTCATTTCAACTCACCTGCTATTCATTTTAACTCACCTGCTATTCACTTCAACTCACCTGCTGTTCACTTAAACTCACCTGCTATTCACTTAAACTCACCTGCTATTCACTTCAACTCAACTGCTATTCACTTCAACTCACCTTTTAGTGAATAGCCCCCATCTGTCTACTTAAGTGGATTGTTATTAGAATCATATGCAATTTTGGACTGTTATTAGACCCCTTGTGCACTGATGTGTTTTTTTTCCGTTTACTATTCTCCAAAATCCCACCACGTGGTGCAATTATTGAGCACAAACCTACTTAGTCTGATTTCTGTCCAACACATGAGATGATTTTTTTTATTTATTTTTTTAGGTAAAGAGATATTCTCTTAGTATTGCTTATTCAAAATCTATACACTATAGAGATAATGACATTGGGGGTCTTGTTACAAACAGGAGAGCGGCAGGTGTGTCAGCTCAATGACAAAAAGGGCTTTAATCGTGAAAGAGAGAATTGAAAGGAATTGACAAGGAGATTACAAACTTACGGCCAAAGTAGCCGAGATGGGAAAATTCTCCAGTCCAGTTTGACAACTTTGCATTTGGGTTTCGAAATTCCTTCAAGTCAATTTTTCTAATTGGCTACTTTGGCAGGAGGAACTCACAATCCTTGTCCCTGCTCAGTGTATGGTTAAGTCAGTGGGATGAAATGTTCATCTCACTTTAACTCTCCAGCAACTCACTTCTAGTGAATAAACCCCCATTATAGAAGCGAAGAGCTGGAACCGACATTAGCCAATAATTTCCTTGGAAGGGGGTACTAATTTGTTTGAATTCCAGTTTTTTCAACTCCATCAAATCTATGATTTTAAATAACGGGATTCCGAAGCAAATCTCCTGATTTTGAAATAGTTTTCTAATTTTTTTTAATTAAATTATAACGGGTACGAAAAAGTTAGGTGTCAACGCTCCAACGAACACCATACCTGGACTAGAGGGTGGTCTAGCTTCTAGTCTAGCCTCTGGGTCAAACATTTTTTTCCTAGTGACAGGGGCAATGCGATTAGCTCTACCAAATTATCATCTTTCTTAGGGCAGGTATACTCCTTTTTCCGAGGTTCTATCTCCTTCCTTTACAAGTCCCCACTATTTCCTGGCCATCCTCGTAAGCTATAGGCCAGGCCTGCTGTCAAGTCACGTTCAGGAGAGAGGTTGGAACCGCTTTGCAGTGAGATAGAGGTTAGTGCAACGAACCCCGGTAATAGAACAGAATTGTTCCGCCTGAAGGAAGTCCACCTTATGGTTGAGCCTCAGGTTTCGTTCCCCCTGGTCTTTTGCACTCTGCACTACTACCAGAGTATCGAAGCTGAAACCAAGGTACTGGACTGGAAGCTGTAACAGGACCGAAGCGGAGGTACAGGATAGGATGCTGAAACAGGACCGAGGCGGAGGTAACAGGACTGGAAGCTGCAACAGGACCGAGTCGAAGGTAACAGGGACACAGGCAAAAGAGTAGTCAGGCAGGAGGTAAGTCGAGGATGGCAGAGTTCAGGCGAAGTCAAAACAGGCAACAGGTCAGGATAGGCGGCAAACAGGCAAGGTCAGGTAGCAAAGTTCGGCAACAGTGATATAGAATAGGAAGTAAAAAAACACTTATAAAGTCTCAAGGCACTGATGTGACATGTCTTCCTTCCCACTGGAGAAGAAGGAAGGGGAGATTTCCAACCCATTCTGCCACCAGTGTTTCTAGGTCATTCTTCAGATAAGAATTCAATATAACAATAAGATCTATTAAAGAGGCGGTGAATACAAACATTTTTCCGTTAATGAGGCAGATACCCGCAAAAGAGTAATTTGAGTGGTGCACTAGTTGTGCACCATTTGGCCCAATTCAGAAGATATCCTTGGGCCTCCATGTGAAGGGTCTAGTAAACTGTGGTGAATTGATAAGGGAAATGTGTAAAATTTGGAAACATTCCCTAATGTTTCCAATTCATCTACTATTTTCTGATTTTTTTTTTTTTTTTTTTACTAGTTCACCATAGTCCAATGTTTAGTGAATAGACCACAATATTCTTTTAAAGATGTAAAAAAAAACCTCAAAAATGTACAACTATATCGATAAAATTATAACCCTGGAAATTGAAACAAAAAAATAAAATAAAACATAAAGTATTCTAATTCAACTTAAATATTATGAAGAGAAATTCTTCTTTGAATTTTGAAATCAAGTCCTTCTACAGATGTTTTCTTTGCACTATGATATATTACTTTTGAAAACTGCCTAAAGTTTCTGTTCATCATTTTTACATCTGTTCAACAGGTTCTGTTTTATTTCCTTTTTTTTTTTTTTTTTTAATAAAGTGAATAACATTCAAATATATAAATGGTTACATTTCAAGGAGCAGTTGGTCTGATTTACTGTTTGAACACAGCCTCAGCATCAGCAGTAGGAAGAATTAGCACCTTGCGTTCATGTAGAAAATTAAATATTAACATCAGTTAACAAACTCTTATTATTTTAAGTTATTATTTTAAAAAATAAATATTCCACCTGTTCGACATACTGTTAAAAAAACCTTGCAGAAACAGAAACTGCCTGCCCCCCAAATCTAAAAAAAAGTTACTCTGAAAATATTATTTTCAGTTAACAAACACTTATTTTTGTATATATTATTTTAAGGCATAAACAAATGTGCCACCTGTTAGCACATAGTATTAAAAAAAAACTGGCGGAAACAGACACTCCTAACAAAAATGTAAAAATAATTCTGCAAATATTAACATCAATTAATAAACTTTAATTTTTTTTTTAAATGTATTTAAAAATCAATAAATATTCCACCTGTTACCAAAACTGTTAAAAAAATTCAGAAAAATATATAAAAAAATGTATTCTGCAAAAAAAATAAATAAAAAAAAACCAGTTTGGATAAACTATTCTTAAAATTCTATTTTAGGAGTAATTTGGAGATAAAAGTTAGCTAGCTAATACATTTATTTGTATCTACTCAAACAGAACGTGCTTAGGATAAATGACTGCAGAAGACTTTAGAAAATTGTTTCAAAATTAGTGTTTATTTCTGTGCCATCAAGACAACATGCCTAAAAGAGGAAATTGAAACCACCCTTTAACAAATGTGCTTGCATATGTGGCGTGGCATTTATTTATTATCTTGTTCTGAAAGAATATTTGGCGAGCAAAGGTTTAGATAAAACATTTATAAATGGAACAGAATTTTCCATGAGATATTTTTGGTGTAAGCATTGTTCCGTTAAATCAATACAAAAATATTTTTTTCAAATGCTTTTTGAAGTTATTCTTATTAAATCTGGGCAAGTGGTTTTCATTTTCTTATAGATTGTTTTGGAAGTTGAAAGGCAAAAAAAAATAAAATAACCCAACGTTGTGTTAGCAGAGTTGAAAGCAAATGCATAAATTGACAGATTTACATGTGTATCTCCTGTTTATGACATCATGTCTCACCTGATCTCCAAATGAACTACTTTAAATGGGAATTACATGATTTGCATATTAACAACAAGGCTATGTCATGAACAGACATACTTAAAACACATTTCTCTTAATTCTTGTGATTCCGCTGACACTATTTTAAGATATATTTTCATTTGTATTCTATATATTCCAAGTATAAACAGTGTTTAAGTGGAATTATTCAAACATTTATTTAAAAAAAAAAACATATTTAGACCAAATATTCTATTGCTATAGTAGGTTTAGAGTATGCTGGTTCAGGATATAAATATTATTTAACAAAATAATTATTGATTTTCTTTTTACACATCATAACAAAATCTAAATGTGTTAGTGTAAAAAAATATTTGCACATTTCTATTTGTAATCTGAAATTTAAATTTATTTCCAAATAAATACTGCGAAATGCCTGCTCTAGGATACTTCATTTAGTATACTTGTTCTAGTGCAGAATAATGTAACGTGTGTTCAAGGGAAATAAATATGGTATACCTGTTTTTTTTTTTCAATTTAGTTAGCTACCTACGACATTATATTTTTGTTATGGAGCAGTTACCCAAAAAACAAAATGATTTGCCTTTTTTGTATGTTATATATATATATTTTTTTCTTTCGAACAAATTACAGTACTTGTGTAGGTTTTAAAAAAAAAACATTTTTATTAGGGACCTCTTAATACAGTCACTAGACTTATGTATTTATACACCCCATAGACATTGATCAGAGGGAGTGCAAAGATGGCAGGTTGCTCCCTCTGCAGCGGTTTTCATATTCCGCTGTGGAATCAACAGCTCTCTTTTGACCGCAACTGTTTAAATTCCACGGAAGGCATAGGCTCACTCTGTCAACCAGCTCCGCTCACTGTCATGTGACACAAGGAAAAAGTGGTTTGGAAATTACAGCACAAGAAGCAATGGATTCTGGGATGGGGGGGGGGGGCTGCCGTTTTTCCAATACAGGTGGAATTAAGGGAAAAAAATGATAAGACAGTTCTGTTTCATTTCCTTTACATGACACAGTGCATGAAAGTGATTGTCAAACTCCCACATTAATTCCTAGACAACCACAAAAGCAACACGCTGTCACCTATCAGTTCACCCCAAACAAGTTCAAACTACCACGCTAATTACCACACATGTTCAATCTACCACAAGCCATTACAAACGACAACAAATAACCACAAACTATGCCAAGCTACCATGAACTACTACAAACGTAACAATCTTACTACTTATAACAAGCCATACCAACGTCACTGCTGATTACAACAAACCACGATTAGGCACTACCCCCCTTGGTAGTCCAGGAAATTAAATAAAATGTTCCAAACACTTGTTTGAACCCTGGGCTTGGAATGACTGATTATTATTTTAAAAAAAATTGGTCCAATTGGAAATATTGGCTTAATTGCCAATTATTTTATTACGATATCTATCAATTATATATATATAGATTTTTGCTATTCCCTAGTCAGTTCATTAAAATCAAATGGAGCTAGAGGTTTCTAGGGATGCAGGTTTTAATTAAGTACCAATGGCTCTCTTGCAGTACAGTATGTGTCATTACTCTCACCACAATACTTTCATGTACAATATGTTTTCATTCGTTGTGTCTACATATGATCTGCAGTATTTCCAGTACACACAATGAATGCCCAGGAATTTGTGTGGCCTTTACTGTGCTTGAAGTGGCTGTAAGACAAAAATACAACCTTCCAATCAGTGTTAAAACTTACCAGGAAAGGTTAAAGCATCTTAACATGTATAGCTTGGAGGAAAGACGTAACAGGGGGGATATGATAGAAACATTTACATACATAAAGGGAATCAACACAGTAACGGAAGAGAGTATATTTAAAAGAAGCAAAACTACCACAACTAGAGGACATAGTCTTAAATTAGAGGGGCAACGATTTAAAAGTAATATCAGGAAGTATTACTTTACCGAGAGGGTAGTGGATGTATGGAATAGCCTTCCAGCAGAAGTGGTAGAGGTAAACACATTGAAGGAATTTAAGTATGCGTGGGATAGGTATAAGGCTATCCTAGATATAAGATAAGACCAGGGACTAATGAAAATATTACATTACTGAGAGGGTAGTGGATGTATGGAATAGCCTTCCAGCAGAAGTGGTAGAGGTAAGCACATTGAAGGAATTTAAGTATGCGTGGGATAGGTATAAGGCTATCCTAGATATAAGATAAGACCAGGGACTAATGAAAACATTACATTACTGAGAGGGTAGTGGATGTATGGAATAGCCTTCCAGTTGAAGTGGTAGAGGTAAACACAGTGAAGGAGTTTAAGCATGCGTGGGATAGGCACAAGGATATCCTAGATATAAGATAGGGAACTGGGGACTAATAAAAGTATTTAGAAAATTGGGCACATGGAAGCAGGAGCAGGGGGTAGCAATGGTGCCACCTTGACTTGAGTGATCAGTTATAAATGTAAAGGTGTCCTCAGAGGGGTGGAGGGTCATTTATTTATGTTGAATGGAGCTAGGGGCACTTGGGCAACCCCTAGCCCCAGATGATCCTTTTTTTTTATGGGCTAGGGGAACTTGGGCAGCCACTAGCCTTGGTATTATTACTCAAGATCATATTAATAATAATAATTATTTTTTAAATAGCGCTTTTGCTGATATTCTCTTTTAGATGCCATAAATACTGTATTTACTCAAATCTAATGCAAACTTTTGTCTCCAAACTTTGTGCACATTCGAATCGATGGCGCATTAGATTCGCGTAAATACGGTATTATTCCTAAAATGAATGGCCACATTACAATCTCATAAATGATTTTTACGTTTTTATTCTGTGATTTAGGGTTTCCAAGATATTACCTAAATATTCAAAAACACCTAAGACTTCAGTTGGAATCCGTTACACAACACTGCACTGGTCAATCATCCTGTCAATATTTGTGTGGCGTGATCTGTAGTGGCAGGGATATCCCTATGTTTTTTTGCCTGGGACTGCAGATCTAATCATGAGTTGAGCAGGATAGGCATGGCATACCTCATCTCTAGCATGACTTGCTCTATGTCTGTGTACATGAATAGTAGGAGTTGCAGTCCACAGTAACAAGGAACGATATTCCTGTTTGCCATGGCTACAGTCGGGGACTGCAACTCGTATCATGCTCAGTCCATGCTTTTTCATATTAGGAGTTGCAGTGAACAGAGACACGTTTAAGTTATGTCAGCAGACAAGTTACCACCTTCCTGTTAGGAGAAGCATAGAATGTCAGCCCTGGAGCAGATGGTAGAGGCTGACCCTCCAACCAAGGTAAGTATAGTGTTCAAACCAAAGAGACCCAGTCCAGAGGTAACTATAAGGACCATGCTTTTTTAGATGAGATGGTTTTTGTTTTTTGTTGTTACTCCCACTTTAACCGAACCGAATTAGGGAACCACACCAGCTGTTACACATATTGTTATTTAAACACAGCTGGGTACTCGCTAATTCCTGGACCATTGGGGGACCTTGAGGACAGGTTTAATAAGCACTGAACTAAGGGATACATTAATAAATAAATCAGTATCCAAAATGAATACATTCACACACAAAAAATACAAAATTATTGTAAGGTCAGTGACAGTGGATGAAATATAGGGCAAATCTCCGACACATGTAGATAAGAACAAAACTGACCATAGAAGGTCATGGAACCAGTAAAGAACGCCATCTGCCCCTGTCAGGAATTGGAACCATCACAGTAACTCCACACTATACCTTTTTACCATGTTTATAAGTTGTACGGTGATTGGATGACTAACTGTACCATGTGACTGATATGTTTTTTTAAATATCCCGGGTCAGAGGAGATCTCAGCTCATTCTGTTTTTGCTCAGCTCGAAAGAACTTCTCTGCAAAAAAAAAGATATGTATTTTATTTTTAAGAATAAAAAAAAACAAAAAAAAAAACAGGTGTCTAATATTTTGAATACACCCAGACATCTGGTATATTTATTGTTTTCCAATGTTATGGCTTACAAAGTTTAGTGTCTCTAATAATCAGCTCTGTCTTGTATCACACAGCCCTAAAATTGTCTTTAAAAATATGTATATTCAGAATATCAGTAGAATAAATATGGTAGAATGAATTTTAAAAAAAGTTGTAACTCTAACGTTTATTTAAAGGGTTAAAAAATTGCGAAAGTAATACACAATGTTCCAGTATACCCCACAAGTGTTTTACTTAGCAGGATAACCAGATTATAACCCCTGGAACTATCCATATGGGGATCTGCAGACAATAATCCCACACATTTCCAATAAGTGTATTTCCAATATGGGCTTTTATTATGGGGTCCGTGACTAAGTGCCTGACGCATGTGGAATTTAATAAAACACCCCGGGAATCCAATTCTCAGATGTGGTCAACTTCCGTCTTTTTCCTTAATAAATGTCTCCAGCCGTTCCTTCATATTTGAATTGATGGATTTTTTTTTTTTTTTTTTTTTTTTTACGAGAATTCAGTCTTCCAAAAAAAAAAAAAATAAGAACGGTTAAAACGATGAAGGAAAAGATCTCTGCGAGAAATCGCTTGCTACTGTATCTTTACAGCTCTGAACCGTAGTGCTTGGTAAGTACTGACAGGTTGGCACTAAATCAGACTGAACTGAGAAGTAGAATGCTTTATATGGCATATAACAGTTTATTAAATAAAATTGCTCTATATCAATCATTTTACCAGAGTTCACCGTCTGTGCGTAGAAGAGAAAAAATGAGAGATTGGTACGACCATACGGTCGTCTAGATGTTTCCAATAATGGCTCCATTGCGTTATTTTATATATATTATATCCTATTTGTCTGGTTTAAAGCTTTCAGACACCTGCATGGTTCTTTGCACCATCCAGCCAAGATTTTACATTATTGCAAGATCTGCAATATTGTGAACTTGTAACTATGTTCTGAGGGTGACCTTATAAGGTAATCGGAGCAGGTCTTTCGTAAATAATAGAAGCCATCGAGTGAGATTACGTTTTAGCGGCTTCACATGTGTCTGTCCCGTAATGATTTAAAGAGTTTGTATGGGAAAGTAATAATCTGGCTAGATTTTTATTTGCGGCTCGGAGAGATTGAAAACTTGGGTCAGCATTGTGACATTTTGCAGCAGGGTTGAAAGGAACGCTAAAGCCTTATTACAAATGCAATATATATATATATATATATATATATATATATATATATATATATTAAAAGCAAAAAAGTGTTAAGGATGCATATATGTTTAAAAAATTAAGTGAAATAAAAATAAATAAAAATGGATGGCTGTGATGTATGTCTCACCTCATTTATAATAATAAGAAAGTGTTTAGCCAGGCAGGGGACATTCAGATATTCTCTGGTTACTATCGCCAAATTAAATAATGCTCAGTTTATGCACCTCAGAGGTATGAAGGGCTGAGCAGGAATTGAACCTGCAATGGTAACTTCTCTGGCCAACGGTTCTGACAAATTCTCCATATTTAGTAGGTCTGAAAACTCATCAATTTTAGAAACATCTGAGAAATGTAATTTTCTGTGTAAAGAAATGTTTGTGGGAGGTGTTGGGTATTTTTTTTGTTGTTGTTGTTACGGCTGCACAATATTTTTTTTTACTAAGTGTCAAGATGTGGGATTGCTAATTGCAGTGATTACATGTAGAGAGTCACAATGCATGCCTTTTGCTGGTGCTCCAGTAACCAGAGGTGGTTTACTAATAAGGAGTTTAATAATGAAATTCCTACATCCACCAGTCAGAATCCTGACTATTAAAAAGGCAGTTCCACCTAACCTATTTTCTGTATGTTGTCAGTAGTGTATCTACCGCGAGGCAAACAAGGCGCTCGCCTAGGGCGGCGCCTTGTTTAGGGCGGCACTTTCCCAGAGGTTGTTAAAGCACACTGGTGCTTTAAACACTTCTGGTGCGGCGAAGATTTTAACTTTCTTCTCCATTTTGTTAAAAGTTGTTCCCTCCCCTACCTCTCTCTTACCTTCCTACCCCCTCCCCTCCCTCTCTCTTCCCACCCCCTCCCCTCCCTCTCTCTTCCCACCCCCTCCCCTCCCTCTCTCTTCCCACCCCCTCCCCTCCCTCTCTCTTACCTTCCTACCCCCTCCCCTCCCTCTCTCTTCCCACCCCCTCCCCTCCCTCTCTCTTCCCACCCCCTCCCCTCCCTCTCTCTTACCTTCCCACCCCCTCCCCTCCCTCTCTCTTCCCACCCCCTCCCCTCCCCTCCCTCTCTCTTCCCACCCCCTCCCCTCCCTCTCTCTTACCTTCCCACCCCCTCCCCTCCCTCTCTCTTCCCACCCCCTCCCCTCCCTCTCTCTTACCTTCCCACCCCCTCCCCTCCCTCTCTCTTCCCACCCCCTCCCCTCCCTCTCTCTTCCCACCCCCTCCCCTCCCTCTCTCTTCCCACCCCCTCCCCTCCCTCTCTCTTCCCACCCCCTCCCCTCCCTCTCTCTTACCTTCCCACCCCCTCCCCTCCCTCTCTCTTACCTTCCCACCCCCTCCCCTCCCTCTCTCTTCCCACCCCCTCCCCTCCCTCTCTCTTACCTTCCTACCCCCTCCCCTCCCCTTCCCACCAGCACCGCTCCTTTCAGTCTTCCCCTCACCCAGTGCTGCTTGTCCTGATCGGGCTCCCTCACTTCCCCGTCACACGTGCCAGTGTAAAGTCTCCGCCCCCCTGCCTGTCAGAGTACAGCAGAAGGTAAGCTGGTTCAAATGGAAAACGGTGGTTGTGAGTATGAGTGTGATGGGAGTCTGTGTGTGATGTGAGGCTGGGTGTGATGGGAGTCAGTGTGTGTGACTGAGTGTGATGGGAGTCTGTGTGTGATGTGAGGCTGTGTGTGACTGAGTGTGATGGGAGTCTGTGTGTGATGTGAGGCTGAGTGTGATGGGAGTCAGTGTGTGACAGTGTGGTGGGAGTTAGTGTTTGACTGAGTGTGATGGGTGTCAGAGTGTGTGTGATGGGAGTCAGTGTGTGTGACTGAGTGTGATGGAAGAGTGTGTGTGATGTGAGGCTGTGTGTGACTGAGTGTGATGGGAGTCAGTGTGTGATGTGAGGCTGTGTGTGACTGAGTGTGATGGAAGAGTGTGTGTGATGTGAGGCTGTGTATGACTGAGTGTGATGGGAGTCTGTGTGTGATGTGAGGCTGTGTGTGACTGAGTGTGATGGAAGAGTGTGTGTGATGTGAGGCTGTGTATGGCTGAGTGTGATGGGAGTCTGTGTGTGATGGGAGTCTGTGTGTGATGTGAGGCTGTGTGTGACTGAGTGTGATGGAAGAGTGTGTGTGATGTGAGGCTGTGTATGGCTGAGTGTGATGGGAGTCTGTGTGTGATGTGAGGCTGTGTGTGACTGAGTGTGATGGGAGTCTGTGTGTGATGTGAGGCTGTGTGTGACTGAGTGTGATGGGAGTCTGTGTGTGATGTGAGGCTGTGTGTGACTGAGTGTGATAAAATGTACCAGAGACTGATTGCAGTTTTCTACATATAGCAGCCAGCCATCACATAGGTTCTAATAATACCAGTCATTATAAAAACTGCAGTGTCATAATTCAGAAATATAAACGCTATAGTTCTAGTAAATATACATATGTTGGGAATCTCAAATAAGATTAAATTATTGTAGAACAGTGATGGCTAACCATTCCACTCCTGATGTTTATGACTGTATTTCCCATGATGCACGGCCAGTGGAATGAGAGATGCAGTAGTGTATCTACCGCGAGGCAGAGTGTGATGTGAGGCTGTGTGTGATGGGAGTCTGTGTGTGATGGGAGGCTGAGTGTGATGTGAGGCTGTGTGTGACTGAGTGTGATGGGAGTCAGAGTGTGTGTGATGGGAGTCAGAGTGTGTGTGATGGGAGTCAGTGTGTGTGACTGAGTATGATGGGAGTAGGAGTGTGTGACTGAGTGTGATGGGAGTGTGTGTGTGATGGAAGTATGAGCTTGATGTGAGTCTGAATGTTATGTGTGATGTGGGGTCATGTAATGGAGGTGATGGGGCATGTCTTAGGTGTGTAACGTGGGTGTGCAGCTTGGGTAGGGGGGTGCCCGGATTTTGTCTGCCTAGGGCAGCACAAAATCAAGATACACCACTGTATGTTGTACATGTAGGGAAAAGAAAAAGCTAGTCACAGGCTCCAATAATATAACTGTATAAAATGATGCTTACCAAACAGGTGTGAGCATGCTGCAAATACAATCTGATTGGCTGTACAATGTATACAAAAAACACAAACTGTCTGCGCTTCTCACCCTAATAAAGTTGGCAACAAATATATAAATATAATATAAATGAAACATCTCATTTATATTATATTTATATATTTGTTGCCAACTTTATTAGGGTGAGAAGCGCAGACTATTTTTGTTTTTTGTATATGTTGTACATGTGTTTATTATATGTGAAACACACTTATTTCTGCTCAAAAATTATACACTGATCAGCCATAACATTATGAGCACTGACAGGTGGCAAGCCAGCGGAGGCAGTGTGATGCTTTGGACAATGTTCTGCTGGGAAACCTTGGGTCCTGCCATTCATGTGGATGTTACTTTGACACTGACCACCTACCTAAGCATTGTTACAGACCATGTACACCCTTTCATGGAAATGGTATTCCCTGATGGCATTGGCCTGTTTCAGATAATGCTCCCTGCCACAAAGCAAAAATGGTTCAGGAATGGTTTGAGGAACACAACAACGAGTTCAAGGTGTTGACTTGGCCTCCAAATTCCCCAGATCTCAATCCAATCGAGCATCTGTGGGACGTGCTGGACAAACAAATCCGATCCATGGAGGCCCCACCTCACAACTTACAGGACTTAAAGGATCTGCTGCTAATGTCTTGGTGCCAGTTACCCCAGCACACCTTCAGAGGTCTAGTGGAGTCCATGCCTCGACGGGTCAGGGCTGTTTTGGCATCAAAAGGGGAGCTACACAATATTAGGCAGGTGGTCATAATGTTATGGCTGGTCGGTGTAGTTCTCCTGCAGTTTACTATAGCAACAGCAATAACTCTACAATACTTTCATTGAGGTTTTAAGGAGCTAGACTAGTTTAGTAAAAAAAAAAAAAACTGATAAATTTGATTCTTTTTCATTACGTCACAGCACCTACCTGAAAATAATTTTTTAGACACTGAAGGTGGAACTGCCACATTGACAAGTAGTCCTCATTGCATTAATAGAAATTGATTTTGAATGAACTAGCATCCTGAGTGTAGCTAAAATATATATGGGAATGCAGCTATTGAGAGTGGCAGTTCTGTTTATAGCGCTGTATGCTGCTGGGTGTGCATGCTGAGCACTTCTCACATCTATAATAATAGAGCTAAGCAATGTCAGTGGGAGGTGTCAATATGCTACTTTCCTTTTTTAATGCATACCTTTTGTGCATGCATCCTGCAATTCAAGCATCTTGGTAGTATTGAGTTTTGAGACTGGCTCAGAACATACCACCCAACATCTCCCCCCAGCGAACCAGGACGCCAGGGATCAAAGGTCAGCTTTCACTCATCCTGCGTTTGTGAGGTCAAGTGTCAGCGCAACCGCACCTGCTCAGTCGCACTGCCACTGAATCTGGTAGATATACTGCACATGCGCTCAATGCTGCACACATGCAGCCTGGTCACCGGGGTCACAGACTCCTGATAAAGTGATCAAGACAGCGGTATTGCGATTCTGAATCCCACTGTCCCACCAAACTCTACCTCTGTCCAAAAAAAGCGGAACAGAGATAGAGCTAGCAGGGACAGTGTGACCGGACCCACAGAAATCGTGATTGTCCCAAGCAAAAGTGGGACAGATGGGGGCTATATCAGAAGAGGTGGCTGGGGACTTTATCACCTAAACATTGCTTATACTGTGAATGTAGAGAATAAGCAATTATAAAAATGATCCATACATTGTGTTAACAGAATTGCAGCAAATGTATACAAGTGTTTAAGTGTATCTGCTATGTATTCTGGTTATGACATCACCTCCAGATTTCACCAAAGCGAAGCTAAGCCCATCCCATGCATGCTGAAACTCCTTCACTGGGAAAAGGAATGTTATGTTATGATGTACTTAGTGGTTTTGACTTCGCTGGTATTTCAAACACAAAACCCCTGATATTCTAGGTAAGAGACCTAACGAAGCTTAGCCACATGTAGTGGTTTTTCCCTAGCCAAAAAAAAATAAAAAGTTTAGTTTTCCTTTAAACCTTTTTTTCAATACAGATATTCCAAATTTTAATCAATGCATACATTCTTTTATATATATATTTTTTATTTTTTTATTTCAATTTGTAAATGACAGGTGACGACTGTCTTTTAAAGGGTGAAGCAGGGTGCCATACTTGCACATTGTTTAAAGAAACGCAGCTGATTGATCCATGCTCAGCTAATAACTGCTTTATAAATTAGTAAAAGCCGGTGTGCTAGCAGATTGTGCAGTAAAGGGAATGGATAGCTTAACAGGGTATTTATTCCCAGTCCTGATTTACGAATGGATAGCTTAACAGGGTATTTATTCCCAGTCCTGATTTACGAATGGATAGCTTAACAGGGTATTTATTCACAGTCCTGATTTACGAATGGATAGCTTAACAGGGTATTTATTCCCAGTCCTGATTTACGAATGGATAGCTTAACAGGGTATTTATTCACAGTCCTGATTTACGAATGGATAGCTTAACAGGGTATATATTCATTAACGAAGGTGACATTTTGCAGCACCTTAGCGGGGAGGGAGGGGGGGGAATGTGCAGACGCAGCATTACTTTTTTGGAATCCTTTGGCGCCCAGCCACAAAATCCACATAGAGGACAGCAGGACAAATTCCTAAAAAGCAATTTCCTCTCATTTTGCTTCCTAATTCTTATTCTCCACGCCCCCCCCCCCCCCCCCCCCCCCCGCTCTGCTCTCCCCTCTGTCTCACAGTGTGAAGTCAATATAACACAATCACTCCAGGAAGAAAAGGAAACATGGTTTCTATTCTGCCCATGAATGCTAGAGAGAGAGAGAGAGTGAGAATGGCCATCCAGATAAATTGAAAGCCAAGCTTGTCCTGGAGAAACGATGATGGATCGTTCTGAACGGTTGGAGGTAGATCAAGAATTCGAGACATTTGGGAAGGCGCCCCCCCCCCCCCCCCCACCCCAGAGTAACAGATTAACACAGAACTTTGTGGCATTTGAGCCTCCTAGCAGGCGGGTTTAATCAGTCTAATTCTACATTGTCTGCTCAAACCTGCTGAGTTGATGTTGCAAGGCAGGAGGGTTTGTCAGTACAGGGAATGTATCATCAGAATGTTGTGTTTGGTTGTACTTCTTATAGGTGTCAATCATTGGCGGGTGCAATATTTTTTTATTAGGTTTTTTCATGTTCCACCAAATCACCTGAAACAGTGACATCATTCCCCAGAACCACATGCCACAGTGTCATTATTCTCCCATATCACTTGTGAAAGTGCCATTATTCCACCAAATCACTTCCCACAGTGCCATTATTCTCCCATATCACTTGTGAAAGTGCCATTACTCCACCAAATCACTTCCCACAGTGCCATTATTCTCCCATAATCACTTGTGAAAGTGCCATTATTCCACCAAATCACTTCCCACAGTGCCATTATTCTCCCATATCACTTGTGACAGTGCCATTATTTCACCACATCACTTCCTACAGTGCTATTATTTCCCACAAATCACTTGCCACAGTGTTACTGCTGACTGCTAACTTATATCACCTCCAATCGTACTCTTACTAGGGAACACTCTCTGCGTTGTTAAAGATACATTTTAACAAAACTAAAGAGATTTTATATCATTTGTAGATATATATTATTTCAGTATATAATTATATACAATGATCCCTTAAATTATGTCAACCCGCTCAAGACTTATTGGAATGGCTTATGGGTGTAGTGTTAGGCCAAAGTCTCTATTAGGAAACCCAGGTGAAAGTTCATAGATTCACCATGGTTCTTTCTTTTTTATAAGAAATATACAAGACCCAGCACTCAGTGAATAGTGGGAGTTTTATTCAGACGCAAGCGACGTTTCAACCCTTACGGGGTTTTTTTTTTCAAGCCTTTCTTTTTTTATAACCTCTCCCTGTTGCCGCCCCTTCTTAATTTAGCAATATAGTCAATTATTTGGCATTTCAGATCCGACAGTCCAGCCGCTGTTTTATTTTCTTTCCTAGAAGAAGCAAAGGAGAACAGATTACAGGAAATGCCAAATAAATCTCATGATGAGAGCATCCTGTGATCTAGAGTATTTTTGGCACTTTATGCCACACGTCCAACCAATCCTTTGCTTATACAGATGGGGAATGACATCAAAAACCAATTGGTGAGGGCTGAATATATTGCAAAAAGTATTGACCCTAAAGAACATTTTTCAGTGGTACTAAAAAAAGACGATTTCCCTTGTCTAAACTGTGTCGCTTGCTCAAGTTTGATTGAGGGGAACAAGTTTAAACATCCCTTGAAAGACAAATGGTACAACATTAAGGTTCTAGGACTCTTCTTCGCCGCGGCTTCATCGCTGACAGTTCAGCGCGGCAGTTAGAACGCTGAACTGTCAGCAATGAAGAATAACGCGGCCGTTTGATTGTGGACGCGGCTATGTAAGAGCTGACAGTTCAGTGCTGAACTGTCAGCTCTTACAAATGTAAAAGTAAAAAGAAAATACCCCCCTAATAAATGATTCCCCCCCAAAGTGCCCCCCAAACCCCAATACTAAAATGAACCCCAAAACCCCAATATTAAAATTAACCCCAAAACCTAATACTAAAATTAACCCCCGAAACCCTAATACTAACCCCCGAAACCTAATACTAAAATTAACCCCTAAACCCTAATACTAAAATTAACCCCGAACCCTAAAAACTAATTCTAACCCGCTATACCCTAATTCTAGCCCCCTGAATCCTTAATCTAACCACCCTTACTAAAATAAACTAAAATAGATAAAATACTAAAATAAACTTACCTTTAGCGATGAAATGTCCCGCGATGAAATCTCCCACGACGAGCTGTCGTGTGGTGAAGAGACGGCGTGGGGGGGCTGCGCGGATGCAGCCGTGATGAAGTGTCCCATCCCCCAACATTAACTCCTATGTTACTTGTGATTTGAAGTATGTTATGTACAGATTGACAACGCAAAAGATGAAAAGTTTGTTTTCCAAACAGAAGTCTTCCATTAGGCGCAAGGAAAATTGATCTACCATTGCCCCAGCACTTTTGGGATTTGAACCATAGGTTGTGGGACCTGAAATTCCAAACAACGGAGTCTCCTGCTTATGACATCACCTTGTGGCTTGGAATGCAAACTACACATTTCCCATTGAAAATGAGTTCATTTACATATCAAGCCACAGGTGATGTCATAAGCAGGAGACTTAAAACACACAGTTCTCTTATTTGCCTTTGCTGCAATTCTGCTAAAACAATGTATAGATCATTTTTCATAATTTTTTGTTCTTTACGTTCACAGTATCAGCAATTTTTAGTTTGACAGCGCCCCTATAAGCTTACTTTTACATTAGGAAAAGGAGCTACCATGAACGGAATTTTGGGGTTGGATTATTGATATGACTTCACTTGTATCTGTCCTGAGCAATCTATTTATGGCCCTACTCCCTTTAAAAAATATTAGCAGCAATTTTTACAACGCTTAACAAGGGGAGAGGGGGGGGAAAGAAAAGTTAGAACCTGTTAAAAGTAGTATTTTCTCTGATTATCTCTTTAATGAGCTGTGTCGTTTTTAGGGAGGGAATCAGAGATGCTAAGACAAAAGAGACAGGTAATGAGGTGCTGGTGGGGATTGGGGGGGGGGGGGGGGAATTAAGTATATTTCCAACCTGTGTGAATGAAAGTCGACAGAATACACAATGGAGCCATGTCTAAGCTCTCTTTCTGAAATCGAGACGGGTGCTTGACTCATATGTGCAGAGTCTGTTTCTAAAAAATGTCTTGGCAGCCTGGGCCTACAACTTAACGAATGACAGTAATGCGGACTTAGCTGAAACATCTGAATTTCTTTTGTTCGAATAATTAAAACACTCAAGGCTTTCAAATTTTTTTCTGGATTTTGCCAAGTTGCTGTTTCTTCTCTGAGTACATGGCACATATTGGAAACAATTAGGTGGACACATGTCACAGAGCAGTTTTTTTCCGAGAGTCGACATGACCAAACATCTTGCGCCAATATTTTTTTTTAAACATTTTTAATTTTCTGATGAACAATTATTTTGAATAAGACATTAATACAATGACTCCAAAGATTACATTTTTTTTTTTTAAATGTTATCGAAATCTTTCAATTGTTTGTGACATTTTTTGTCAATCATGTCTATTGTTTTATAGTTTCAGATACTCTTTTTTTTAAATTGTCTTAAAATTTGTATTACTCCCTTTCTTGTTAAAGGGAGTAATTAATCAAAGGCAATCAGGAAATGTAAAAAAAAAAAAAAAAATTAAAAAATCTGTATATTTATTATCTTTATTTATTTCATGTTTGCTAATTATTTTTATTCATTTCATTTGGAAATTATTAATTTTTTTTAAGGTGCAAATTGTGCCTACCAGTAAATTCATAGAGTGGTTTAAAAAATAAAAAACCTACTGTTCATTGTGGGATACTTAAGAAATATTCAGTGCAGTGTAATAAATATCAGTCTCTCTGACTTAATAAATGGATAGTTTTATATACAGTATACTGGTATGTCTACAAGCAAAAAAATAAATAAAAAGAAAATCACACCCCAGGTGGAAAGAAACTCTCAACAGCTCCAAGACCACCCCTTCATGAAAGAAAACCAAATTAAACAGGAAAGTTTAAGTGGACCTGCCAAACTCAGAGATATAGAGGTGTATTTATTTCACAATAAGCACCGGCTTCCTTGCTGTGTTCACAGATTTGATTTTTGTTTTTTTTTAATTTATATTCATTTTAAAATAAAATATATTGCAAAGGATTCTTTCTTTTTATTTTTTTTTCAACCACAAATTATACACACCAAAAAAATAAAAATGCTCATGGCTGGTTTTACCCCACGGGAATCAGACAGTCAGACTGTATATGTTTATAATGTAAATAATGTTTAAAATGTATATACTGTTTATTCAGATTTGCTATTTACTATCAATGCAAACAGTAGTTTTAAAAATAAATAGTATGTTTAGACTAAACTAAATGGAGGGACGACTCCCACCTGAGAGTCTACCTTTTATCATGCGTTTGGCATTTAAATAATTATAAAAAGATATAGTTTGTTAAAATGTGGATATCTGTATTATAAATAGGTGTATTGACTCATCAGGTTTGCAGCTCCTACTCCTCCCACTCAGCTCTCAGGATTTGGCTGGGAGGGGAAACAAAAAGCAACATTTGATAGTGTTTCAAAAAAATATCCTAAATGGTAACTATGCTTGAAATACTTTCATACTTTTTTTGCACAGGAGCCTGTACAGAGCACATGTCGGAAGGTATTTTCTACCAGTTGTAAAGCTAGCATTGCCATTTCCATTAGCTATTTGTTGGACACTGTAATGGAATGTCTACCGGACGAAGTAGACCCTCTGTCCGTTGTGGGAAATCACCTCCTTAGCCCCCAATTACAGCTCAGCATTCACCCAGCAAGTCTTTCCTGGACCCTTGCTCTTTGTACCCAAATAGACAGGACATTTAGCAGTTAGGTACAGCAAGATTGAACAACTCCTTTATTTGTGTAACAACACAGACTTATAAAAAGGCATACACATGACATCACAGACATTAGTATACTAACAATTTTAACATATAGAGTTATGGCACATCCATTACCCAGGTGATCCGTTCATTCGTGAGTTGGTTCGGTAGATTTAATCTACCGAACACCCAGGCAGAAAGGCACGAACAAGCCTTTTCTGAAGGGGAAAATACAAGCTTTTACCATGGGGCCATAGTCCAGAGGCAGCAGGCGAGCAACCAGGCTTCTCCAGAACATAGTGGCGAGGTTGGTACCAAGACTAACAGGGTATCTGACCTCCTGCCGGTCAGTGCCCTGGTTAGTCCAGCAGCCCACCCACAAAACAGAAACAGCAGTACAGCTCACCCACAATAAATGGTTACTACACCCGAGTAAGGGAGAAACTTGTCCAGGTGCCTCACCACGGCTGTGTGGGGGACTGGTAGGCTGCCTATGTGGGTTGCTGAGTGGGCAGAGACCAGCGGTACTCTGCCCTGGTGCCAGCGCTACCACAGAAGTAGCCTGGTTGGAGCCTGGTTGCTGGAGGGGGAGACCGACTGTCTCCCCTTTGGATACACAGCTCTGATGCTGGAGGGGGAGACCGATTGTCTCCCCTTTGGACAAACCACCATGCTGCTGTGGGGGGGAGACTGACTTTCTCCCCTTTGGCTAAACAGCCCTGTTGCTGGGGGACAGGACCGATTGTCCCTACCCCTTGTGCTGTAGGTGCAGAGACCACGGTCCCATCTGCACGGTTGTGGGGCTTACTGTCTCCCCCTGGTACGTTAAGCTGTCGCTGGGGAGAGGGGGTAACAAGCTCCTCTCCCATACATACTACCATCCGCTGGGGAGGGAGACCGACTGTCTCCGCTCCCAATACAGTTTCCTGCTGCTGGGGAAAGGAGACTGGGCTCTCTATTCCCTGCTGGACACTCTGCCGCTGGGGAAAGGAGACTGGGCTCTCTATTCCCTGCTCTATCTGCCGCTGGGGAGTGAGGACAAGGCTCTCCTCTCCCAATAAAACACTCTGCTGCTGGGGAGGGAGGACAAGGCTCTCCTCTCCCAATAAAACTCTCTACCGCTGGGGGACAGGACCGACTGTCTCTGCCACTTGTAACTCAGCCTGCCGCTGGGGAAAGGAGACTGGGCTCTCTGTTCCCTGCAAATCCCACTGCCGCTGGGGAATGGAGACTGGGCTCCCAATTCCCTGCAGATCACACTGCCGCTGGGGAATGGAGACTGGGCTCCCAATTTCCTCCAGATCACACTGCCGCTGGGGAATGGAGACGATGCTCTCCTCTCCCTGTGGGGCCAGTGGAGAGACCTCGGTCCCATCTCCACTTGCCGGCTGGAGGTCCTCCCAGTACATCCTCACGATATCCTCCCAGCTGAAGGGCTCTGGACCTGGGTCTGCCACGATGTTCTCCTGCTGGGTATCCTTAATGGAGCGGAACAGGAGTTTTTAATCCTGCTCCAGTTCCCATTCCAGGGATACTAGGTGCGTCAAGTCTGGTCTCACTTCGTGGGGGTCATCCCAGACTTGCATACCCTCCCTCCAGTCAAAAATATCTTCTGGTTCTCGTCAGGGCTCCCAAAGTCAGGTTCTCTGAAAGCCTCCCACAGCAAGCCAGGGCCATTAAACTCTTCTCCCTCCGGGTTATCATGCTCCACTGTCCAGGGTGTATACCGAACTGTATACCACCAGAGTGCCTGGCAGGCATCCTCTAGCCATAGCTCCTGCCATACCCGGTGCTCGAGCTACTTTACCCATTGCTCCAGGGGCTGCTCTCCCAAGAAGGGCATCCGCAGTGCCAGTTGCGTCTGCTGTCGCTGCTCCTCGCTGGGGAGTCCCTCGCCCCGCTGATACTGTACGTTATCCAGTGCCTGGTACCAGATGCCTTTCCTTATTGCATCCCGGCCATCCAGGTCTTCCTCCTCATATGGAACTGCTGTTTGGGTCCAGCCTGGTTCCATCCTGCTGCTGTCAGGGTCGCTGTACTGAGACATGCGTTGCCCTCAAATTATAAATCCAGGAAATGGTGTTGCCTTGTAGCTGTCCTTCTGGGCTGTGAGAACCATCCCGTCGCTTGCCACCAATGTAACGGACCGTCTACCGGACGAAGTAGACCCTCTGTCCATTGTGGGAAATCACCTCCTTAGCCCCCAATTACAGCTCAGCATTCACCCAGCAAGTCTTTCCTGGACCCTTACTATTTGTACCCAAATAGACAGGACATCTAGCAGTTAGGTACAGCAAGATTGAACAACTCCTTTATTTGTGGAACAACACAGACTTATAAAAAGACATACACATGACATCACAGACATTAGTATACAATGGGGGGGGTGGAACTAAACATAGCTCTCCAACTAACTGGGGCTAGGAAAACATTAGACATTCAGACTGCAAACCAAATAGGAATTAACATAGAGTGAGTAGACCTAATTACAATGCACACAGTAATGTACACAGCATAATCAGTTTACCAGTTAACCCAGTTACTACAGAACAATGGATGTTGGGGTAAACTATTGGAGTCACTGTCACATTATAAACCTTCAGAGTGGTCTACTCACATAATTAAACGTTACACATAAACCAATACACTAACAGAATATAACTAACTAACAATTTTAACATATAGAGTTATGGCACATCCATTACCCAGGTGGTCCGTTCATTCGTGAGTTGGTTCGGTAGATTCAATCTACCGAACACCCAGGCAGAAAGGCACAAACAAGCCTTTCTGAAGGGGAAAATACAAGCTTTTACCATGGGGCCATAGTCAAGAGGCAGCAGGCGAGCAACCAGGCTTCTCCAGAACATAGTGGCGAGGTTGGTTCCGCCACAGACACGTATAATTATTTTGTGCTTAATTAATTAATTAAATTAATTGTTTTTTGTCTGAACACTTATTAATTATACATCATGTAGGGCAGCATGTAAAAGTTTAAATGTTAAAGGACAACGGTAGCAAAAAAAAAATGTTTTTCTTCTGTTTAATTGAAAGATTGTAGATGGTTTATGTAGAAAGTCTTTATTAAAATAATGCAAATAATGTTTCTTATTAAGATCTGTTTGCTACAAATTGCTCTATCAGGGGGCAGACATTGCTTAGAATGTTGGGTCAGATCTTCCTTCATTTGACCGAAGGTGAATGAGATCTGACCCATGATTCTAAAAAACATGTCCTCCTTCTATATAAAGTTATTCTGAGCCAATAGGTATCAATCAGCTACATTATGCATATTCTTTTATTCAATAATTTCTAAATGAACCATCTACATGCATAGCAATCTTTCAATTAAATGTAAATACGTTCTTTGCTAATATTGCCCTTTAAAATATGTCTGAGCATAGAAACATAGAAACATAGAATGTATCGGCAGATAAGAACCATTCGGTCCATCTAGTCTGCCCAATTTTTTTGAGTACTTTTATTAGTCCCCCGTTCCCTATCTTATATCAAGGATAGCCTTGTGCCTATCCCACGCATGCTTAAAATCCTTGACTGTGTTTACCTCTACCACTTCTGCTGGAAGGCTATTCCATACATCCACTACCCTCTCAGTAAAGTAATACTTCCTACATATGTACGTACGTACGTACGTATGTATGTATGGAATGAAAAGTAGGAGGATTTAATGTAAGATCTAGTTAATAGCAAGAGAACCATAGCATAGTGATTAAGTGGAACGGATGCTAAAGATGCAAGAAATAACATAGAAAAAAATAGGCCATTAATGTTACTGATTTAATAGGATAGATATGTATTTTGCATAAAAAAATAAAAAGTACAATACATAAATATCTAACACATACAGATAACATGTAGATGACACAGTGCACTGCATGAAGGGAATGTAATTTAATCTATAGTGTTCTGTTAAAATTGACAGCAAATTTATATATTAAGGGACAACTAGTGGGGGAAAAAATGAGTTTTGTTTAAATGTCAGATTACATCAAGTGTTGGTATTTTAAATACAAATGCTTTAATTAAAGGATATAAATAAAGTACCTTATTGAGCACTCTTTGCTCTATATGGCTCTATCAGGGGGCAGACATCTTGAGTCAGATGGGACAGACTTTCCTTCATCTCACCCAAGACACTAAACAACATGTCTGCCACTGATAGAGCTGTAGAAGCAAGGAAGCCTCAAGAAAGGGGCTTTATTTCTATTCTTTCATTAAAGCACTTCTATGTAAAATGCCTAGATTTGCTGAAATATTTCAATCAAACAGAGCTTTTTTTGCTGACAGTTGTCCTTTCAGTTATATATTCTTACATAAAAGTCTCTTCTCTACAAATCTCAGTATCTCAATCACAGAATAGTATACCCATCACGCAGACACACAGACAGTATACTAATGGTTAATATGGAAGCTGTACTCTTTGCTTGCAATGACAGTTCCTTTTATTGGGTAAACTTTATGAGCACCTTCAAATCATCCTAAGGACATACACAAATAGAGTGGCTTGGAATCCAGCACCTGACGCGTTTCAGCCAGGAAGCTCTTACTGTCTACTGATGAACCAACAACTTTGAGCCAGCAGTTGCTTGCTGTGCTCCAGGACTATTTGCATCCAAGAGTGCATTTACTGGAGTTCACTGTCCAAGCCTCTTTTCTACAAGTTAACTTGTCTGAAATGAGATAGCTATCAGTAGATTTTTTTGTCTTTTTTTTAACTCTAATTATATGTAACTTGTTAAACCTACATATATACACATCATTTCTGAATTTTAGTTTGCTACATCTGCATCTATCCCAGATGTCAGTTAACTTCTCTGCTTACTTTGTAAACATTTTCCCACAGTCCTCCAGTCTCTAGTTCAAAATATTCTTCTCTTGTTTGAGTCTCGAACAATAGTTGGAATCCTGCTCGAAGAACATTAAGACTGCAAATGTAGGTGCAAATTAATATTTACATTTTGCAGGTAAAATGAATGATGTTCTATGACCTTGACTGACCTTTCCATGAACACTGGTGTCCTTGTATCTTCACATTGCCTTGTATCTTTATCATATCCCTGCCTTTCCTCGTGTGTAGGCAATATTATTAGTACCGGTATTAGCATTGTTTCACATGCCATGTTATAAATTTGTAAAGTTATGGTAAATATTAAAAATATATTGCGTTTAACAATAATTTTTTAATTTTTATAGCGGTTTCCTCCCAGTGACACTCAAACCAAGTAATAAACGCCAGTATCTGTTTTGACCTTCTTACCTGATTGTTTTACGAAAGGTGTATATTTTTTCAATGAACTCTGTGTTATTTTTTCTACATGCAGAAAAATAGCCAACCTAATCCCCGGGCTTAAACTTGACGAGGAAAACACTTAGGTGAAGAATCTCAATGGAATGAGTGACAGGCTAAAGCAGGGCTCTTCTCATTGTCTCTGACAGGACTGTGACAGGACTAGTAAAAACCACTATCAATTTAGCTGTAGGTCATCCTGAGTGTACAACAAGACAATATGCTCCCCGGGGAGGGGAAACAAAATTATTAGACTGGTAAAAATGTCAATCTTGTTCTTTAACAGAGAAGTGACTCTTTTATCTCCTAACATTTCCCACTTGTATATCTCCCAGTAGTCAGCACTGGAGTACTGAGTTTGATACATAGAGCTGATAAAGCTTCATGGAGTAACCGGGTTTCTGATACCGAGCTAAGTTGTGTTGTTGACCTCCTAACCTTTTTTTAGTAGCCAGGATTAAAATATAAAGCAAGAATTCGTGTGAAGGAAAGTTCTGGATCTTGAAGGTCACATACCATGAGACTTTCTCACAGCAGATGACCCCCCCCCCCCCACCCCCCCCCCCCCCTGACCAATTGTTATCAGTGGCTACCACTCTCACCAAGAAAAAGGTGAAAGGAAGGATGGAGGAGCTCTCAAACTATCAGGGACCATGGTGTTATTGACTAATTCCCAAAATTACTTTCTCCATATTGACAGCTCAACTATTTAAAAGTATATTTCATTGTTAATTATAGCCCTGTTCTGTCTGTTTAATGGATATTAAATCTAGTGTTTAACAGCCCTTTATACACAATGATAAAATCATGGCATGACATTATTTATTAAATGTAACAAAATTCTAACACACATTTGTTAAAATATTTTATTCAATTTGTATTCTAAATCGTTTTAAAAACAATTATACAAAGTAGAAAACACTTTGAATTCATTAAATTACATTATTTATGCAATTTAACAATTCTAACATCCTTTATCAAAATATTTTATGCAATTTATATTATAAATAATTAAAAAAAACAATTGTAAAAAATGTGACACACTTTGAATATCTTATTAAATTGACACATGACAAATAATATATTAAAATATGTAAAATTATTTTTAACACTAATATTTTTAAATTGTTTTATAATAATATTATGTTTAATTGTTTTTTTAAATACAATATATTTCTCACATCTCACGTTTGTCCTTTGGTTATTTTAACTTAGTAGTAGTGCTACTACATGTTACTATGAGAATTACTGCTGTGGAACTTAATTATACACTTACACACTGCATATTACTATAAGCTTTATTGCTGTGGATCTCTATTACATTAATATTTATTTATATAGCACCATTTATTATATTTGCTGTTTGGTACAGAACATAGAGGGAACTACATGTTATGTTAGATGAACAGACTGACTCATGAGCTAGAGAGCTCTGCACGCAAGCACGGGAGTGGGGGACAAGAGACTGATACAATGACTGAAGAGGTCACAGGGAAAGGTGGTGGTAGTAGTGCGATATTTACCACAAGGCATCCTAGGTGGATGCCTAGGGTGGCACATTTTGGGGGGTGGCCCCCCAACACTGAAAAAAAAAAAACTAGGAAAAAATGCACGGGCAACCTGATTGCAACGTTTCGGGCTGCACGTGATGTTTTTTTCTTGGGGGCAGAGTTATGACAGGTCACGTGACCCGGCACTCTGACGTGAGACGCGCGCCAGGTCACGGGACCCATCTACACTCACCGCGGGAGCCGAACAGGCAGCATGGTAGGACACCATGCTGCCTGCCACTAGCCACCCAGGATCAGGGTAAGTCCTGGGGTGAGGAGGCATGTAATGGGGTTAATGGAGGCATGTAATGGGGTTGATGGGGCATATAATGGGGGGATGGGGTAATGGAGGCATATAAGGGGGTGATAGGGCATGTAATGGGGTAATGGGGGTGATAAGGCATGTAATGGGGTAATGGAGGCATATAATGAGGGTGATGGAGGCATATATTGGGGGTAATGGAGGCATATAATGGGGGTGATAGGGCATATAATGGGGTAATGGAGACATATAATGGGGGTAATGGAGGCATATAATGGGGGTGATAGGGCATGTAATGGGGTAATGGGGGTGATAAGGCATGTAATGGGGTAATGGAGGCATATAATGAGGGTGATGGAGGCATATAATGGGGGTAATGGAGGCATATAATGGGGGTGATAGGGCATATAATGGGGTAATGGGGTGATAAGGCATGTAATGGGGTAATGGAGGCATATAATGAGGGTGATGGACGCATATAAGGGGGGTAATGGAGGCATATAATGGGAGTGATGGGGGCATGTAATGGGGGTGATGGGGGCATGCAATGGGGTGATGGGGGCATGCAATGGGGTGATGATGGCATGCAATGGGGTGATGGGGGCATGTAATGGGGGTGATGGAGGTATGTGATGGGGTCATGTAATGGGGTTATGTTGGTTATGGGGCATGTTGTGCCTGTGCAGTGTGTGCAGTGTGGGTAGGGGGGTGCCAGAATTTTGTCTGCCTAGGACAGCACAAAACCAAGATACACCACTGGGGGTTAGAAACAGTATTTGGAACAGTTGGAGCTAGGTGGGTTTGGCCAGGAGTTAATTAATGAGTTTTCTATTTGGATGTTTTGTAAGCTACCTTATTTCTAACAGTATTTGGGGGATAGTGAGAATTATGTCAATTTGACTAAAGGTTACCTAATTATTGGGTGTTTTGTAGCAGCTTCCTTAACAGATGAGAAAGAGAGAGGGATGGTCTGTGGAAGACTATTCCCAGAGACATGGCAAGAACGGGAAACTCTATGATATATTCACGCACTGTAGATCACTGTGAGTTGTATGGCTATGGAACGTTGTAATGCCACAAATTGCTGTGAGAAGTATTGCTGTGGAGTTTTATGGTACAACTCACCATACTACTGTCAGTTTTATTACGGTGATACTCTGTGACATTATCAAACATTGCTGTGAGATTGCAATACATTGTGTAGATTGTAATTGGAAGACATATAATTATGACTCTGACCCTCAGCCAGTTGTGAATTATACACCAATGAATACCGGAATGCCAAAATTATTATGTTACTAAAACTTTTGTACAAACATGAAACTAGAGCTCCAGGAGGCTAATTAACATTTGACAATTATGGCTATGGGGGGGATCCAACAATTGATTCATTTTTATACACATAACACTTTGGTGAAACATATCCAAGTAAAATAGAGAATGATTCAAATGTCTAACATGTAACATAAAGTAATACTATTATAATTATAGAAACTAGGGGAAAGACTCACCTCAATTAGCATACAAGATAACAAGAAGAGAAGGGGTACTGCCAAAGTGATCGAATATATACATAAGACAATCAGTACACGAGTACAACTAATATACTATTAGTTTTCTTAAAGTAAACAGGCCTTCCACAAAATTTGTGGATAACAAGTTCAGATTCAGGTTTTACTTACATGAGTAAAGATGCTGCCCCATGCAAGATGTCTGGTATTTCTGCCAAGATGGCGGCAGGTACGGATTCATGCACATCTGCCAGCCTCCAATTGGAGATATCACCCTCCCACTCGTGCTTAGCAGACAAAAGTATTGTGGGATGGCAACCTAAGTGTTTGGGGGGGGGGGGGCTGGTGAATCAAAATATCTCCCCTCACCAGCCCTCTGCACGGCCGAACTGATGGATCCGGGGAGGGGGTTGAGCTCATCGGGTGAGAGGTGTAGCTCCACCCCCACTTTGTGAAGCAGAGAGGCGCCTGCTTCACCGGGAGCCGCGGGCAGCATAAGTACTGCTCGTGCTCCCATGCTTAGTGATGGTGCAAGGCATCGGATTTCTGATACCCTGCATTATCACTTACTTATGGTGCCCGCAACTCCCCATTAAGCAGACGGCGCGCTGCTCACAGGTTGGGGGCGGATCTTCACCTCTCACCCGGTGAGCTCCGCCCCCTCCCCGGATCCCTCAGTTCGGCCAAACAGAGGGCTGGTGAGGGAGGATCTTTTGATCTTCCCAGCCAGTGCCTCTGCCGGCAAACTTTTTTTTTTTCTCGTGTCTCCCCCTGTGGTGGTGCACCCTGTGCACGGGCACACGTCACACACCCCTAAGGCCGGCCCTGCCCATTAAAAGTAATGGGAGGAGCAATGATCAAAACTATTTTATTTTTCAGCTGCCCAAATTTGATTTTATCTCAAAATGAAAATCGACCGCCAACGTTGACCTCCCAGAGCTATTCCCTAATTGTAAAAAAATCCTCATTCCTGAACGGTACAACATGGCCAAAACAGTCCAGTCACCAAGGGATTAATGTACTCCAATATTGGCACATCTCTACTTCACACATATCGCTGACACAAAACTATTGCTGACTGGTAATGAACCTAACATATCTCAGCTGAGTCTGTAACTATGAATTTGCTCTTTATAGATTACTTTTTGATGTGATGTATCTATTATTTTGTCTACCCTCTGTATACGATATGGACCGTAAGGGCTAGCTGATTTATCTGTACTGAGAACTGTACTAAGAAAACTAGTAGCATATCATGGTTCTAGGAAGGTTTTTACAACAATAGGTACATTTATTCTTATTTAGACATCCACTAATATGATTTTAATTATATATATATATATGTTTTTATATGAATATATATATATATATATATATATATATATATATATATATATATATATATATACATATATATATATATATATATATATATATATATATATAAAAGTGTGTGTGTGCATACTGATAATAATATCCTATCTGCTTGCTATAAGCAGTAGTGTACCTAGTTACACTCCAGTGATAATAAAATTGAACTTATTCACTAAAAATGGTGCAGGTGAGTTTTATATCACTGACTTAACTATACATTGTGCAGAGACAAACCTGGCAAGTTCCTCCTGCTGGTAGAGCTCAGCTGGCCCTGCATAATGCATTACTAAATCTTTTTCTACTAAAAAGTAAGTTCTACTCGCCTCCAACTCTCTTTCTTAGTAAATAGCTTCCAATGAGATAATGAAAGTGCCATCTATGTATCTGTGGGGATTCAGTGTATAGATTAACCTGGATTCTAAAAAAAAAATGGGATAATCACCATGGATACCATTGGCATTTTACTGCTGATTATTCCACTTTAACAACTGCTCTACAAAGAAAAAGCTTCTATGTCGTCTCCTTCGCACATAGGTTCAAAATTGAGCAGATTCCATTATTCACTGTGCCAATTAAAATGAAAGCGTACATCAAAGTTCCTGGAAAATGATATCTCCATTCACGAAATTGTATTCATTCTATCAGTCTCTTTAAACCAACAAACATTTGGAGTTTTTGGATGGTGACTCCCACACACAGTGCATCTTGGCCCATTTCTCTTGTTAGCATAAGTAAGATGAATGGTAACTTGGAGTCTTCCGAAAGCAGCTATCCAAAAAACGATTATGTCAGTGTTCTAACTGCCTGGTAATCTCCAGCCAGGCCTAATCGAGATAGTCCTCCTAATCATTATTCCCAGAGGACAAAAGTAGCGGGATTGGAATGTTTTTCTTCCACTGTTCTTGCAAGGAATGGAGACTTAACCCAACAAAATGTTTGTTTTCCTTGTAAGTAATCTCTACAAATGAGTTTGTAAAGATCAGAAAGGTTGGAAGGAGGAGTCCACTCGGGAAATGTTAGAACAACAGTCGTCTGTCCACAGAGATCATCCGTGGAATACCTCATACGCGGTGCGAGCCAATTTCAGATGTACAGTTAATACTCTGAAAATAGAACGCACTCTGCGGCAGTCTGATAAGAGGAGTGCACACAGACTAGAGCATCTTGAGGCAACTCGTTGAACATATCATAGTATTTGCTCAGCAAGATAGGAGATAAGGTAGTTTGGGGGATGTGGTCGAGGTTGCCAAGACAAGAGAGTTCAACCCTTCTACCTGTCCTTCTTCCTGCCATTGATCAAAACGAAGACAAAATCCCCTAATTAAGCAAATTTTAATTTTTCTGCCAAGAGGTGAAATTCCTTCTTGATTTCCAAAAAGGCAACCAGATTTCTCCTTGGGTCGACAACAGGGGCGTTGCTAGGTCTTCGGATGATCTGGGGCTAGAGCCCAGATGAGCTCGTTCACACACAGGGGCGTACCTAGAGCATTTGGCACCCGGGGCGGGGACCCTGAGTGTGCCCCCCCCCCCCATAATAAAAATATAAGAAAGCACCCACAATTTTTTCAGTGTTTGAAAATTGTGCAATTATAGATACCAGGAATATTGTGCCACTCAGAACCCAGTAATATTGTGCCAGTCAGATACCAGTAATATTGTGCCTTTCAGATACCAGTAATATTGTGCCACTCAGAGCCCAGTAATATTGTGCCAGTCAGATACCAGGAATAGTGTGCCATTCAGAGCCCAGTAATATTGTGCCAGGAGGAGAGGCTAGGGAGCGAGTTCCCTATAGCAGCCTCTCCTCCCGATCGGCCCTCACCCCCCGCGTGAGGTTAATCCTCCGATTCTGGGACCATGTCCCAGACGGAGGAAAGCTCACCGGGGGATTTTTTTTTTTTTTATATATTTATAGCCCTGGAGTCTCGGGGCTAAAGAATACTTTAGCCCCAGAGTCTCCATTCGGGGCTATGAAGGGGGGACTCGGGGCTATAGCCCCAGTAGCCCACCCCTAGCGACGCCTCTGGTCGACAACCTCTGGATATTAATATTTATTCTATCATTCAAAGCCCGGTATGTTCTGCTTTTTCTAAATAAAAACGTAAAAATATCCAGATCCTCTTTTGAAGCATCTATTATATTTGATAGCATGACTCTCTTAACAGTGGATGCCAAACCTTAATTAAGGTCTTTAACCTAAAGAATCCCTTACTTTGTTGCCTATGAAATCTTCACTCTTCTAGTCTCAGACAATCTTGTTCTTTGTACATTTCTATTAATGAAGAAGTAATTGTAAAGCCCTTCATATTGGCCCTTTATATATGCATATTGTCAGGGTTCAACACTGACCTTCTGTATCATGCATTTAAGTCATTATTTATATGCTTATATTCCTCCTGCCTCCTCTAGAGGTCTCCCTACCTTACTTTGCTTGTATTCCTTCCCCTCTGTTTGGTGTCAGGTGGGCTCAGTGGTGTATCTTGATTTTGTGCTGCCCTAGGCAGACAAAATCCAGGCACCCCCCTACCCAAGCTGCACACCCACGTTACACACCTAAGACATGCCCCATCATTCAGACTCACATCAAGCTCATACTCCCATCACACACACACTCCCATCACACTCAGTCACACACACACTCCCATCACACTCAGTCACACACTCCTACTCCCATCACACTCAGTCACACACTCCTACTCCCATCACACTCAGTCACACACTCCTACTCCCATCACACACACTCTGACTCCCATCTCCCATCACACTCAGTCACACACTCCTACTCCCATCACACTCAGTCACACACTCCTACTCCCATCACACTCAGTCCCACACTCCTACTCCCATCACACTCAGTCCCACACACTGTCTCCCATCACACTCAGTCCCACACACTGTCTCCCATCACACACACACTGTCTCCCATCACACACACACTGTCTCCCATCACACACACACTGTCTCCCATCACACACACACAGTCTCCCATCAGCACTTACCTTTCCCTGGCAGGCAGGCAGCATGGTCCCTCCATGCTGCCTGTACGGCTTCCCGGCGATTGTGCAGACAGGTCACATGACCGGGCGCGCGTATGACGTCAGCGCGCCCGTCATGTGACTGTCGGCACTTCAGTGTCGGCACACTGCACGGGGAGCCGAACAGGCAGCACGGAGGTTTCTCTGTGCTGCCTGTTCGGCTCCCCGTGCAGCCTGGCAGGCAGAGCGATGGTGAGGGGGGATCTTCCGATCCCCTCTCACCTCTGTCTCTGCCTGCCAGCGCGGTCTTTTTTTTTTTTTAATTTTTTTTTTCTTCAGTGCTGGGGGGCGCTGCCGCCCCCCAAAATTTGCCGCCCTAGGCATCCGCCTAGGATGCCTCGCGGTAAATACAGCACTGGGTGGGCTCGTTACCTTTTGCTCACACCCAAGTTAAATAGCTGCAGTTTCTGGCAAACAGTGCTTTTGCATTGAAGTTGGTGCCTGATTTCTGAGAGCTGCTGCTTCTGTTCCTGATACTCTCCTTAAAGCCCATTTGTATTGTGACCTTGTCCAGGAACTGGGAATCTGACCCTGAGTGGCTCAACCATCTCAGTATATGATTTTCAGCATCTCCTGAGACCCTCTGAGTACATCAAGATCTCTTCAGCTAAGTTATTCCCTTAAAGCTACCCTTATCATTTCTCCCCCTCTCTAGGGTGTTCCTGCTTAGTCACCCTCTCCAGGGTGTTCCTGCTTAGTCACCCTCTCCAGGGTGTTCCTGCTTAGTCACCCTCTCCAGGGTGTTCCTGCTTAGTCACCCTCTCCAGGGTGTTCCTGCTTAGTCACCCTCTCCAGGGTGTTCCTGCTTAGTCACCCTCTCCAGGGTGTTCCTGCTTAGTCACCCTCTCCAGGGTGTTCCTGCTTAGTCACCCTCTCCAGGGTGTTCATGCTTAGTTACCCTTCTCAGGCCTCACCATTTCCTAAGGCCTCACCCCTACCTTTGCTTTGTCTACAGTCCCTACTATAGATATTTGTTCTTACTGCAGTTCCTACTCATACCCTTTTCCTATTCTGCAGTTCTTTGCTAAATTTCCGTCTTGTCTCTCCTTCAGTCTTTATTCCAATACCTAGCTCTGTTTCTTTATCTGTTCTCCCTTTGCACTATATTTAACATGCAACCAGACACCTCCACTATCCCTGCACTTAAACTCCTACCTGACCTGGTAAAGGCCCTGACACATATATAATGTTATAATACTTCCTCTGAGAGGGTAGTGGATGCATGGAATAGTCTTCCAGTTGAAGTGGTAGAGGTAAACACAGTGAAGGAATTTAAGCATGCGTGGGATAGGTATAAGGCTATCCTAGATATAAGATAAGGCCAGGGACTAATGAAAGTATTACATTACTGAGAGGGTAGTGGATGTATGGAATAACCTTCCAGCGGAAGTGGTAGAGGTTAATACAGTGAAGCAGTTTAAGCATGCGTGGGATAGGCACAAGGCTATCCTAGATAAAAGATAGGGAACTGGGGTCTAATAAAAGTATTTAGAACATTGGGCAGACTGGATGGACCGAAATGGTTCTTATCTGCCGACACATTCTATGTTTCTATGTAAATACAGAATAATCTATCATTTCTCCCCATTGAGGCTATACGAATTTCAAGCAGCAAAACACCACAGATGTTGGAGATGCAGCGAGGATCGCCTCGACCTCCTGCATATGTGGTGGTCTTGCGAAAAAATAGAGATATTGTGGGAAAGAGCATTTGGTTTAATTTCGGACCTTACTGCCACCATAATCCCTATACATCCAGAAAAGGCCCTATTCCATTTGGACCTCCAAGACTTTCCACTTAAACACCGATATATTGCTATACAGATACTAATGGCAGTCAAGATCAACACTGCACGAAAATGGAAAAGCTCGGAAGATATTCCATGGATAAAGATAATAAATCAAATTAGGGAAAAGAAAAATGTCGGTGCGCTAAGCTAGTCACAGGCTCCAATAATATAAATGTATAAAATGATGCTTACCACACAGGTGTGAGTATGCTGCAAATGCAGTGTTATTGGCTATACAATGTACACAAAAAACAAAAACTGTCTGCGCTTCTTACCCTAATAAAGTTGGCAACAAATATATAAATATAATATAAATGATAGGTTTTGGTTATATGAATTGGCCAAAGCATAATTAAGCTCACCCGCCACGTCAAGGCACTCTCTCAATAGGGTGAGAACCTAACCTCACCTCCTATCTACTGGGCACACAAAGCAGTTTATACTGCTACCAAAACCTTTTTAATGTGTTGGAAGAGGTGCAATTAAACCTCCTCCCAATTAACCCTTTAACAGCAAGCTGCAACCAGGCAATGAGGAGCCAGCAACCTCAAATATGTGCAAGCAGGGAGGTTTAATTGCACCTCTTCCAACACATTTAAATAGCTTTTGGTAGCAGTATAAACTGCTTTGTGTGCCCACTAGATTGGAGGTATATCTTTTGTATTGAAAAAAATAATAAAAAGATTTTTTGTTAAAAATGAATAAATAAAATTACTTAGAAAATTGGGCAGACTTATCTGACGACACATCCCATGCTTCTATGTTTCTAAGATGTGTTTTTTCTAGCGTTTACAAATGCTACTTTTCTAATCTTCATCGCAGTTTCTTCCATTCGCCTTATTAATTTTGTAGCCCTCCTTTACACTTTGTCTAGTTCCATAATGTCCTTTTTTAAGGAGTGGTGTCCAGAAATGTACTGAATATTCAAGGTGAGGTCTTACCACTGGCTTTTAAAGAGGCAAGCTAATATCAAATCAACACCCTTTCTATAATGCCAATATCGGATTGGCATTGTGCATTGTTGCCAAGTTAGTTATATTCAATTATTCCTAAATCTTTCTCATTAACAGTTTGTCCCATAAAGATACAATTTTAAATATATGTTGCATTGTTATCAATTTCCCCAAAATGCATAATTTACATTTGTCTAAATTGAACCTCATTTGCCACTTGCCTTCCCAGTCCCCTTGTATTAATCCTCCTGCAGAGGAGAAACATCCCATTTAGATTGCTTGACCTACCTATTTTTTTGTCATCTGGAAACACTGAGACAAGGTTCTCAATGCAGTTTAGCTGATCATTAAAAAAAAAAAAAACTAAATAAATGGACCAAATACAGATTCATGTGAGGTCCCCCACTTACTTTCACCCAGTCTAAGAATTTTCCATTTACAATAACTCTCTGCATTCTATATATAAGCCAGTGTTCAAAAAAAATGTTGCCCCAAGCCTATTTCTTGTAATTTATAAAGTAACCTTTGCTGAACTATATCAAATGGTTTAGCAAAGTTTCAATACATCACATCTACAGCCACACCCACATCTATATTTTTACTGTCCTCTGCATAGAATGCTTTAGTTAATTTGACAAAACTTGTCTTTTACAAAACCATGTTGACCCCAACTAATTAAATTCTGATTCAAGATGCCTTCTTGAAAGTATACCTTTAGCAATCCTTCAAATAACTCCTCCACAACAGATGTCAAGCTCACTGGCCTGTAATTTCCCGGCTGAGATTTTGATCCCTTTTTAAATATGGGCACCACTTCTGTCCTACAATTTCTTCCCTTAAATCTTCCCTACAGTTACTTCCCTTAAAGGGACAGTCTAATCCCCAAGCTCACTTTTGTGCAAGAAGAAGATTACTGCTTGTATAGTGCACAGGCTTTTTTCCAGTGTGAATTGATGCAGGCATTCTACATAAAAAACTTTTTTTTTTTTTATTATATTTTTATTGATTTTTTACTTTCATGACAATGTTAATACATTTCATAAAAATAGACATAAAAGATTATTTTTCATATGACAGAAAAAAAAAACATGAACTGACTTAGGAGAACAAGTGTGCAGCTTATGTATACCGTTGAATATGCTGACATCCGAGCTGGTTCCAACAGTAAAAAATCACGTCTAACTTTCTTCTTCCCCAAACTTAGCCCTCTTAGCAGGGGTAGGGACACCAATACAACAAATTCCAAACATTCAAGCCAATCAATTGTTATGGGTTCAGAGAGGGACCATCCACAAAGGATATCTCCATTATAAGTAAATGGCCAACTCTCCGGATCCATTAGAAATATAATCAAAATATTTAGTACTGTTTTTGTATTGTTTTTTTTTTAAAAAAAACAACGCAAGTATCTCACATCAAAATAGACAAAAATGATTAATGTTCCATACGGCAGAAATAAAAACCTAGAAAAATAAATGTATGGCCTATATATTCCATTATATATACTATCGTATGAGCTCATTCTGACATTAAGAACTAGGGGCTATTCGTAAGTTAAATTACTTGAGGACATATTCGTGGGGGCATACACACCAAGTGAGCTTGTACCTCCTCTCCCAATATTATTATTTTGTCAGATTACTAAGATACCAAACATCCTATAGGGTGGTCAGTATATACGGTAGGTGACCATTCAATATGGTGATATCTAGCATTGACTACATCTACTCTCACCTGGGCTGGTCCTTGTAGCGAGTGTTGGAATGTCTACCAACAGATACATAACATCAAAACATAACTGTTGTGGGTTCAGAGAGTGACCTTCTATCAGTAAGATCTCACAGTAAGGATAGTGTCCCCACTCTAAATCCACAAGAACATGAGCAACTTATATAATATGAACGCCATTAGTTAAGAACAGCGGTTAGGAGGAGACAGGAATATATCAGGTTAAGGAGGAGAGCAATGTGAGAAAGAAAAAGGAAAAGAAGAAGCTAGAGCAGAAAGCAGAAAAGGAGCTGCAATTACTCAGGATGCAGGAGAAGGGAAAGACAAAGGTGGGTGAAAATGCGGGGCATGGCATTATGGTCGTGGTGAATTTGGGAAAGAAAAAATGGGAATTTCAAAGTTCTCTCTCCTTGATCAGTCACTGAGATGGAATTCTGCTGCCCGGGGGTACCGTCTTTGTCTTCTGAGGGGGCTTCAGTGGATTCATCTGCACTGCTGCCGCCTGGGTTCCATGAAGAGGGGGGCCTAAAGGGTGGCATATGTTGATTTAACGGTCTTGCCTGGAGGGTAGGCATAGGAGGCAAGGAGAGATCCGAGAGGAAGGACCGAGTCTCTAAAACATTGGTTAGGCGGTGCGTCAATCAATCTTTGCGGACCAAAAGAGAGCGAGCCGGCCCCCATTGATATTGTATCTACAGGGTACGGAGGTGAGTGGTTAGGGGACGTAGTGAACGTCTCCAGGCAACCGTCGGATGGGTTAGGGCCCTGGAACCTTGCCAGGAAAAAGGACTTGTCTGTAAAATTTCGGAATTGGATTATAATGTCCCTAGGGGAGTCTGGCGGCACAGCTGTGGCTTTCGCCACTCAGAACATGTCATCGAAACGCAGTGGCCTGCCTTGAGTAGTGGGGGAGAGTTGTGCTAATAGCCGTCTTATGAGATTCGGTACTTCTTGTAGGTCAATTCCTTCGCCAACACCACGCAGCCTTATATTTTTGCGACGTGATCTATTTTCTAGTTCCTCAAGTTTAAGGTGAAGCGAGTCCTGTTGCTTGTCGAGGGCTCTATAGTGTTTCCCCAGTTTTTCCACCTTAGAGTCAGAGATCTTTTTCTCAGTTTCCAAGTGTGTCACTTTGGTCTCCAAAGCTTGGATATTACATTGAATGTCCGCCACTCCGCGATCAATTATTTGCTTTACTTCAGTGATAAGCAGTTGAAAGTCCTCTCTTGTGATTGGGGAATCTGTCTTAGCTGCAGCTGGTGCTGGAGGTGAGTAATGGCATGGTCCAGTGTCCAGTAAAGGAGAGTCCTCATAGTCGGAGTCTTCTGAGACGTCCGGCGTGTAGCCGGGTGGAGCATATGTTGATTCAGAGACCTGGGGGGTCTGGTTAGCAGTACCCCTATGTCGTGAGACTCTGGGCCAGGTTTAGGCTTTCTGGACTTCTTACCCATGGTGAGTATAGTCACTTGACAGCAAGGCCACTCTTTCTAGACACTTAGCGGTTTGAATCCTTCCTAGGTAATTAGTCTGTCCAAGGTAGAGAGTGTGCTCTCTCAAGGCTTGGAGTTGAAAGTTCCTGATATGTGTACTCTCCAGGGCCAAACAGACATATTACATAGAGGTGTTTGTTGGCCTGCCTGTGTTCCAGTGTGGAAGGGGGGTCAGTGTGATGCAGTGTCTCTCAGGGCTAGGGCTGCCCGTATGGGAACAGAAGCAGGCAGTTTGAATAAAATCGGATACTTTTTAGCTGGTAGGCCGCAAAAGCCGGGGACTTTCCTAGATCGTGCACCCCGCGATCGGGGTAGCGTGTGCGCGGTAGTCAGGATTTTCAACCGAGTGATCAGTTTTAAAGATACCTGAGTGCCTTGCTTGCTTGTGTTCCTTGGAGCCTTTGGCTGATGGAGAGGTGAAGGGAGAGGATCGTAGTGAGGCCATTTTGGGGGCCTTATTTCCCTCAGTTTCGGGCCTGGTTGGTACCTGAGACCCCCGACCGGCAATGGATGATCAACTAAGGGACATAGATCAATAGCTGTGTGGAGTAGTCCTGAGCCTTCTTGTGCTCCGGTGAGTAGTAGAAAACAATGATTTTTGCCGGATGGTAAAAGGCCTCAGAGGAGAGAGCAGGGTACACGTCTTGTCATCATGGCCGCTGACCGGAACCCCTAAATCACATTTTTAATATTTGACTCAAGTCATCCCTTAGCGAATACTCTGCATATTTACTGCAGGTGCGGCAGCACTGATTGTATAGACACTGTGGGGTATAAAGTGTTATTTAATTTAGTCACTTTCTGTGCTCCTTGAATTTAATACATTGTGTGGACTCTAAGTGACCTTGCTCTTGTACACAGTAGGATCTCTTAACAGTGCAACACATTTTCTGATGATATCACTAGACAGAGAGGAAATTCCATTCATTTGAATGAAATTATTCTCATTTGTATGACCTTATATATGTTCTTTTTTACTTGCTATCAAAGTACACCGAGGAGTATACAAGGAAGACAGTTTGATTGTAGCTAGACACTAAATAGTCTCTTTTTTTTTAAACAAATTGAAAAATGATACAAAGGATGATTTCAGGAAAAAGGAAAATAAACAGTGTTGCAAAAATGTGGAGCTTCATCTAACCTCAATTAACCAAAATTAGCACATCCGGCTCATTTCAATATGCTGTTTACAGGACCTCTAATCTCCTTCAGATGTGTACCAGGACTCTGCACAACGAGTGTGACGGCGGGGGGGGGGGGGGGGGGGGGGTCAAGGGACACCTATAATACTTTAAGGGATTGTATTAATCTTCCCCTAATTGCAACAGAAAAAGCCTTCAATGCTTCCTGCAATCTGAGACTCGGAGAGGAGTAATTGAGCAGTCGAAAGTAGATGGTGACATTCCACCACTTTGAAGGTTCCACTGACTCAAAGGTTGTATTCACGATATCATCATCATTAAGCCCAATTATCCTGTGTGGTATATATAACTAGTCAAGTGGAACATTGTAGTAAATAGGTTCACAGATTTGAAGTGTGTGTTCTATTGCTAGACCCCCTCGATAAACATATACACAGTCCTGGATCCCGAGTAGAGGCCCATGGGAGTTAGTAATGGAGGAAGTTATTGCACAAAGAGTTGTTAATACCAAGGCTAACAGTTGCGATCAATTTGTCTTCCTCTTAGAGGTCTCCAAATTGAATGTAGAGAATCGTAAATGGCACAAACATTAGCAAAGCTCTGACCAGCTGTATTCATTGTGTCAACTAGACAGAGAGTCCCGTGATAGTGAAAGAGAGGCCGGGGTTGAGGAAAGACAAAAGACTAGTGGTGAGTTCTGCGTATACTCACAATTTTTATGGCTTTTGTCCTTTCAAGTGAACCAAACTTTATCCGTGACTTGCCGATTAGTATTTGTGATGCGTCTTAACCATTACTAGAATCATGGAAGCAGGCCTTAATTTACAGAAGCTTTCCCTCCCTCCTACATCCTGAAATCTCTCTTGGTATTTCACAATCATAGGGCCTGATGCCATTGTGGGATGTTCATACTGTTTACCACGAGAAGTGCTACAGAACTCTGCTAACACTTCTAACATTTAGAGGGTCATCTATAAAAAAAACTCCTGCCCTCTAAAGCAGTGTTTCTCAACTGGCGGGTCCTAACCCAAAAGTGGGTCACGAACTAGTTTGGAGTGGGTTGTGGACGTGTGCTCTGGCTTCGTCAAAAAGTAAGATTTTTGATTGGGGGGAGGACCCGTGACGTAGCTGCGCATGCTGCGTTCCCCGTCTGTAGATGAGAAGCCCACCAAGGAACAGATGGCATTGTTTCAATAGTGAAGCTGATTGTATGATTGTATACAACCTAGAGTTGCTTTCTCTGTCATCACCCCAGACTTTGAAACGCTTATCAGGACGAAAATACATCCCCAACTTTCCCATTAGTTTTAATTAATCTCATATATTTAAATGGTTTTTAATTTTAGTGGGGTTTTTTTTTAGCTCAATAGCACTTTCAGTTTCACTTGCACTGTGATTACTGCTCTAGTCATTGCGTGAAGAAATACTGTTTTTTATTTGGTTTGCATATACATTGTGGAATACTGTGCAAATTGTTTTGTGGAATAAGTTCGAATGTTTTGGAAATTAAATTATTTTTGGGTCTTGATTTAATGATCAAGGATAAATGTGGGTCCTGAGTTTAGAAAGGTTGAGAACCAGTGCTCTAAAGTGTCGGGAGAGCTAAAAAAAAAAAAAAAAGGCTCAATTGCTGTTTGTTATGTATAACGGTAATCTTAAGATCCCGTTATGTATAACGGGATCTTATTATAAATACCAACACTTTTCAGTGTGGGAGAAGGACCTCCGTCAAATAGTGTTTGCCTCTAATCAGGCATTTTTCAGGGCCTGAATTTTTATATATTTTTTTATATTTTTATATATTGGCTGCGCCACAACCAAAAATTATGTAACCGGCGGAAGTAGCATAGACTCGCGGAAATTGTCTGGAGTCTGCTGTACATATTATTTGGCACTAACTGCGTGTGTGCAGCATTTAAACATGACCCCCTTTGTGTCAGAATAGGGTCTTTAAAGTGAATAAACTGATTTTTGCCAGAAAAAAAATAGTGTGCGCCATTTGCACCAAAATAAAAAAAGTGATCTAATTATAGTTTAGGAATTTTGTCACATGTTATGTATATTAAAAAAAAGTCACAAAATGGCGATCTCAATCCAATCGAGCATCTGTGGGATGTGCTGGACAAACAAGTCCGATCCATGGAGGCCCCACCTCACAACTTACAGGACTTAAAGAATCTGCTGCTAATGTCTTGGTGCCAGATACCAGAAGACCACCAAGAGGTGCTGCTGGCTCTATTCGTTGACTTATGACCATGGATGATAGGAAAGAAGGTGCTCCAGTTCACTGAGCAAATGGAGCTATATATTCTATGATTAAGCAATACACATAAGGCGTGGTCTCTTTTCCCATGCACTAGTGGAGTCCATACCTCAATGGGTCAGGGCTGTTTAGGTGTCAGAAGGGGAACCTACACAATATTAGGCAGGTGGTCATAATGTTATGGCTGATCTGTGTATACATGTGTGTTTGAGTGCTCAGAAAAAGGATTGGCTTGTTGTGGCTGCCCTACCACTTATAAAGAATGGCACCAAGTGTAGTGTTTTTGGCACTTTGGTAATAAAGTATGGTGTCCTCAATAAATAATTTATGTATAACTTTAGTCCAGACACGAAACATTTAATGATACTGTAGCCTAGCACTATTGCATAGTCACAAGGAGGTCCCATTCCATCTTATACATATACAACCATTTTTTAAACTCTCATTAGCTTAGAACCTGCCTCAAACTCTGAAGTTCAAGATCTAGATGAACCTAAAAAAAGTCCTCAGGTCAATAAAAATCTGTTTGGGGAAGCAGGGAAATAGTTGAATGAAACGATTGTTTATTCAAAGCCCCCTGATGTTTCTTGTACGGTTTTGGACAACTCAAGTAGTGGCACAGATGGGCAGGAGAATTTCCTGGAAAAAGCAAGAGTGGATTGAAAATTAAGGTACATTTGTCTTTAGCATGAAAAAGGCCCAGGGGCCATTAGCCCAGAAAAATACACACACAACAGAGAAATGTGAACAGGAAAATGTTGTACAGACAATTTAACCCATTCAGGACAATCCACGTACATGTACGGGCTCCCAATGCAATGTATTGGTTGCCTCTGATAGAGGCAAGCCTGAAACAGCCAGAAAATGTGCTGTCTTACCTGCAATAGCTGAGCCAGGCTGTCTCAGCCATTGCAGTGAGGATTGTGATAGCTGCAAAAGGCTAATCCCAATCCATTGCCATACTCTCCCAAATTTGGGCGGAGAGATGGGGAAAGTTGATCTTGGTTGCTTTAACAGTTCGGCAGACCAGGATCAACCATAATTTTTTGTATTTATTCATGTGATCACTGTGAAAATCAATCACACTGATCATATGTAATACATGCAAAAAAATACATTAAATGATAATCAGTGCTCTAAGAACACTGATTGTCAAAAACTTCCCTTTCTCTCCCTGATACATTTTTATCTTGAGTCAGAGAGAGAGAGAGAGGAGAGAAATATACCATGTCCCAGAAAAACAAATATAATAAAAAAACAAGATTCTTTATACCATTTAACCATTTTTACACTGTTTATTAAATTTTATACATTACACAAAGGGTTAAATCTTAAAAAAAATAATTGCAAGAGAAATCCCTATCTTTCCTTAAGAAAACAATATATTATATGTGGGGATTCATTAAAATAGCATGCTTACACTTTAATCTAAACACACATAGCTAAAGTAGAAAAAAATCATATTGTCCAGAACAGACATCAAAACAAAGAATACCATTGTCCTGAAGGGGTTAAAACATTCAGGATGTAGTTACAAAATAAATACACACATGTAAAAAACAATGATCAACATCATTAGTTATCACCTGCTGCCTGTGTGTATCTCATAATATACTGGGTGGTCTGAATAACAGTTAAAGCAACTTGAATTTCAAGTCACCTCCCCTGCATACACTAAGAAAAATATTTAAATCAGTACATTTAAATTATAAACAGCTGGGATACAAAATAAAGAAAATCCATTATGAATAGTCATTTTATTATTATTATTATTATATTTTACTTTGAAAATGTCACAGCACTGTTCAATAGGGTAAATAAACCATAGTAGTGAAGATTTATTAACCGGCAACTACTATTCTGCCTACAAATGCATGGCCTGACTATGCAGGCAATCCCATTCTTTGGCATTGACTCATAGTCTCTGTATTACAAAACTATACCTGTGGTGTTTGGTCTCTGGGGGTCATGCATGGAGTCCTGGATGGGACCCTGAGAGCCCGAGTTCAGGAGCTCATTGAAAGGAGCAGAGACTCAGGGCCTGGTCCAGGGTAACTGCACTCCCCCGGAAGCATGAGGCTCCAGGTTTGTTATCCGCATTTCAAGACCCTGTGGAAGCAGTTGCTATATACAGTATACAAAGGCAGAAACTGGAGAAACCCTGCAAACATCCTAGAGCAGACATGGAACACTGCTATGACAGGATAGCAGAATGTAGCAGGCTAAGACAGGAAAACTAAGAAGCAGGGTGAACACTCTGAGATTGTAAAGGGTTGGCCATAAATGTAAGTTTCCCAACCAGCGTCAAGGTGACCCCTTTTACAGGTCTCAGGGCATCCCCATTACAGGGCTCAGGCCAGGACAGGTGCTCATCTATGGTTAGTCTTGGGCAGGTGCCAGACAATAACTAGCTTGAGCTAGACTACCAGTCTATGGCAAGATGGGGCTTGTCTATGGGACAACTTCTTCAGCCTATCTGTTACCATCAGAAAGAGACACAGATAGACAGACCAGACAGTTACGGTCTAGACTAGACAGATATCATACATCAATAGCTATACATCGACAGAGATCAATAGCGTGGTCTAAATGCATTTTTATCCAGGTTCTTCCAACCTTTTATCACCCCTTCTCTACCTCACATGCTGACATATAGAGAAAGGCTGAGAAGGTGAAGACAATAAGGGATTCTGCTCTCACACAGTATAGTTTCCATCAATCCTGGATTTTCCAGAACAGTCCTGTTTTTTGATTTCAGTCCTGGCAAGTTCATGTCTGTCCCGGTATTACCGCTCCAATGCAGACATATGTACCACGTAGCTCAACTGGTACAGTCCAGACCTTAGCCAGATTAGAGCTGGCTATGTGTATATCCAGTTTAGACTTGTGAGTAAGTTGGCAGCAGAAATGTAGTGGGAGCAGTGGCCTTCCTGGCTGGGTTTCTCTCTCTCTCTCTCTTCCTTTGGAGCAAAGCCAAATTGGAAAAAATTCTCCAGTGCAGCGGAACAGGAGAATTAGCTACTTTGGACTTACGTGTGAAATTCCCATCTCAATTCCCTGCAATTCTCTCTGTATTGAGAAGACCCTATACATTTTCTAAGAACTAAAAATTACATGAACTTTGAAGGTGACCTGACTTGAATATCAAGTGGTAAATCTGCCAGCAAAGGCTGTACGATAGGGATATTCACTAAAAGGTGAAAAAATGATCTAGTCGACTAACCTGTGCATTGTGCATAGAGAAGCCTAATGTAATAATAAAGTAAGGCCTGCAACGTGACTTATCTTGCCTGTGGTCATAAAGACGTCATCGATGCGGCTGCGGAGAGTCTCCGTTCTTAGCTGATTGGTTCCTAGTTTCAAGGTGTTCAGGCTTCCTAGTTCACGGTGGTTCTTTTCTACAGGGACAAGCCTTGTTGGTGTCTCTCCTGCTAAAAGAGCACAACTGGCCATGTATAATGCATAGCTATATCTGTATCACAATGCAGGGCCAACTCAGCTTGCAGGAGGGACTCACCAGTTGTGTCCCTGCACAATCCATAGTCAGGGATGGACAAAGTGTCCGTATCAGGAGACTAGTGTGTGAAGTTCCATACAACAACATCTTTAAAGTGTCCATCACATGGTTTAGTTCATGTCCACTGTAAAAAAAAAAAAAAAAAAGGTGGTGCCTGCCCCTGTGCACAGTCAAGTTTAGAAAATCTCAACTCAACATGCATTTTGGTGGCTAGAAGCCAAAGTGTGAAGAATCCTATAACTTCCATGTAATTGAAGGGCCAATCGAGGCTAAGAAATATTAAACTAAAAGCAGTCTGTCAACCTAAACGTTAATTATACTGTGAATGTAGAGAATAAAAAATGATGAAAAAATATCTATACATTGTTGTGGCAAAATTGCAACAAATGCATGAAATGAGAAATACCGTATTTATCGGCGTATAACACGCACTTTTTCTCCCTGAAAATAGGGGGAAAATGTTATACGCCGATCGGTGGCAAAAATAAAAAAAAATCTAAAACTTACCTCGTTCCTGCTCTCTCCCCCGGTGCTCTGAAGGTGCGTGGCTGTGAGGGAAGCGTTGTGAGCTCCCCTCCAGCCGCGCGGTCAACAAAGTGTTTTTTTTTAAAAAAATGTATTGTTCCGCGCAGCTGGAGGGGAGCTCACAACGCTTCCCTCACAGCCACGCACCTTCAGAGCACCGGGAGACGGAGCAGGAACGAGGTAAGTACTGGGGTCTGGGGAAGGGGGGGAGGAGGGTGGCATAACTAGCATACTAAGGGGCAATATCCTAGCATATTACATGGCATATTGGGGGCAATATCCTGGCATATTAAATGGCATATTGGGGGCAATATCCTGGCATATTGGGGGAAATATCATGGCATATTGGGGGCAAAATCCTGGCATATTAAAATGGCATATTGGGGGCAATATCCTGGCATATTAAATGGCATATTGGGGGCAAAATCCTGGCATATTAAAATGGATTATTGGGGGAAATATCCTGGCATAATAAATGGCATATTGGGGGCAATATCCTGGCATATTAAATGGCATATTGGGGGCAAAATCCTGGCATATTAAATGGCATATGGGGGCAATATCCTGGCATATTAAATGGCATATGGGGGCAATATCCTGGTATATTAAATGGCATATTGGGGGTAATATCCTGGCATATTAAATGGCATATGGGGGCAATATCCTGGCATATTAAATGGCATATTGGGCTTCAATGTTCTTTATTTGAAATGTAAGTTTTTTTTCCTGAAATTTCCTTCTTAAAATGAGGTGCGTGTTATACGCCGGCGCGTGTTATACGCCGATAAATACGGTATATATGTTAAATTAATCCGTGGTGCCTGATGCTTATGACATCACCTGTGGCTTGATATGCAAATTCCATATTTCCCAGTGAAAGTAGTTAATTTGTGATGCAGTACAGATGTCTTGAGCTAATGCCTTTATAGTTAGACTGTGTCATGCCCAATGCTGCCTGTACATAGGGAAGCCGGCACAGACCCGAATTTAATAGGATAGGACATAGAAACATAGAATGTGTGTGCAGATAAGAACCATTTGGCCCATCTAGTCTGCCTAGTGCTCTAAATACTTTTATTAGTCCCCCGTTCCAGGTCTTATAGCTAGGATAGCCTTGTGTCTATCCCACGCATGCTTAAACTCCTTCACTGTGTTTACCTCTACCACTTCTGCTGAAGACTATTCCATACATCCACCACCCTCTCAGTAAAGTAATACTTCCTGATATTACTTTTAAATCGTTGCCCCTCTAATTTAAGACTATGGCCTCTAGTTGTGGTAGTTTTTCTTCCTTTAAATATACTCTCTTCCTTTACTGTGTTGATTCCCTTTATGTATTTAAATGTTTCTATCATATCCCCCCCGTTATATCCTTAAATAATAGGGCTGTTGGCAAGTATGTCATAGTGAACAGTAAACAGATCAAGTGAGAAACAAGGAAAATATTAATCAGACAATAAGTGTGGAAATCCTACCCCTGGAAAACTAACCCGGGCTTCAGGAAAGCTTTCTGACACATAAATAATGATGAGATCCCATGGGAATTTCCATACACAAATGTTTTTACCTTCTTTTAAAGGAGAAAAGATTGATTCTCAGGTTAAATTGCTCATTCTGGAGAGGTTGTCAGTTTGGTTAGGTACAGGAAGTCATTGATGTTAACACAGCAACCATTATGACAGATTCTTTGAATTGTTATTATAATTTTTTTTTTTTAAAGAATAATCTTTTCTTTCCCTTGGCAATAAGAAATCGGCCTCAGAGAAAACAAGGGAGAGGCTAAATGTTTTTGTAGAAGCACAAAATAAAAAATAACATGCCAAATTTGACTCATGTTGGATCTAATATTGTTCAACGGGAGAAGGTTTCGTACAAAACTGTGTGATGTGGCCTCCCGGAGGAATAATCTATATCCGAAATATTAGTTCTGATGAAATCTAAAGTTACAAAGAAACTTGTTTAGTATGAATCCTGACTATACGGGGGAGGGGGGGGACTATACAGGGGGGGGGGACTATACAGGGGGGGATGTTATTTTAGCAATGAGGCACTATATAGGAATCATTGCAATGAGGATATGGCAAATAACAGATATAGAGTCATTCAAGTTCCCATTTGTTGATATCTCAAATGTCTCTTGAGCCAGCATTTGTCTCTAAAGTTGGTGGATGAAGTTAACCATCGGATATGAGCAGTGACTTTTAACGTAAGAGAGAAAAATACATTTTAAATAACAATTCTGCCCTAAAGATATTGGCTTTTTTAGTTAAGCCCTTATATAAATAATCTGTCATTTTAAAAATGATTAATTTGTGCTCAAAGGCACATTAACATCTTAAAGACCTATACAAGATAACCTGTGGGAAATACAGTCACCACTTGAGATGCTAATGTAACTTGTGCTACAGCTGTGGATTGTGATACACTCATGGGGCTATTCACCAAAAGGTGGGTTGAAGTGAATAGCAGGTGAGCGGAAGTGAATAGCAGGTGAGCTGAAGTGAATAGCAGGTGAGCTAAGGTGTGATGAACATTCACCAACTCTATACCAGCTATACATTCTGCAGGAACAAACCTGATGAGTTCACTTAGCAGGGGAAATAACCAGGTTTGTTTGTTTTGCACAATGTATAGCTAAATTGGTGAGATGAAATCTTCATCTCAACTCACCTGCTGCTCACTTCAACTCACCTGCTGCTCACTTCAACTCACCTGCTGCTCACTTCAACTCACCTTCTGCTCACTTCAACTCACCTGCTGCTCACTTCAACTCACCTGCTGCTCACTTCAACTCACCTGCTGTTCACTTCAACTCACCTGCTATTCAATTCAACTCACCTGCTGTTCACTTCAACTCACCTTCTCCTCACTTCAACTCACCTGCTGCTCACTTCAACTCACATGCTATTCACTTCAACTCACCTTCTGCTCACTTCAACTCACCTGCTGTTCACTTCAACTCACCTGCTGCTCACTTCAACTCACCTTCTGCTCACTTCAACTCACCTGCTGCTCACTTCAACTCACCTGCTATTCACTTCAACTCACCTTCTGCTCACTTCAACTCACCTGCTGCTCACTTCAACTCACCTGCTGCTCACTTCAACTCACCTGCTGTTCACTTCAACTCACCTTCTGCTCACTTCAACTCACCTGCTGCTCACTTCAACTCACCTGCTATTCACTTCAACTCACCTTCTGCTCACTTCAACTCACCTTCTGCTCACTTCAACTCACCTGCTATTCACTTCAATTCACCTGCTGCTCACTTCAACTCACCTTCTTCTCACTTCCACTCACCTGCTATTCACTTCAACTCACCTGCTTCTCACTTCAACTCACCTGCTGCTCACTTCAACTCACCTTCTGCTCACTTCAACTCACCTGCTGTTCACTACAACTCACCTGCTGCTCACTTCAACTCACCTGCTGTTCACTTCAACTCACCTGCTGTTCACTTCAACTCACCTTCAACTCACCTGCTGCTCACTTCAACTCACCTTCTGCTCACTTCCACTCACCTGCTATTCACTTCAACTCACCTTCTGCTCACTTCAACTCACCTTCTGCTCACTTCAACTCACCTGCTATTCACTTCAACTCACCTGCTGCTCACTTCAACTCACCTTCTTCTCACTTCCACTCACCTGCTATTCACTTCAACTCACCTTCTGCTCACTTCAACTCACCCTATGCTCACTTCAACTCACCTTCTGCTCACTTCAACTCACCTGCTATTCACTTCAACTCACCTGCTATTCACTTCAACTCACCTGCTATTCACTTCAACTCACCTTCTGCTCAGTTCAACTCACCTGCTGCTCACTTCAACTCACCTGCTGCTCACTTCAACTCACCTTCTGCTCACTTCAACTCACCTGCTGTTCACTACAACTCACCTGCTGCTCACTTCAACTCACCTGCTGTTCACTTCAACTCACCTGCTGCTCACTTCAACTCACCTGCTGCTCACTTCAACTCACCTTCTGCTCACTTCAACTCACCTGCTGTTCACTACAACTCACCTGCTGCTCACTTCAACTCACCTGCTGTTCACTTCAACTCACCTGCTGTTCACTTCAACTCACCTTCTGCTCACTTCCACTCACCTGCTATTCACTTCAACTCACCTTCTGCTCACTTCAACTCACCCTATGCTCACTTCAACTCACCTTCTGCTCACTTCAACTCACCTGCTATTCACTTCAACTCACCTGCTATTCACTTCAACTCACCTGCTATCCACTTCAACACACCTGCTATTCACTTCAACTCACCTTCTGCTCACTTCAACTCACCTGCTGCTCACTTCAACTCACCTGCTGCTCACTTCAACTAGCTTTCTGCTCACTTCAACTCACCTGCTGTTCACTACAACTCACCTGCTGCTCACTTTAACTCACCTGCTGTTCACTACAACTCACCTGCTGCTCACTTCAACTAGCCTTCTGCTCACTTCAACTCACCTGCTATTCACTTCAACTCACCTTCTGCTCACTTCAACTCACCTTCTGCTCACTTCAACTCACCTTCTGCTCACTTCAACTCACCTTCTGCTCACTTCAACTCACCTGCTATTCACTTCAATTCACCTGCTGCTCACTTCAACTCACCTGCTGCTCACTTCAACTCACCTTCTGCTCACTTCCACTCACCTGCTATTCACTTCAACTCACCTTCTGCTCACTTCAACTCACCTTCTGCTCACTTCAACTCACCTGCTATTCACTTCAACTCACCTTCTGCTCACTTCAACTCACCTTCTGCTCACTTCAACTCACCTGCTATTCACTTCAACTCACCTGCTATTCACTTCAACTCACCTGCTATTCACTTCAACTCACCTTCTGCTCACTTCAACTCACCTTCTGCTCACTTAAACTCACATGCTATTCACTTCAACTCACCTTCTGCTCACTTCAAGTGACCTGCTATTCACTTCAACTCACCTGCTGCTCACTTCAACTCACCTGCTATTCACTTCAACTCACCTGCTATTCACTTCAACTCACCTTCTGCTCACTTCAACTCACCTTCTGCTCACTTCAACTCACCTTCTACTCACTTCAACTCACCTGCTATTCACTTCAACTCACCTTCTGCTCACTTCAACTCACCTTCTGCTCACTTCAACTCACCTGCTATTCACTTCAATTCACCTGCTGCTCACTTCAACTCACCTTCTTCTCACTTCCACTCACCTGCTATTCACTTCAACTCACCTGCTGCTCACTTCAACTCACCTGCTGCTCACTTCAACTCACCTTCTGCTCACTTCAACTCACCTGCTGTTCACTACAACTCACCTGCTGCTCACTTCAACTCACCTGCTGTTCACTTCAACTCACCTGCTGTTCACTTCAACTCACCTTCAACTCACCTTCTGCTCACTTCAACTCACCTGCTATTCACTTCAACTCACCTTCTGCTCACTTCAACTCACCTTCTGCTCACTTCAACTCACCTTCTGCTCACTTCAACTCACCTTCTGCTCACTTCAACTCACCTGCTATTCACTTCAATTCACCTGCTGCTCACTTCAACTCACCTTCTTCTCACTTCCACTCACCTGCTATTCACTTCAACTCACCTTCTGCTCACTTCAACTCACCCTATGCTCACTTCAACTCACCTTCTGCTCACTTCAACTCACCTGCTATTCACTTCAACTCACCTGCTATTCACTTCAACTCACCTTCTGCTCACTTCAACTCACCTGCTGCTCACTTCAACTCACCTGCTGCTCACTTCAACTAGCTTTCTGCTCACTTCAACTCACCTGCTGTTCACTACAACTCACCTGCTGCTCACTTTAACTCACCTGCTGTTCACTTCAACTCACCTGCTGCTCACTTCAACTAGCCTTCTGCTCACTTCAACTCACCTGCTATTCACTTCAACTCACCTTCTGCTCACTTCAACTCACCTTCTGCTCACTTCAACTCACCTTCTGCTCACTTCAACTCACCTGCTATTCACTTCAATTCACCTGCTGCTCACTTCAACTCACCTGCTGCTCACTTAAACTCACCTTCTGCTCACTTCCACTCACCTGCTATTCACTTCAACTCACCTTCTGCTCACTTCAACTCACCTTCTGCTCACTTCAACTCACCTGCTATTCACTTCAACTCACCTTTTGCTCACTTCAACTCACCTTCTGCTCACTTCAACTCACCTGCTATTCACTTCAACTCACCTGCTGCTCACTTCAACTCACCTTCTGCTCACTTCAACTCACCTGCTATTCACTTCAACTCACCTGCTATTCACTTCAACTCACCTGCTATTCACTTCAACTCACCTTCTGCTCACTTCAACTCACCTTCTGCTCACTTCAACTCACCTTCTGCTCACTTAAACTCACATGCTATTCACTTCAACTCACCTTCTGCTCACTTCAAGTGACCTGCTATTCACTTCAACTCACCTGCTGCTCACTTCAACTCACCTGCTATTCACTTCAACTCACCTGCTATTCACTTCAACTCACCTTCTGCTCACTTCAACTCACCTTCTGCTCACTTCAACTCACCTTCTGCTCACTTCAACTCACCTGCTATTCACTTCAACTCACCTTCTGCTCTCACTTCAAGTGACCTGCTATTCACTTCAACTCACCTTCTGCTCACTTCAACTCACCTGCTATTCACTTCAACTCACCTTCTGCTCACTTCAAGTGACCAGCTATTCACTTCAACTCACCTGCTGCTCACTTCAACTCACCTGCTATTCACTTCAACTCACCTGCTGCTCACTTCAACTCACCTGCTATTCACTTCAACTCACCTGCTATTCACTTCAACTCACCTTTAGTGAATAGCCCTATCAGAGTTCACTGAGAAAGCAGCATTGTTGTGTTGACAGAGTGGACAGATTATCTCCTCACAGCAGAGCAAATCTTTTTTTTTCTAGTTAGATAATGTGCAGTAAATGTTTAATAAGACAGCATGTGCTGAAATGACAACTCAAAAAAAACAAACATTTAGTCAAAAGTAAACAAATGAAAGATTATTATAAAATGTAGATGTTTTAAATTCAAATGCTTTAATGTAAGAATACCTGCTCTATTAGGTGGTGGACATGCTGTTACAGGGACAGTATCACCTTAATATTGTTTTTACTATTCATGTAGATCATAAAAAATGATTGAAAATGATCTATACATTATATTAGCAAAACTGCCAGCAAATGCCTAAATTAGGAGAAAACCAGTTCATTTGCATACCGTGCCACAGGTGATGTCATAAGCAGGAGACTCCACAGACCCATTTAAAACACATTTTTCTCCTAATTCAGGCATTTGCTTCCAGTTTTGCTAATACAATGTATAGATCATTTTCAGTCATTGTTTATGCTCTACATGCACAGTAAATACATTGTTCAGGTGATATCGTTCTTTAGATCAGATCTTCAATTATCTTGGGTTAGATGAAGTATTCTCCCCTCTGCTATTTGTATTCTTTTATTAAAGAATTTCTATTAGACATGTGCAAAACTAACATTTTCGTTTCGTTTTCGTCCATTCGGACGAAAATGTTATTTATTTAGTCTAAAACGAATTTCGTTCATTACTGCATTCGTTTCAGACGAAATTCGTTCATTATTTTCGTTTCATTTTATTCGTTCGTACGAATCAATTGACCTACACATTCCATAAACCGAAAGTCTATAAACCGAAAGACATATCGGTTTATAGACTTTCGGTTTATGGAATGTATGTAATGCTATTGGCTTTCTATAAACCGACTCTATATCGGTTTATAGAAAGCCAATAGGATTACATGCATTCCATAAACCGAAAGTCTGTAAGCCGAATGTCTTTCGGTTTATGGAATACATGTAATGCTATTGGTATTCTATAAACCGAAATAGAGTCCTCGTTCATACGAATTGACCTATTCGTATGAATGGGGACTCTATTTTGGTTTATAGAAAGCCAATAGCATTACATGTATTCCATAAACCGAAAGTCTATAAACCGAACGACATTCGGTTTATAGACTTTCGGTTTATGGAATGTATGTAATACTATTGGCTTTCTATAAACGGACTCTATATCGGTATATAGAAAGCCACTAGGATTACATGCATTCCATAAACCGAAAGTCTATAAACCGAACGACATTCGGTTTATAGACTTTCGGTTTATAGAATAGCAATAGCATTACATGTATTCTATAAATGAAAGTTTATAAACCGAATGTCTTTCGGTTTATAGACTTTCGGTTTATGGAATACATGTAATGCTATTGCTATTCTATAAACCGAAATAGAGTCCCCATTCATACGAATAGGTCAATTGACCTATTCGTATGAATGGGGACTCTATTTCGGTTTATAGAATAGCAATAGTATTACATGCATTCCATAAACCGAAAGTCGTTCATTATGTCGGTTTATGGAATGTATGTAATGCTATTGGTATTCTATAAACCGACTCTATTTCGGTTTATAGAATGCCAATAGCATGAATGGACGAATGGACAAATGATTTTCGTTTATTAACCATTCCTTCATTCAGCTTTCGTTAGTTTAGCATTTTCGTTATTCGTTTTTCGGACGAATGGACGAAAATGCTATTTTCGGACAAAAATGCATTTGTCCGAAAACGAATGCACATGTCTAATTTCTATATAAAGTATCTACTTTTATTTTATTTGCTCACAGTTGTCCTTTAACAATTTTTTTTTTTTTAAAGACTGCAACATTGCCTATAATATTTATTTAGAGTCTAAAACATTTATTATTTAGGTTATTTAACACATGTTCTCTAAATATCTGAAAAATAACAACATTTGCCAAAAAGAGAAATCAACATGTTTTAAAGTAATGATAAATAATGAGTTAATACTTCATTGTAACAGACAAGCATTGAAGATCTAGACAAGCTAAGCTGTCTGTTTGCAGTTTATCAAGACAAAATGTATGTCAGATGATCCAGTAATTGGCATAGTAAGTGAAGGTGCAGATGTGAGCCTTGGGGGCAAGTAACCTTGTGGCCCTCAAATTAGATTAAGTTGCCCAACGTTTCTCTGGTCAGAGGTAATAATCAAAAGGGAGAAGGGAAAAAAATGGCATGTTATACAATGGTTCATTCATATATATGTGGATTGCGAATAATGTAATGAAACATATGACACATTGTATCCAGTATCAGAAGGATTGTACTCGGTTGCCTTGGGCTACAGGGAAACATAAAGGCAGTGCACTGTGTAAAGTCAGCAAAGATGAAAGCACACTTAGCACCTTTACATGTGTCAAAAAAAAAGCTTCAATGAACGTCTGTTTGTTCTGTTCTCCTTTAAAAAACAGTTTAATTCTGAGATTTTAATTTTATGTGCTCTGCTTAATGGAAGTTATGTACTAATGTGGCCCCATATACTGACACTATATACACGTGTACAAAGCCGTCTCCAGACAGATGGCGGGAGCGCTCACTGCGCCCAGGGTGCAGTCCATTTATAAAGAATCCCGCAACTTCTCTGTCTCTTGTGTTTAAAGCTGTATCACATTCCACTTACCTGTCTCTTGTGTTTAGAGCTATATTATATTCCACTTACCTGTCTCTTGTGTTTAGAGCTATATCATATTCCACTTACCTGTCTCTTGTGTTTAGAGCTGTATCATATTCCACTTACCTGTCTCTTGTGTTTAGATCTATATCATATTCCACTTACCTGTCTCTTGAGTTTAGAGCTATATCATATTCCACTTACCTGTTACTTGTGTTTAGAGCTATGTCATATTCAACTTATCTGTCTCTTGTGTTTAGAGCTATATCATATTCCACTTACGTCTCTCTTGTGTTTAGAGCTATATCATATTCCACTTACCTCTCTCTTGTGTTTAGAGATATATCGTATTCCACATACCTGTCTCTTGTGTTTAGATCTATATCATATTCCACTTACCTGTCTCTTGTGTTTAGAGCTATATCATATTCCACATACCTGTCTCTTGTGTTTAGAGCTTTATCATATTCCACTTACCTGTCTCTTGTGTATAGAGCTATATCATATTCCACTTACCTGTCTCTTGTGTTTAGAGCTGTATCATACTCCACTTACCTGTCTCTTGTGTTTAGATCTATATCATATTCCACTTACCTGTCTCTTGTGTTTAGATCTATATCATATTCCACTTACCTGTCTCTTGTGTTTAGAGCTATATCATATTCCACTTACCTGTATCTTGTGTTTAGATCTATATCATATTCCACTTACTTGTCTCTTGTGTTTAGAGCTATATCATATTCCACTTACCTGTCTCTTGTGTTTAGAGCTTTATCATATTTCACTTACCTGTCTCTTGAGTTTAGAGCTATATCATATTCCACTTACCTGTTACTTGTGTTTAGAGCTATGTCATATTCAACTTATCTGTCTCTTGTGTTTAGAGCTATATCATATTCCACATACGTCTCTCTTGTGTTTAGAGCTATATCATATTCCACTTACCTCTCTCTTGTGTTTAGATCTATACCATATTCCACTTACCTGTCTCTTGTGTTTAGAGCTGTATCATACTCCACTTACCTGTCTCTTGTGTTTAGATCTATATCATATTCCACTTACCTGTCTCTTGTGTTTAGATCTATATCATATTCCACTTACCTGTCTCTTGTGTTTAGAGCTATATCATATTCCACTTACCTGTCTCTTGTGTTTAGAGCTTTATCATATTCCACTTACCTGTCTCTTGTGTATAGAGCTATATCATATTCCACTTACCTGTCTCTTGTGTTTAGAGCTATATCATATTCCACTTACCTGTATCTTGTGTTTAGATCTATATCATATTCCACTTACCTGTCTCTTGTGTTTAGAGCTATATCATATTCCACTTACCTGTCTCTTGTGTTTAGAGCTTTATCATATTCCACTTACCTGTCTCTTGTGTTTAGAGCTGTATCATATTCCACTTACCTGTCTCTTGTGTTTAGTGGTTTATCATATTCCACTTACCTGTCTCTTGTGTTTAGAGCTGTATCATATTCCACTTACCTGTCTCTTGTGTTTAGAGATATATCGTATTCCACATACCTGTCTCTTGTGTTTAGAGACATATCGTATTCCACATACCTGTCTCTTGTGTTTAGAGCTACATCATATTCCACTTACCTGTCTCTTGTGTTTAGTGGTTTATCATATTCCACTTACCTGTCTCTTGTGTTTAGAGATATATCGTATTCCACATACCTGTCTCTTGTGTTTAGAGCTACATCACATTCCACTTACCTGTCACTTGTGTTTAGAGCTGTATCATATTCCATTTACCTGTCTCTTGTGTTTAGAGCTATATCATATTCCACTTACCTGTCTCTTGTGTTTAGAGCTGTATCATATTCCACTTACCTGTATCTTGTGTTTAGTGGTTTATCATATTCCACTTACCTGTCACTTGTGTTTAGAGCTGTATCATATTCCACTTGCCTGTCTCTTGTGTTTAGAGCTGTATCATATTCCACTGGATGTACTGTGCACGTCCTGTGTTTGCCTGCAGTTGGGGATACAGGATGTAAATAGTCACACTGTCCTGTGTTAAAATGCTGTGTTGTGGGCAAGAGCTTCAGAAGTGATAGTGTGTTACGAAAGCCCTTCTTATGGTGATAAAAACAATACGTAAGAAGTGTGGGGGTACAGTAAATGAGAAAGAGGGAAAATGACCGCTAAACACAAACACCGCAGAAGTGTTAAAACAGCCTCTGCCACAAAGGGCAAGACACAGTGAAAATAGTCCGACCGGTTTTGCTAACCCAATATACTGATCATTTTTTTAATGTCTATTTCCACAGAAAAAAAAAAAACTGTGAGTATAGACTCTCAACCCATTCTTTTAGATGACAAGCGGGCTGCCGCAACAAAACGTTGAATGACACATGCACAATGGCCATTTATTTTCTGCGTAATAAAATAACATAGCACTCCATCCATTCTGTCTGGATTATTACACATTAAACCATGACAAGGAATGGTCTCCATGGAACCTCCTCTACGATTACATCTTGTTAAAACAATATTCCACAAACGGCATGTCAACAGCTGACAAAGCCAGTGTCAGCGGCCTTTAGATCATTTCTTTATGATTTTATTTAGTTTGCAGGATTGAGATTGTTCTGCTATTCCCCACGTCTGTCAACCGTCATTATCAGGTTCTCCCAAACTTGCCTGATTGTGTGTGTTTTATATATATATATATATTTTTTTTTTTTTTTTTGTTTCCAATACGATTTCCTTTCTGTTCTATGTTGATGCATATTTGAACCAATGAGACCCTAAAAAAATTAGTTACAATTAAAACAATTTTCGAAGTTGAAATCCTCACATGTGTTAGATTGTCTTTCTCCTTCAAGAATTTCACAAGGAGGGTGGTGGTGGGGGGGTTATTGTATATATTCCTATTCAAGATGATTCAAAGACATAGCCTAATAAAAAAAGATTGTTGATCTACTGGAAAACATGACCTTTCTTTTTAGTCTACTGTCATTTTTATTGAAGCGGAGGCTGTTTTCAATTGCAGAAGGTTACATTTTCACATAATTCTTGCTGAAAAAAAAGAGAAAGATTCAGTCGGTAAGGAATTGAAACAATATGGTACAAAAGCGGCCTATTGCAGTCTGTCAACTTTGACGGTTCTCGGCTAATCTCAGTGATAAACAGCAACGTAATTTCATTAAAGTTTGTTTATAAAGGGGTAAAAAAAAATGTACACAGGACACATTCTCTCAATCTCGCAAGTATTGGCTTCAGGAGCGTCAGTGACGTTATGTACAAAGAATACAGTGGAGAAAAAAAGGACCAGCAAACCGATAGTGCCACAGAAAAATAATACAAATTAATAAAAAGTAATTATAAAAATGGTGTCCACTAAGAACCGGAGACCGAAATTTAAACAAACACACAGCTTCAAAAACTGTGTGATACAAGTGAAAAAAAAACTGAGAATTTATCCAGTGCATGGACACTTGAATAGTTAGTATTTGGATGCCCTTATGGTGACACACAATGCACAATATACAATAATCAGTGAAACAGAGGAAAAAATACTTAATACAGGGAAACAGGGCCGGACTGGGAGAAAAATTCGGCCCGGGCATTTTTTGATCACAGCGGCCCACTAAGAAGAGGGCGGGGCAGAGGAGGTGTGTTTTGTCATCACCAATGACAAACACGCTCCCTCTCAAAGTGAGCATGTTGGTTCAATGCTCTTCCAGGGCAGACCATGCACAGAGCTCTGCTGAAGAGCTCTAGCATGAGAAAAAAGCTCTGTATGTGTTCTGCACAGTGCAAGCAAATGTAATAACATGCTTGCACTGTGTTTCCTTGCAACTTGTCTCTGGTGTCTCTATAAATGGATACCAGGAGACAAAAATGCCAGGAAAGAGTATTGAGCATGTGTTTGGAGCCTGCTTGTGGGATTGCGTGTGTGTAGAGTGAGCTGATTGTGGTGTGGTATTGTGTAATAAGGTCGGTTTTAGTTGTGTTGTGTTTGTGGTGTAATGTGATGCATATGTGGCTAGGGGCTGTAGAGAATGTGTGTATAAGGGATATAGCAAGTGTGTGAATACAGGCTATAGTGTGTGTGTGTGTATATATAGATGTAGTGTGTGTTTAGGGGTGTAGTATGTGTTTGCTTACAAGGAATCTAGTGTGTGTATATATACATATATATATATATATATATATATGAGTCTAGTGTGTGTTTGAAGGACCCAGAATGTGTATAGGAGATCTAGTGAGTGTGTGTTTATAACGGTTTCAGAGTGTATATAGGGATCTAGTGTGTGTATGTGTGTAGATGATCCAGAGTTGGGTAAGGGATCTAGTGTGTGTCTGGAATGTAATGTGTTTAGGGGTGCAGTATGTGTGTGAGGGGTGCTGTGTGTATATATATATATATGTAAGTATTGTGTATGTCTGTTGTGCAGTGTGTTGTGTTCTGTGTGTATGTGAGGGGTGCAGTATGTGTGTGTGAGGGGGCGGTGTGATGAGGGGGGCGGTGTGATGAGGGGGGCGGTGTGTGAGAGGGGGGCGGTGTGTGAGGGGGGCGGTGTGTTAGGGGGGCGGTGTGTGAGAGTGATGGTGTGTGAGAGTGATGTGTGTGAGTGCTGTGTAGGATGTGTGTGAGAGTGCTGTGTGTGATGGGTGTGAGAATGCTGTGAATGCTGTGTGTGATGGGTGTGAGAATGATGGGTGTGAGAATGCTGTGTGTGATGGGTGTGAGAGTGCTCTGTGTGAGAATGCTGTGTGTGATGGGTGTGAGTGCTGGGTGTGAGAGTGCTGTGTGTGTGAGAGTGCTCTGTGTGTGAATGCTGTGTGTGATGGGTGAGAGTGCTGGGTGTGAGAGTGCTGTGTGTGAGAGTGCTGTGTGTGTGAGAATGCTGTGTGTGATGGGTGTGAGAATGCTGTGTGTGATGGGTGTGAGAGTGCTCTGTGTGATGGGTGTGAGAATGCTGTGTGTGATGGGTGTGAGAGTGCTCTGTGTGAGAATGCTGTGTGTGATGGGTGTGAGAGTGCTGTGTGTGTGAGAGTGCTCTGTGTGAGAATGCTGTGTGTGATGGGTGTGAGTGCTGGGTGTGAGAGTGCTGTGTGTGTGAGAGTGCTCTGTGTGAGAATGCTGTGTGTGATGGGTGAGAGTGCTGGGTGTGAGAGTGCTGGGTGTGAGGGTGCTGGGTGTGAGGGTGCTGTGTGTGAGGGTGCTGTGTGTGTGAGGGTGCTGGGTGTGAGAGTGCTGTGTGTGATGGGTGAGAGTGCTGTGTGTGTGAGAGTGCTGGGTGTGAGAGTGCTGTGTGTGGTGGGTGTGTGAGTGCTGTGTGTGATGGGTGTGAGAGTGCTGTATAAATGTTAGAATGGATTGTGTGTGTGTGTGTAGGGGGGGGTAAATAAACAAATAAAATAACAGGCATTATGGGGACATAATGCCTGTTATTTTATTTGTTTATTTACCTACCCCCCCCCCCCCCCCCTACACACACACACACAATCCATTCTAACATTTATACAGCACTCTCACACCCATCACACACAGCACTCTCACACCCATCACTCCTTTCTTACCTTTTGCCTGGGAGGGGGGGACCGGCACGCTGGTACCTGCGACTGGCGGTGGCAATGTTCCCTCGTGGTGAGTGAACTCTAGCCTGCCGGCTAGAGTTCACTCTCGCGAGATCCGGTCGTTGCTTATGGCAATGCTCCGGATCTCGCGAGAGGAACCCGGTGGAGCTGCAAGTTAGAGCTCCGCCGGGTCCTCTCTCCATTCTCCCTCCCTCTCTCCCCGCCGGCGGCCGTATTTGAAGGCATGTGGGCCAGTGAGGGAGATCTTTGATGTCCTCACCGGCCCTTCATGTCAAACAGCGGGGCCGGCGCTCTGATAGTGCCGGCCCTGCATAGACCGGCAGGGGAGATTCTGGGACCTCCCCTGCCGGCCTCGGCCCATGGCCACCGCGGCCCACCGGGCATTTGCCCGGTGGGCCCGATGGCCAGTCCGGGCCTGCAGGGAAACACTGCTCATGTTGTACAGACCTGTAAAGATCTAAAAAAAAAAAACACAAAAAATAGTGCAATATGTACTGTAAAGCCGGGTGCAAATATATCAATAAGGGACCGGTGCCGCTCCTAATACCCTAGGACCGTGGAATCTGCGTATAGAGTAATATACTTGCCCCCACTCTTTGGGATAATTGCCTACGGAGCTATGGATGAAAGGTCTCAGTCAGGGTTCAATCATTTATTCAGCAGCGAAAAAAACAATAAAAGCTACGATAGTAAGTACCGTAGAATTAATCCACAAAAGAAATCCTTGTGAGACAGCAAATCCTCTCCGACTAACAGCACTCCGTGTGCCTCGTGGGCTGGTCAGGACTTCTGGGTATGACGTGACAAACGCGGCTGGTACGGTGGCTCACAAAGTTCAGATTCCAACGCGTTTCATCCGAAATAGGATCTTAATCAGGGGACAATGTTACAAAGGTAATTTCTAGGCCAATGTTCTAAATGTGATGTAATCAGCAGGGAACATTCCATTGGTTACCATGGCAAATTTATACATAGCCTCCATTGTATCAGGCCTAGATCCTGACTGTATGCATAACGAGGATGTACAAGACCTCTAGTGTCAGGTGTTGCTCCTCCTTGTTTTTAGCGTTTCCTCCAATTAATGGAAGTGCCGATTAGCATCCAAAGGGGAGGAGTTAATGCTTGATTTTTTTTTCTTGGTGCACATTGAGGTCTGCGCTACGACAGAGGGGCGTGTCTTTAACGCATTCCGCAAACAGTGTCTACATGACAAAAAACCCTGAAGAGTGGGGAAGAGTCTCTGCCATATCTATTTTGGAGGGGGGCGCTATTTTCCAGTACATGTCAATCGCCGTTGAGCATAAGGTGGTGGCGCCATTTTGGTACCTTCCCGCGTGTGACTTTTTATGAATAACCCCATGGTTTCTTTCATTTCTTTGTGGAAAGGTTTAGGGCTTAATTCATGAGACTGCAGAGGAATTGAGAAGGCAATTTCAAAATAAAGGCCAATGTAGCCGAGTTGGGGGAAAAAAAACTGCAGTTCTCTCTTCCATGATTAAATCCCTTAGAGGGTTCAAATAATGACAAACACATAAAACCATTGTAAACAAGTATTGAACGTGCAGATCTATATCATGGTGTTTAAATATCCTTATAGCCCCGGTGCAGATAAATACACTCCAGCCAGAGTGGGTTTACATGTCATTTAGGCTCATTTTAACTTCAAAGGTAACAATCCAGTGGCTGTTTTTTAAAATATGTAAATTTAATCAGAACAGGAACATAAGTATCATTTTTAAATTAACACCATGTTCAAAGACAAAATAATTCTCCTTCTCATGTCATGTGAAACAAACATATTACTGAGCATATTTTCAGTGTATATCTATATAAAATATGACATTTTAATGAAATACAATAAGAAAGAGTCAACTTGTGTTACTGGTTTACTTAATTCATGTTTAAAGGAATAGTTCTTCAGTTGTTTTATAATGATAGTTAGCCCTGTCCTTGGATAAAATCTGTTATTTTATAATGCTGTGGTGTTATTTTATAATGCTGTGGTGTTATTTTATAATGCTGTGGTGTTATTTTATGATGCATTTTGTTTTCACACGGCGGTCCAGGTGAGTTGAGATGACTTAACTATACATAGTTTCAAGGACTACGCTGTTGAGTTTCTCCTTGAGCTTCATTTCCCACGGACAGTGCATTGTTACATCTTTAAATATTGGAGAAATGTTGATCACACTTGCACGTTACCTGAAACTCGCTTTTAGTGTGTAGTGCCCCGAGAGAAGTGAGGATAATAGACAGGGAGCTAGTCACTAAAAGTGAGATGCAGATGAGAGGTTAGGTGAAGACTTACTAGCTGAAGGAATTCACCAACCATAGAAATGGTCATCTCACTTGCAACTTACGTTTAGTAAATAGCTCCCAGGATGCTTCAATTTAGCACAAATATTGTCCTTTCACGCAGACCCTATAGCATACCTCTCAACTGTCCCTTTTTGGGTGGGAAAGTCCCGATTTGGCATCCATGTCCCTCTGTCCCACCGCGTTCTACCTCTGTCCCACTTTTAGGGTGGGGGACAGCAGGACTCAGGACTGCAACCCTGCTGTCCTGATCACATTCTCCGATGTCCCTGACAGTAAGAATGCTTACTGTGCATGCGCAGCATTGTGCGCATGCGTAGTAGCGATCCTGGCTTCAGAAGCCAGGATCAAAAATGGCTGACAGTGTTACCGCACATGAGAGGTGGCACTGACACTCCCCTCCCAGACTCCGCCTCCGGTGTCCCACCCTGCCTCCCCAGACTCCGCCCCCGCTGTCCCACCATGCCTCCCCAGACTCCGCTCCCGGTGTACCTTTTCGCCCGGGGGGCAAAGTTGGGAGGTATGCCCATAGACATACACTTATGTGGGAGTCCCTCCTTGTCTCTATCTTCACAGCCCTTCTCCACTTCTGAATTTTGGAGAGCGGAGGTAGAGAAGGGCCATTGGAACTGGGTACAAAGTTATTCAGTCTGTGTGTCTATCTGTCTATCTATCTGTGATGATAACGTGTGGGCTGATGAACTTGCACCATGGGTGACTAAATTGTTGTTTTTTTTCCTCCCCCGACAAAAATTGTCAGCCCTCCTCCCCTGCCCTCATAAAATGGTATAAAATCCAAAACCTGCAAAACAAAAGGCCCTCGGGGTGCTAAACCTGTTGTAGAATCCAACACTGAATCCAATAATGTAAATTAGGTTCTCAGTTCAAAGGGGTTCAGTGAACCTAATTTGAACCATAAACACTATTCACATCATGGCTGATAAATTCAACTTCTAAATGATGTGGGTAATGCTCACCACATGGTGAAAGATTTGTGCTCCACGCTAGTTAGCCTGCAGATATGTCAACCCTCGATATGTAGGTCTGACTGGTCTATACGGCTTTAAATAGGGTCTGTTCTCCTGAGAGGGAGCATAACTCATTCCACAATTTCTCCGTGTTTTCAACACGATTTATCTCAAAATGTCAACACAAATACATCCATAAAATGGTGTCCACTTCAGCTCTTTCCCATAAATAATTAAGTTTATGGTGGTGGTGCATTCCCCCCCCCCCTTTCCTGGAAGGTGGGGGGGGGGGGGCAGGGTCCTCTGCACTAACATAACTCAAAATATGAGACTTGGTGATGATAAGTTCACCATTTGTGCTCCATAGACGACCTTGGACTGTCTTCAATGCTAGTGCTGCATTGAGCTTTGTGGTTTAAAGGTTACAAGAAATATTACTCTATAATCATGTTTACGACATAAATATTTTTGGACTGGGATTGGTGAGGAAGATCATGATATGACTCACTAATCAGAGACCTGTGCAGCGTTTCACATAGAAATGGTTACCTGACTGTTTCCGCCACCCAGTGGTGTATCTTGGTTTTGTGCTCCCCTACCCACGATGCACACCTATGACATGCCCCATCATCCACATTGCACAAACACAACATGCCCCATCACACACACATTAAATGCCCAATCACCCTTTTACATGCCCCATCACCCACATTGCATACACACTAAATGCCCAATCACCCCCACTACATGCCCCCATCACCCTAATTGGAAGGAGCTAAAGCTTGCTGAATGGTGGGGGAGGGAGTGAAAATGTTTGATTTGATTTGGTGTGCTTTAACACCCTACAAAGTGCCGCCCTAGATGAGTGCCTTGTTTGCCTTGTGCAAGATACACTCCTGCCTCCACCCTTAGGACCTCATTGAATGAGTGCAGTATAGAGGAAGGAGAGGAACAGAGAGAGGCCCGTGTTGCAGATCTGCCTGCATTCTTCACTTGGAAGCATGGTGCTGCTTCTGAAAAAGGTACACACCACTGTATCTTCATTCTAGAGCCACTGTATTTTTACTTGTGCTTTAATAATGGTAGTACAACAAAATCAGTAACTTTAAGTTTATTGTGATTAATAAAGTGCATATATAGCCACAGTCACCCACTATTCTTCCTGTATCATATAAGTGTTTATTATTAGCGGGGTCCTAAATAAACTAAAAATAATAGTAAATACCGTCCAGATTTTAAAGTTTATATTGTAAATGTATGGATCAAGCCATGGTGTTATTTGCTAGCTGTTACTCATTGCTTGATTCATAATTACTGTTAAGTAAACATATTTAACTTTCATATCAGAGAACTTTTTGTAGTTTATAATATATGACATTCCTGCTATATAACTTCTATTTACCAGCCAAAATAACATAAGCCTTCAGACAGCTCCTGTGACACGTACGTGGCCCTTTTACCTTCCAATGGATTCGCTGACAGACCGGAGACAGTTATTTGTACAGCATTTTTCATATATTCATGGTAAGTCATCTGCAAAATATGTACACAAGGCATTCAGGGCAATCATTTCCAATTCATGCCACTCAATGTGCTGCCTTGATGCCTCTGTCAAGAGGACTCCTTTGTTGAGGTCCGTCTCGATGAAAGATTTATTCACCTCACAAAGGACCACAGTGCTATCTTTCACACTGTGCCTTAATTAGGCCCATACCTCCTTTTATCTCACACTTTTTGAGATGTCTGGAATGTCGCCATTCTCTTCCCAATTGCGTGAACACCTTGGCTGCTGAGGCCTGTGCCGCGCATCAACTTCTCAATTAAGTTCCAACATTCCGAACTATTGAAGGTCGTCGAAGGTCGCTAGTAGAATGTTGGGATGGCTTTCCATCTCTATGGTTGTCCTCATCACATGGTTTGACTCTTGTTGACTTTCTGCTGTCTTCCAAACTAAAAAATAATCTCTAAATTCCCTAAATCTTTAGGAAATATAATAATTATATTTGGTTTCATAAGACAAGGAGAAAGCACGGGAAATGTCTTGGCTTATTTCCTTCTAGATCTAAACCAAACTCTTCTGGGTGTTGAAATAGGCTTTGCAAGACATCTCTCCAGTTCAGCTAATTTGAATTGTGTTGCTTTCTGTCCTTACTTACTCCTAATCACCGGCTGCTAACTCACAGAGTAACGTTTGTGAGCCACCCACATAATCCACCCATAATGCAACAGTATAAAATGTGCCATAATTGTATGGTATGATGTGCCCTTAAAAAATCGGCAATTATGGCCTGAAATGTGAGTTGATTTCACAGGTCTGCGCTGCTGTGTTTTTTTTAGTCCTTGGTTTGGAAACCCCTGCCGCACAAGGTGTGGGACAGAGCAGTAATGAGGCACACTCACAGTGGTGGAAATAATCAAACCAGCAGCTGAATAACAGATATCGCATTAACAGTGGATTGATATGCAAATTAACACCTTTTTAATGAGAAATGTGTGTAATTTGCATATCAAGCCACACGATGATGTCATATGAAGGAGACGCCACTGACACATTTAAACACATATATTTCTCTTATTGAATTCATTTTTGTGCAATTCGGATGACAGAATATTATACCTTCCAACTCTTGACCCTGGAAAATCGTGATGCCAGGGGGCGGAGCTTGGGAAACCGAGTGTCAACCCAGCATGCCCGGTAGGCACTGTCACTCACACTGTCAGCGTTGCTGCACATGCGCAG